>JAANYP010004578.1:108651-310542 GCA_020465985.1 Centrapalus pauciflorus | reverse complement strand
TCATCAGCGACTGTGCTGAAGCATCCAAGGTCAGCTTTGCTACTACACTGTTCGAGGGTGGCGCTGTTATGTGGTGGAGATCTCAGGAAAACATGCACGGAGCCAACTGGATTAAGTCCCTATCTTGGGATGAATTTAAGGTTATTTTCTTTCGTCAGTACTGCCCTGCTGATGAAAAGAAGCGTTTGGAAGAGAAGCTGATGTCTCTTACTCAGGGAACCAAATCGGTGACTGAGTATGAGATTGAATTCACCCGACTAAGCTTGCTGTCTGACTATCAAGTCGCTACTGAAGAGCGAAAGATCGACCGTTTTCTTATGGGTCTACATCCCGAGTATCAGAAGTTTTTGAAACATCAGAGGTACACCAACTACGCTGATTGTGTTGAAGCTGCTCGAATTCTCGAGCAGGATTTTATTCGAGCTGGAGGAGTTCCTACTTCCTCTGTTAACCCGACATGTCCATCACCGCCCAAGAAATCGCGCACCGGAAGCTATTCTGGATCTTCATCCAGATATTCTCAGCCACAGCAGTTTCAGTACCGACAGTTCAGCTCGCCTCCAGCACAGCAAACTCGATCATATGCGGTACATTCTGAGCCGAGGCAGTGTCGCCGCTGCCAAAAGTCACACATTGGGCGTTGTAACCCCAATGATGTGAGGTGCTATGTGTGCAATGAAATAGGACATAGCAGTGAAGAATGTCCTAACAAAGTTAAAGTTTGCAACAACTGTTTACGCCCTGGACATAATGAGCATGCATGTACGCATCCGTTCAGCATAATTTATCCGAGTGCAGAGCATCATCCGCGATTGCAGCAGCAGCAATACCGACCTCAGCAACAACATCAACATCAACAGCAAAGACAAAATCAACCGGCCCGGCATAGCACATCGCGAGGAGGTTCTAGTCGCCGTAACGAGCCAACTAGGAGTCAGAATCGCGCATTCCAAATAACAGCCGAGCAAGCGAAGGAAATACCAGATGTGGTATCTGGTACGTTTCTTGTTAACTCTATCCCTGCTAGAGTTATTTTTGATTCAGGAGCCAACCGTTCCTTCATATCAAATTCATTTGCATCTAAACTTGGAATTGCACCGACTACACTACCTGTTATCTTTGATACTGAAACGGCTAGTAATGTAAGTGTGTCTACCGATAAAATTTACCGTGACTGCATCATTTTGCTCGACAACTGCACATTCCAACTAGACCTTATCCCGATGGACTTTCATGAATTCGACGTCATCGTGGGTATGGATTGGCTTGATCATCATGACGCCAACATTGTCTGCAAGAAGAAGTTGATAAAGCTCACTACACCGGATGGCCGCAGTATCTGCATCTATGGTGACAGAAAGAAAGGTGACTTATGTTTAATTTCTGTAGTCAAAGCTAGGAAACATATAGCTAAGGGTTGCGTGTCATACTTAGCATATGCAATAGATGCTAAGTCTGAAAAGAAAAGTTTAGCCGAGGTACCGATAGCCTCTGAATTTCCAGATGTCTTTCCCGAGGACATCTCTGGACTCCCACCAGACCGTCAGGTGGAGTTCAGAATTGATTTAGTGCCCGGCGCGGCACCGATTGCTCGAGCCCCTTATAGACTTGCACCTGCAGAGATGCAAGAAATGATGAAGCAATTGCAAGAATTGCTAGATAAGGGACTCATACGACCAAGTTCATCTCCCTGGAGAGCTCCTGTTTTATTCATTAAGAAGAAAGATGGGACTCTCCGGATGTGCATTGATTATAGGGAGTTGAACAAGGTAACAATAAAGAACAAATATCCATTGCCCAGAATAGACGATCTTTTCGACCAGCTTCAGGGAGCCAGTTACTTCTCAAAGATCGATCTTAGATCTGGGTATCATCAGCTCAAAGTTCATGAAGAAGACGTCCCTAAAACGGCTTTCCGTACCAGATATGGACATTACGAGTTTCTTGTTATGCCCTTTGGCCTTACAAACGCTCCTGCGGCGTTCATGGATCTGATGAACCGCGTTTGTAGACCAATGCTCGATAAGTCTGTTATCGTCTTTATAGACGATATTCTCATCTACTCGAAAACTGAAGCTGAGCATGCTGTGCATCTTAGAGAGCTGCTAGAGTTGCTGCGCAAGGAGCGACTTTACGCCAAGTTCGCTAAATGCGAATTTTGGTTGCGACAGATACAATTCCTTGGTCATGTGATATCTGGTGAAGGAATCTCTGTGGATCCTTCTAAGATAGAAGCCATTCAGAACTGGGAAGCTCCCAAATCAGCCACTGAAATCCGAAGTTTCTTGGGATTGGCGGGTTACTACCGTCGATTCATTAAGGACTTCTCAAAACTAGCCATGCCTCTTACATCTCTTACTCGCAAGAATATTCCCTTTATTTGGGAAGAAGCTCAAGAGAACTCATTTCGAACTTTAAAACAGAAACTCACCGAAGCACCTATTCTGGCCTTACCCGAAGGCAATGAAGATTTTGTGGTCTTCAGTGATGCCTCCTATCAAGGACTTGGGTGTGTTTTGATGCAAAGAGGCAGAGTCATAGCATATGCTTCTCGCCAACTTAAGGATCATGAAAAGAGTCATCCGACTCATGACCTTGAACTTGCTGCTGTGACTTTTGCGTTGAAAACATGGCGGCATTATCTCTACGGCACCAAATGTCAGCTGTATACGGATCACAAGAGCCTTAAGTATATATTCAGCCATAAGGAGCTCAACATGCGCCAGCGACACTCCATGGAACTCATCAAAGACTATGACTGTGATATTCTTTATCACCCTGGCAAAGCGAATGTGGTGGCCGACGCATTGAGTTGTAAATCCTACTCTGCTAAATGTCTCTATACCTTGACTCATACTTCGTTTTCATCTACTCTGATTGATGAAATTCTCGTTTCTCAAGCCGAAGCCCTAAAAGAAGAAAACCTCAACTCTGAGGACATGAAAGGGCAACTTCAATTCTTAATCGATAGCCCTCGTGGCTTAAAGCTCTTCAAGAATCGTGTTTGGGTTCCGAAATTTGGAGGTATACGACAGAAGATACTCTCAGAAGCGCATTGCTCAAACTTTTCTGTACATCCCGGCAGCACCAAGATGTACAACGATCTAAAAGTCGAGTATTGGTGGCCCGATATGAAAAGAGACGTAGGCCAATATGTTGATAATTGTGTTACATGCCGATTAGTCAAAGCGGAGCATCAGCAGCCTTACGGCAGTCTTCAGCCCTTACCGATCCCCGAGTGGAAGTTCGATCACATAACTATGGACTTTGTGACGAAGTTGCCGACCACACGAAGACAGCACGACGCAATATGGGTTATCGTGGATCGCCTAACCAAAGTCGCACATTTCATTCCGATTCGCGAAAACTATTCACTTGAGAAACTAGCCAAGTTGTACATAGACGAGATCGTTACACGACACGGTGTGCCTTTGTCAATTGTTTCCGACCGCGACAACCGATTCACTTCGAGGTTCTGGAGTGCATTACAAGATGGATTAGGCACTAAGATCAGAATGAGCACAGCGTATCATCCACAGCCTGATGGCCAGAGTGAGCGTACGATCCTTACACTCGAAGACATGCTGCGGGCATGTGTTCTTGAGTTTAGCGGTAGTTGGGACGACCACTTGCCATTAGCAGAATTTTCTTATAACAATAGTTACCACTCATACATCAAAGCCGCACCTTTCGAAGCCTTATACGGACGCAAGTGCCGAACTCCTACGTGTTGGCATGAAGCCGGTGAAGCACCAATCGCCGGTCCCGAGTTACTTCAGCAGACAAATGAAAAGATCCGAATCATACGTCAACGATTGGAAACTGCTCAATCTCGACAGAAATCGTATCACGACCGACGCCATAAACCTTTAGAATTCCAGAAGGACGACTATGTTGTATTAAAAGTCTCGCCGATGAAAGGGGTGTTCAGATTCGGCAAGCGTGGCAAGTTAGCACCACGATTCGTTGGTCCTTTCAAGATCACCGAGCGTGTTGGAACTCAATCTTATCTGTTGGACTTGCCGAGCGAACTGTCCAACATACACCCCGTGTTTCACGTTTCGCAACTAAGGAAGTGCAAAGAAGATGACAGAGAAAAGTGGGACGATCATCTGAGCTACAAGATCAATGAGAAACTGCAATGTGACGAGCCTGAAGTTATTCTAGAAACAAAGATGAAGAAGTTGAGGAATCGAGAGGTAGCAATGGTGTTGGTGCAATGGAGGACTTCTCACGGAACTTCTCAGACCTGGGAATCTGAGCAAGACATGAGAGTTCGATATCCACATCTGTTTGAGCCTTAGGTACTTCGAGGACGAAGTGCAAGCGTGGTGGGCTCATACTATAACACCTTGCTTTTATTTGCATTTTATTTTAAGTAATTTTGAGCAATTTGCGTAAAATGATGTAATTTCGAGGTTTGGTATAAATAGGAGCCGAGAGTTCATTTTCTCATTTCTTGCAAGACATATTCCTTTCCAGAGCTCCTCTCTCTAGAATTGAGCTTCTCTCTAGCTCTTCTCCCAAACCGACCGGCCAAATCTCGTGTTCTATACGTTAACGGAAAGACCTCGAAGAGTACTACGTGAATCTCCTATTGCATGTACGATTTCATACGGATTTGAGGTAAGAATCGATCTTTTCTTTTTCTGCATTTTCGGTTTTGAAGATATGAGATTCGAGTCTATCATTTACAGGTGATTTAAAGCTAATTTCGCATGGGTTTTACTAGAATATGATAGATTATGTATAATATAATCAAACCGAGGCTTGTTGATTAGTTTATTTGTGATTTTAGGCTTGAAAATGCATGTGTAAAGCTGTAGCTTATGAACAAACTCGAGAATATGTAGAACAGACTCGAAAATAGATAGAACAGGCTCGAATAGGGCTAGATTCGAATCATAGATTCGAATCTAATCACCAGATTCGAGATTGCCTTCGAATCTAACTTCAGATTCGAATGAGGTTTCGAATCTAATCCCCTGTTCGAGTCTGGTTTCGAGTTTGATACTCAGATTCGAGTCTGGCTTCGAGTCTGATGCTCAGATTCGAATCTAGCCCCTAAATTTCGAATCTAATTGATAAAATTTACGAACAACGCATAAATTAGCAAAATAAATAGCAAAATATTTAGCTAGAAGTTATGGCTTAGAGATGTTGGAATATTGAGCTAGCAATATTAATTTAGCACATGTTCTGTAATATTGAACTTCAGATATTATACATAAGCCGTTTAGCCCAGTTGCGAGTCAAAGCCAGTGCCAGAATATATTAAAAGCCTAGATAAGCAAGAGCAAGCGTTATAAAGCAATTTAAAGCATAAATAAGCCCGAGCAAGTATTTCAGAGCGTTTCAAAGCATTTTCAGTACAGTGAGTAACAGTTATTCTTGTTTACATGTTTTATATGAAATTGAGACATAAATTGCTTCTATTTGACTTCTTTGGAATTCAATAGACTTTTGTGAGTGAAGGCGAACACTGTGGTACAGGTGATGCCCAGCTTAGCCGGATCTTACATTTGATCTATTAATATGCATATTTATCTGCTATCTGTTTATTGTTCTGCATACTATACAGCAAACTTTGTGTTAGCGTTTCTTTGTGCATCTCATAAGCATTATATTTAGCGAGCAAGCAATTCTGATGTTCACCACTATCCCTTGAGCATTATGCGGGTAGCTAGCCCCGTATCACAGATTGATCATCTGTCAGCGGTAAACCCATAGTGGTGGCATCTCCGTTCTGCGTGAAATGTCTCAATTGTGCAGCGTTCTTTCTGGGTATTAAGCAAATGAGCAAGCAAGCGAGCAAGCAAGCATAGCAGCCTTTTTAGGCACTTTCGCCTCATATTTTACATGCATTCATGAATATCTGTTTACTCACTAAGCATTAGCTTACAGTTGCTATTCACAATTTTTTACAGGAAAAGGTAAAGAACAAGCTGGACCTTCTGCTTAGGTCTATTATCTGATCTGCCCAGAGGACTTAGCTAACTTTCAGCTTGTGGTATAGCTTTATGATGCCTTGGGTTTTGGGTAGCTGCTTTTATTTATGTTATGATGTTTTTAGCAACTTAGTACTGTAACCTTGAAGCATGTGTAGTGCAAGACTTATTGTAATGTTTTATTTAGCTTTATGCATTTATTGTTATTCCTGGGATAAGCAAGCGTGTTTTAAAGCAAGGATGTGACAACTGCTGATGTTGAAATGCACATTCCATCTCCCAATGATGAGGTGCCTTTAGACCAAGGCACTGCAGAGGGAACCACCACTGGTCTTCATGAGGGTGTTGCAACACAAGCAGCATCTGAAAGGCCCCAAACATCATCCCCTTCTCCTGGTGATGCAGCTACAGCCGCTGCTGAAGGACCTCTTGATCCCTCTAACCTGGGCCATCTTACTTTTGCCCAGGCTATGGAGCTTCTATCCCAAGTCCCTCTTCCCTCTCCATCACATCCTCATACACCAGCTTCGTCATCATCGTCTCCCTCTACCCACTCCAAACAATCCACCCATACACCACCATCTCCCAAAGACCTGCCTTTGAAGGATCAACTTTCTTTGCTGACCAACAAAGTTGGTTCTTTGGAAAACACCATGCACTCCCTACCATCCATCATCTCAGACTCTGTGTCTGAGCAGCTCAAAGGATTCTTTGATATGTTTAAAGAATCCTTCCCAGTCACTCCTCAAACTGACAACTCTCCACAGCTGATTGCACTCACTGCACAACTGCAAACTGTATCCACCTCTCTCTCCTCTATCCTCTCCTTACAACAGGACTCTGTGTCCTCCATGGCAGCCATTTCCCAACAGCTGTCATCTATCCTCACTTCTTGCAACTCTACCCTTCCTAACACTTTGGCCAGCTTACAGACCATCATTGGTTCCCTATCCAACTCTGTATCATCAGACCTTGCTGATGTGCGAGATTCACTAGAACTTCATCTTGCACAGCTGCAATCTCTGCTGTTCACAGCGTCTGATAGGGAAAATCTTCTTAAGTTGACCACTCTTGCTGATTCCCACACATCTTCTCTTCAAACCTGTCTTTCCCATCTTAGTGAGGTGAAGGATAACTTGGCTTACTTAGTGAACAGCCTTGTTGGTCCTAAATCCTCTAAACCTGCTGGCAAGCCTGCTGACTTTGTGTCTTCAGGCAGACCAGGTGTTGAAGTCGCTGCTTCATCTCCTTCAAAGGGGAGAAGTCATCTGCCTCGAGACTAAGTCTAAGGGGGAGAAAACTTCTTCTCCTAAGGAGATACCAGTGTCTGCAACTCACACTGGTCAGCCAGCAGAGATTTTTGAAACAGGTGCTGCTGAAGGTGCTTCTCAAGCTACTATGCCTACTCAGGCTGTCTCTCCAAACCCTGCTCAGTCTAAGGGGGAGGAAATCATTCCTGAGGACAGACCTAGCAGCAAAAGGAGGCACCTTATTCTATCAGAAGAAGAAGAAGAAGAAGAAATTCCTGAAGCTGCTGTCACTAAAGCAGCAGCTAAAGGAAAAGAAACGGTAGCTAAGGATCCTATGCAGCAGAAACAGGCAGAAATGCAATTTCACAAGACCAGAGCCAAAGAGATGGGCCTCCCTATGCACAAATACTTTGAGTTTAGGGAAGAACAGCTTCAAGCTCTGGAGGAATTAAGAAAAGAAGAAGAATCTGCCAAAGCTGCTAAGTCCTTTGCCCTCCAAGAAGCAAAGAAAAGTAAAATGTCTACCTTGGAGGTGCAAAAGAAAATAATAGAAGCTGCCAGGCAATCAGCAGGAGAAAAAGAGAAGGAAGTAGAGAAAGGTACTCAGGTCTCTGTGACCAAATCAACAGTACCCTTTGCCAGAGCCAAATTCCACTTTGACAACTTGGCTAGAAAGAAATTTCATGATGTTGCTACTAGCAGGCTTGCCAAGGAAGCGATTGTCAAAGCTGTTCCCATTTCAAGAAAAGGCACACAGTGGAAACTTCAGATCACCAGGATGGGTGCAACAGGCCCTGAAATGGAATCTTACGATCACACTGATGTTGCACAGATGGGATACAGGGAATGGGTGGAACTGGCAGTTGCCCTGAGCCAGTCTAAGTCAGAACGGCTAAGACTATCAGGGCATACATCAAGAAGCTGATGGAAAGAGTAAGTGAGCTGGGCCTGATTCCAAAAGAAGTAAAAGAGGGTGTCTCTGTGACATACCCCAAAATAAAGGCCAAAAGGACAAAGAAGGATACAGAGATGGAACTACTCCTTACGCTGATTGAACAGGGCGACTATGCCCTTGAAATAAAAGGAGTTGATCATAGTCTGCCTAAAGGAATAGAGTTTGAGGATGGCAAGATTATTGAAGAACCTGAGCTGGGGGCATTTTTTGTAGATCCCCTAACTCAGAAGAAGTGCTTCCAAAGAGCCTCAGAACTATACAAAGTTGATCTGAGACAACTTGCCGCCTTCAGACTTGCAGTTTCTTTCAGGCAGTCTAGCAAATGGAGAGCAGCCATCTGGGATCAGCTCAGAGGCTTCTATGAAAGAGGGGAACTCAATGATCCCAAGTTCATGATCATCAGAAGTGAAGTTGAGGAACTTGAGGATACAAGGGAAGAATTGGAAAGGATGGTTCAGGATCCTTCTCCACTGATATGAAGTCCATCTACCATCTGGGTAGGTGAAGAATGGAAGCTGTCCATTAGTTGGACAGGCTTGTCATTATCTGCTCCCATCTCAAACAGTCCAAACAACCTGTACATTAGTTGTACATCCTGTACATTAGTTGTACATTATTACATAAGTTGTAATTTTTGCCTTTACATTAGTAGTAAAATACATTAGTACATTAGTTGTACTCTTGTAAGAACATGTGTTGTTCTAGAATAGTCAAGAATCAGTGTATATATAAACTGATCTTTTACTTTACTGTAATGTTGTAATTTTATTTCAGCAAATGTACTGTAAAAATATATAGTGATTTTTGACAAGACCAGCTTGAACTGGTTATTGCAAATAGGGGGAGATTGTTAGGCACAAAAAGGCCTCAGTCAAACCTGTTCTACATCTGAGGGGGAGATTTTATAATCAAACCTGTTGATGCATTTGAAGGTTGAATTTAAGGCCTGTTATATGCCTTATTGAACCTGAAAATGATTTGCAATATCAGTCTAAAGCTGTTCTATATGTTGCATGTGTTGCAACTAAGACAGTTTGTCCAAGCTGCTCTGTCTGCTGAACAGGCTGGACATAAACTGTCTAAGCTGCTCTACACTGTTGAGCAGCTTGGGCATTTTTAAAGTGTTCTGTTCTTTGTGAACAGAACCTGTTCTTTGTGAACAGGCTAAACACTTTATGGAATTTGTTTCCAAGTCATCATGTATTGTTTTTGACTACAAGATCAGTTTACAAAGTCGAAGACAAAGTGGAAAACAGAACTGCTCAGCCTGCCCACGCTGTTCTGTAACATGAAGACAAAAGGATATTTGAAAAAAGGGTGACAGACCTTTTTCTTATATCAAAATAGGCCTTTACAGGGAAGAAAGACGCAAAGTTGACATTCGTAAATTAGTTAAAGGCAATGCAACAGTAGACAAAGTAAAAAGACAAAAGTTCTGCACATGTGAAGACAAGTCTGCTTTTCAGAAAAGTGCAGAAAAGGTTATGTTGTCTTTTCAACAAGACTTTTCCTTTTCATTCTGTCCAATGAAGATGTTTCTCTGAGATTCTCTAAGTGAGTATAAAAGGAAGCTTCTAAGGTCAGAAAGAATGTGAAGAAAGCTAAGTGCTTAAAACCAAGAGTGAACGTGCAAGTGTGATCTTCATGCATGCAAGTCTTCTGTAAACCAGCTTCTGTGTGTCTAAGCTGTTTTACCTAAGCTGTTCCTTAAGTCTTGTAAACACAGTGAGTGCTTCTTAGTGAGTGTATTCATTGTATACTAGTTCGAGTCTGTCTTAGACTAGTAAGCATACTGTTGTATCTGTCATCTCAGCTTGAACTATTCCGCATTCAAGCTTGTTTGTAATTAACAAATTGTTGATAATACATACAAACATTGAGAAAAGAGTGTGTAGTTTTTAAATTGCTGTATTCACCCCCCCTCTACAGCTTATAACTATATACTTTGGAAACCTCTCGGGACCTACAAACCCTCGCGTACTCACGAGCTGTCCAGCTTATGTTCTCGAGTCTTCCGTGTCTCAGGCAGCCATTCTGTGGGACCGCAGTCACAGCCGCAGCAGCCGAAGTAGAGATCGGGGCAGTTTAGAGTTGTGTATGCTGACTGTATTCTGATACTAGTCTTCAAAATTGTTATCTGTATTCTGTGCTTGATCAGCACTGCGTTAGCTATCAGTAGTTAGTGTTTATTAGTTATTCAGTTGTGTATGTATCTGTATCGACATGCGACATGAGACGTGTTGACTTTGTATTAAAGTTTTAAATTATCAGTGTTTTCCGCTAATCCTGTGACATGTGTACCTTGAGATGATTGCGATATTGCCACTTATGATTATGTGTTGACGTGGCATATGTGTGAGAATTGTGGGTGTTACAGGTATTAAGCTCTTTCGTCAATGCCACAACATGTTCATACATCAGTTCTAATCTAACACACTGTTCGCTCAGCTTGTCCTTTAGAACTATGACATCTTGTGCATCTGCCTTAAGCTTATTTCGAAGGTCTTCCTTGATGTCTATTAAGCTAGCGTTGTCAGATTTTAATGATTCATTCTGAGCAGATATAGTTAGATGTGATTCAAGTACTAAATTTAACCTATCGTTAGACGGAACACACAAAACACATAAATCATGGAAAAGAGAAAAGTTCAGAGTTACCTTGGCATGATCTGATTCCACGTTGGCCATCTGTGCGGCGAACTCCAGAATCGTCTGATCTTCTGAGTTTTCTACCCACATCGAACTGCTTTCATTTTGATTGTTGTCCCCTGTCATTTCCTCTGCTCCATCACTTCCAGTCTCAGTCACTTCAGCCATAAAGGCTCTAGCATTCGACTCTGGATGTGTACTCCAGTCATAAGTTCCATCTAGCTGTCTGTCTGATGTGACATTGGATAACAGACCAGCTATATTTGCCTGACTGGTTGAACTACCTGGTAGATATCTCCCATGAGATTGATTTTGGTACTGGTTCTTGTAGTTTTCTACTTTCGGTCTCTGACACTCTCTAGCAAAGTTTCCTAACCCTTGGCAATTGTAACACTTAACCTTGGACTTATCAAACCCAATCTTATTCTTACTAACGTTGAGGTTTCTGCCCGTCCTCTTGATGAACCTTTTAACTCTCTGAGTTACCATTGCCAGGTGCCATTGCAGATCCATCTCCTCTAAGTCATCAGGATCTACCTGATCGTAATCCTCATCCCAAAGTGCAGGATCGTTGATTTTGCCCTTAACACAATTGTCGTAAGCGGCCACAAATGAAGCCAACAGATTCAGATGGTCTTCAGCTGATTTTGCGCTCATAGGCATCATTGAATACCCTTGTGATGTAGATGTAGATGTAGCCTGATTCTGCTTTTCTTCTGGTCTAGTAAACCCTAAAAAAGCCCTACTCACTGAGTCTTCTGATTCAACCGGTGTCGATGTCTCTCCCAAGAAGAATGCTGTAACTGTCTTCATATCAGTTGCCCCTGAAGATTTGGACTTACCAAAATACATGTCCGGATCCTGTACTTGTTCATAATCCCTCTCCTTCTTGAGCAATTCAAAGTGATATGCCCTCAGCGTTCCTATAACACTGTCTAGAGTAAGAGTATAGAATTTTTCTTCATCATGCTTTATTAGTGCCACATACATCTCCCATTTGGCAGGTAAAACATCCAGAATTTTTACAATCTTCTCTGTCTGACTATACTCCGCATCGTGGCTGTCTAACTCAGTTAGCAAATGGTAGAATCTTGTGATAGTCTCATCCAGCTTTTCGTTCTTCAAGGCTTTGAAGATCGCGAACTGCTGCTTGAGCATTTCCATTCTATTCTTCCTGACCCTCGGGTTACCTTCACACCGTTTCTCCAAAGAATCCCACAGCTCTTTTGCTGTCTTCTGATTGCGGAAAGTGTGCAAGATTTCCTGAGGTAATGCCATTCTAATGATAGCGAATGCGCAGTTCTCGGCTTCATAAAGCTTTTTATCATCGTCCTTCATCTTTGAATACGACACGATCTTTTGTCGTCCTTCAATCTCAGTCGTTGGTGGAATGTATCCCTCGTCTATACAAATCCACATCCGCATATCAATAAACCTCGCGAAGTCACTAAACCTATCCTTCCACCAATACTAATCTTCCAATTTCATCCACTTAGGTGGTGAATTCGCTTTTCTGACCTCGTGATCCATCTCAATGAACCTCTGTAGATTTGTCATTGTTTCAAATATTATTGAATTTAAACTTATTTAATTTAATTTGAAATTAATTTAAATTAACTCTTTCGAATTTGAGTAAATTCGAATCTAATTATTTTTAAGTTTGTTTGGAATTAAATTCGAAATTAACTTTGAAATCCAACTAAATTCGAAAATAATGGCAAATTCGAAGGTAACTAAAATCGAATTCCTTAATTTCGAATTTAAACTAAATTCGAAATTCTGAGCAAAGTCGAATTGGACAAACTCGAATCAAACCCTAAGGAACTTCGAAAGGAGCGTATTTTCTGACAAACTCGAAAATGAGTAAACCCTAATACCCCCTTAATATACTCGAGCGCCGCAAGTTTGAAAAACGGCTAATACTTCGAGTTTTACAAGTTTTCAGATTAAACCAATATTTTTAGTAGTAAAAATATTGATTTCAATCAAAAACTTGAACTAATACAAAGTATTTTCCGATATCTTACTTGATAAACCCAAAAAACCTCCAAAAACGTGATATTAACCATCCAAAACGTCAAGAAACCTAGGTTGTTGCTTATGAACACGAAGAACCCCAAGAACACCCAATGGCTCTGATACCACTTGTAAGGTCTTGACTCTACGGATATATCTCGACGCGTCACCGTCCAACGAGTGCGGAATCCTCGTTAGCGGCTTGACGGTAAGATCACACATACGGAAACACAGAGACTACCACGGTGTTAGACGAACGACTTAGAACGCCCCTACACGATGATTCTCTCCAAAATAACTCTCTTGAAACTTGCAAGTTCGAGATCGCCTTTGCTAATCGCTCTGCTAAACGTCTGCAAAAGTCTAATAATTAATCGAATTAACCCTTAATTATACTGACAGATTCGAGTTTGTCTAGGACAAATTCGAATCAGGCCCATGGCCCATTCGAATTTGTCCTCTTTGACAAATTCGAATTTACCTCAAATTCGAACCTCATATATCTAACTTATATTTGAATTTATGTTTTAACTTATATTTGAATTTATCTTTGAACTTTATGTTTGAATTTCTTGTAATACATAACATCAAGTTCAAACATACAAAAAACCAATGTCAAACACACATAATCACATATATCAAACACTATTTATTCAATAACAAGTTACTTGACTTACACAAAATGCTATCAAAACTTAGACTGCTATCGTCACACAGGATGTACTAACATAATTAAAGTAACCCAAAGTATTTTACATATGGAGTATCTAAATCATCTTTTTAGATGCTATTTTAATTTAAATGAAAAGTTCAACCCCGAATAATAATTCTTAAGTCCAACTAATTCATTGAATTAGTTAAATGGGTCATCAAGTTCCAAATCCCTTTCTACATTATATAACCCACAATATATATATACTCAAAATAACGATTACACCTTAATAAATTGTAAAGGACTTAGGAAGTATAACTAAACCAAACCTATTTAAGTTAACAAAAAAAAAATAGAACCCAAAAGCCAATTAAATGGTCAGCCCAAACAATCTAAACCCAAATAGCCCACAAAATTTAAACCTAACCTAACCCTAATCCAAACACAAAATAAAAGAGCTAAATAAAAAACATTAAAAAAAACAAAATCCCTTCTCTCCTTCCACTCTTGGTTGGGAAAAAGAAGAAAAGAAGAGCACAAGGCAGCCGATGGCTACCTGAATAGAACCGGCAAGCTCTCCGGCCAAGCCATTTCCGGCGCCAACGAGCGCACTACCCCACCACACACTCAAATATACTCCATCTATCTTGGTGAATCGAAAACAGAAAGGAAAAATGGACAGGCAGAAGGGCGCTGAAGGGATGTCACCGCCCCCGTGCAGGTGGCCGGCCATGGGGTCTTCAGCACCGGCCATACCTCCACACTACACACTCAACATCTTACTCCCTAAATTTTCTCGATGGAAATCTACAGAACTAGCAAATAGCCAGGCAACACACAGGCAGCGTCGCCGGCCGTTGCCCTCACCGCCGGTCTCAACTCCTCCAATATATCCACACAACCCATACTACATGATTCCACATTTTATTCATTGATTTGAATCATTTTATGTAAGTTTCTGATTTATTAACCAAAACCCATGAAATATTCCTTCATTGTTCTTGAAATTATTAGAACCAATTTTTGAAGGTGTTGATATCATTGTTTCAAATGTTTAATTCCAGATTGTTAATCAGAGATATATTCTATGTTTCAAATATGTATATAATGATTGTTATGGTGTGGATTGTTACCTTAATGAGCATCCAATGGTGATTTGAGTTGAAGACGATGAAAAAGTTAATCAAATCTTTGAATTCCAGCCCAGAAAATCAGAAGTAATACCCAGATTAAGTAAAGTATGTGTGTGGTGCAAAAAGTTTGCTATTATGGTTTTTATTTATACAGGATTTTATGCAGAAGGTTTGATGATGATGATGATGATTATGGTTATGGCGATGCATGCATAATTTTTATATTTATAATTACATATATATATATATATATATATATATATATATATATATATATATATATATATATATATATATATATATACATCATAATAATTTCCAAATTCTTAAATTACAAAAATTCTATATTTATATGTCTAACAATTGAATTGATAATTTATATCCTATTTTCTCGAAATAATGAAATTAAATAAATCAAATTAACTAATTACCTCTAAATTAGCGGGTGTTACAATACTCACGAACTTGTCAAACTTGATCTTGATAACTTTCACTATCGGCGACCTATCTCTTTGTTCCATGCCTTCTACAGACCAAATGATATCGGCCCTGACTGCTTTTAATTCCCACACAGACATCTTTATGTATTTGTCATCCATGCACGTACTCCCGGCCCTATGCTTAAACAAGGGTAGAGCTTGGGCAGTTAGTCTTTCGGTGTGTCGTTCCTCTCGTTTTTTAGAAGAACTAGCACCTCTAGAAATCCTTGCTTGCAGCCTTGAGATTTCTTTAAGTACATTGGGAGCAGTAGAGGATGGAGTTGAGATGTTTGAGTGCCCTTGATATATTGGATATCTTCAGGAGGATTCAGCAAGCTCGAAGAATTGATCGGGAATTATTGGGATCTTTATTGGACTGGTGGAGCCTTGTTGGACTGATTGAACTTGAGATGGAAATGGTGGCACTGGATCATTAGAAGGAACTTCAAATTCAAACTCTTATGGATCAGCACATTTTTCATCGGCATATTCTTTGCGCAGGGATTTTTTTAACTGATCTTCCCTAGTTTCCTGTTCCTCTTCATCGTAGTATATGATTGTTACCAGCTGCATTTGCTCTTTTCTCTCACTCATGCTGATCAGGATCATCCTGATAATCATGTTTCCTTTTTGTCCCTTGGGCAGCAACATGGCAGGATTCGACTATTAATTTCAATGGCCCACCCATTTGAAGAACCAGACGATTTTGTTGATTTGATGACCTAGGACCCGCATTGTTCAGAATTTCAAGGATTAATGCATTGGTGGATGACAGATTTGATGATGCTTTAAGTAAAGAGTTGATAGAACGTTTTGCCTCGTCAAGTGATGGAATGTCAGGGATTTCTGGTTGCTGAGTCATAAAGGTACACATGTCGCTTAGTTGTTTTGACGTGAGTGCCTTGAACTCAGCAAACTCAGCCTTGACACGGTGTCCTGTTGTAACCAGGTGCTACATAGGCGTTCTGTTTGCATCGCGGGAGACTCGATAGAGGTCCCTTGATGGCCTGTGTTCACAGCTGGCGAAGATGTAGCCATGACAGGACTTCCACTCATCATTGTCGGTGCACTTTCAGTGTCCACGGCTCCGAGTGTTCCTTCAAGGCCACTCAGACGTTGCTTATGAAATGACTCGGGTGTCCTAGCCAAAGATTTAACAATATCAACAGGCTCTAGACTCAATTATGCATGAAAAGAAGTCGGTGACATGGGATCTTGTCTACTTTATTCAATATCTGTGAACTCCAAATGAGTTGCAGATCGCGTATGTGCTTGGTCACCTTGCGAAGTTGAAACACCGGCTTGTTGGGAAGATAGTGGTGGGTTTTGTGCATACATCACTGGTCTTGTGATGACCTTTTCAATACTGGCAGCCAATACATGGGCGCTCGTAGCAGATGTGGCTGCCTGACTTATAGGTGGCTGGACGCTCTCTGCTATTGTCATAACCCCCCATTGTCTCCTGATATTCTTTGGCAGGGTTGCGAGAGAGCGAGTTGGAATCTGGGCGGGGGGAGTTACATCATCATCTACGTCGTCATTACGTGGAGACATCGGAGAGGGAATCTTTAATGGAGATAGATGGGTTGTATGCGTCTCCTCACTCTCTTGGTCTCCTTCCTCGGCAATCTCAGGTTATCTTCCCTCGACACCCCTCTCTTCAACAATTTCTCACTCAACTCCCCCGAAACCTATTAGCTCCGGGTGAGCTCCTTGGGCAGGCTCAGCCGGTTCGGGCAGGGCCATAGGACCAACTCTATCTAAAAAATCCCATATTGCCTGAGATTCTTGATTGGCATAGGCGAGAAGCTCTTCAGTTAACGGTCGGACGGGGATCCCACAAGGAGTGAGTGATTGGATCATGAATATACTTGATTTGGAAATCCCGGACTCCCATTTCGTGATCTCGGCATCTAACTTCTGGGATATTGGACATGGAATGAGAGATGATCATCTGTAAGAGTCGCTGAGCTGGGATCAATTTTCTGGCCTGAAGAGTCCCTTTAGCTTGAATAACTTCTATCAGCTCGGTCCACAACGTCCATGCATAATTGTGGTGCCGATTATAGGCTATGCTGTGGAAAATGAAGAGAATTCGGAGGCTTACGCGGTCAGTACCAGTGGCTTTGACGATTAGGCAATGGTTAAAGATTGAGTACATATAGTACCATGGGCCTAGTAGTTTCCGTCAGTAGAAATGAGATGCCTTTTCGAATTGTCCATGGTAGCCCATATGTTGTATCTCTCGGCAGATTTGTTACTCAGGTAACTCTTCGTCATATTTAGGACAGCCAGGAAAATTTCGGCAGCATGGAAGTTGCAATATATGCCGAAACTTCTGTAAGGGTATTTCGACTGAGTGATCATCAATGTCACCCGAAATGTGTTCATTTTCTGAATCAGAGTGGTAGCTGAGTGTATGCAGGAATTGTTGAAGGTACATTTGGGGGTGGGCGGGTCGAGCTTGGCAGGTTAGGGCAATGGATATTCGGTGGCTCAACAAGATCTCTTCAACTACTCGGTTAGAGAGTCAAATGTCTGGTTCTTCCTTAGTTTTATTTAGAAAGGCAGTGTCAAGCATGAAGTTGTTGGCTTCGATTAAAGGACACATTTTCTTTAGAAAGATTTGCTCCGAGGCTCTGGGGGTGTACAATTGATCTCGAGGTGATTTCCTCGTCAGATTGGTGGTTTGGGTGTGAGTTTTGAGGGCTAGGGGGTAGATTCTCTCTAGAATGAGAGTGAAATGTCATTGTACCTATCAAATAGTTGTAATTCAGATACGTATTTGCAGAATATCTTGACTTGTTCATAGATGTTTCATGTGTTAGGCGTTAGATGGAATTGATCTGATTTGTTAAAGGGTTTCTACAGATAGGTTCTCAGTATGAAAACTCATCTATAGAACCAAATTCATGAAGATTAGTCCCAACTCAGATTCATTCATATGAAACCGTCTATAGAGAAGACTTAAAACCTATGAACATGTGAACTTCCAAGTGAGCTCACCACTAGAGTTTCCAGACTTTGAAAAATTTGCCACAACTCTCGGATAAAATGTTGGTCGAGAGTAAGGTATAAAAACTGAAGTATGAAAGTTTGAAAACACACACAATTTGCGGATAAAGGGTTGTCCGAGAGTTGCAACTCTCGGATGAACCTGTGGCTGATAGTCATCCTTGGAAAAAGTTGAAATCTTGAAAATGAAGGGTAAGTATCGTTCAAGGCTTTAATCGAGAGTTGTAACTCTCGGGTATACCTTTGGCCGCAAGTTTAACTTAGAAAAGTTTTGTCACACATAGGTACTTGCGGATGAAGCATCAAGCGGGAGTTCTGACTCGCGGTCAAGGTTCTAGTCGCAAGTGACGCTTAGAAAAATTTAGACCAACATAGTGATAGTTACACGACAGTGGTAACTCTCGTGTATAACCAAACATCTCAAATACTTAGAAAATATTGACTCTTCTGAAAATTTCCCTTTGTTGTCCGAGAGTTGCAACTCTCGGATAAAGGGGTTTGATACTCAGAAAAAACATTGATTGCCAACCAACAAAGAACTACCACATTTAACAATTTGGATCAAAAAGAAGGGTTTTGTTTGCAAAACCCTTTCGGTTGCTTAGCCATGCAGAAAACATTTTTCAGACCTTAATCAATTAGGTGCAGCTTTTCTAAGTAGAAATGTATATAAATGTGTGAAATCATAAGCTAAACTCACTTTGGTACACGAAAAGATTATAATCACTTAAAAATCTTCGGATTTTAGATGAAACAGTGACTTTGGAGGATGTTTAGAGATTGTTGTTATTGGTGGAGAAGAGAATGAATGGAAACAGAAGGAAGAAGATGAAAATGGGGGGGGGGGGGGGGGGGCTTTTGTAACATTTCAAAACCGGTTCCCCAAACCCGGTAAGGGGGAAACCGACACGACTTTGTTAATGTATTCGAGAAAACAAAGAAAAAAGGAGATGAAAAAAATAAAACAAAAACAAAAGAAAATAATTTTAGAACAGAAACTAAAAAAATAGAATTAAATTTAAAAAAATATTTTTGTGTTTTATACTTAAAGAACAAAAGTATAATTAAAAGTAAAAATTTATTTTTGGCTTTAATATATTAAAAGTAAAACACACTAACCAAAAATAAATTGATTCATCCCCCCCCCCCCCCCCCCCCCCCCAAGTGTGCATAATAAAACACGAAGATACACTCGGATACTTACCTTGATGCTTCCCGATAAAACAAGAGCCAAAAAATAACACGCAAAGACTAGAATTGCATAAAAAAACACAGAACATAAATTAGTAGATAATGTAACATTAAAGAAAAGAAAATCTGTCTCGTGAGAAAACACATAAACTATGCAAAAATGTTGCATTTTAAATTAATCTATGTTGATAAATTCAGCATGCCTAATTCTTTCACCAGAAAATTAAAACGCTTTTCATCTAATGGTTTTGTGAACAAGTCGGCTATCTGATTTTCGGTGTTTACAAAGTGTAATTCTATGGTTCCTTCTTCAACATGAACTTTAATAAAATGGTACCGAATAACAATGTGTTTATCCCTAGAGTGTTGTACAGGGTTACCAGTAATGGCTATTACACTCACAGAGTCATAATATATTGGAATGCGATTGAGTCTGAAACCATGATCTCGATGTTGGGTGTGCATCAATAGCAGTTGTGAGCAGTAACTTGCGGCAACAACGTATTCAGCTTCAGCAGTGGACAGAGAAACACTGTATTGTATCTTCGATGCCCAACTTACCAGTTTATCTTCGAGAAACTGGAAGTAATCCGACGTGCTTTTCCTAGTCATGTTTACAACCTGCATGATCTACGTCTGAGTAAGTAGTTAGTTCGAAATTGGTCCCTTTCGGATACCAAAGACCAAGATCAGGCATGCCTTTTAAATATCGAAAGATTTGTTTAACGACAGCTAATTGTGGGTTTTTTGGATTAGCTTAAAAATGAGCACACAAACATGTAGCAAACATGATATCCGGTCTATTAGCAGTTAAGTACAGTAATGAACCAATCATTCCTCGATAAGTCGTGATGTTTGTGGATTTACCCATTGGATCAGCATCAGGGTTTGAGGAAATCAATATGGGAGTTTTCATATTAAGTACAATTTTCCATCTTAAATCTCTTTAGAAGATTGTGGATGTACTTTGACTGATTTATTAGAATCCCATTAGAAAGTTGTTTGACTTGTAATCCGAGGAAAAAAATTATTTCCCCATCATACTCGTCTCGAACCTCGATTCCATTATTTTTGAAAATTCTTTACAAAGTGAAGGTTTTGTAGAACCGCATATTATATCATCTACGTAAATTTCAATGAGTAAGATGACATTACCTTTATGTCATATGAACAAGGTTGTATCGAATGTAGCTTTTAAGAAACCGGAATCGAGATGGAATTCGGTTAAGCTATAATGCAATGCCGGAGGTGCTTGTTTCAATTTATAAAGGGCTTTGTCGAGAGCATAGACATACGATTGTCTAGACTCATAAACAAAACCTGCAGCTTGGTCTACATACACCTCCACTTTCATAAATCCATTGAGAAACACTGTCTTCACGTCCATTTGATAGACCGTGAAGTCTTTGTGAGCCGCGTACGGCAGGATTATGTGAATTGCTTCAAGTCTGGCTACTAGCTTTGTTGTGGATGACAGTTCCATTCTCGTCTCTTTTATTCTTTAAAATCCATTTGGGGCTGATAATGGATCGATCCTTTGGTCGCAGAACTAACCTCCAGACGCGTAGACGTTCACTAATTTTGGATCTCATAAAGCTTCAGCGATTATCGTAGGTTCGACCTTGCTCAGGAATGCAGCGAACATGAATTCCGTGTTTTTTGCTCGTCTGGTTTGAACAAGAGCTGACATATCCCCAATGATCTGAGATTCGTGGTGGGATAAAGTCCATTTTCGCATGAGAGGTACGAGATCGTCTGCGGATTGAGGTGAGTCAAAAGGGATTGATTCGGTTTGAGGAGCATCGACCGGTGTTGATGCAGTGGATTCTAGAATCACATCAGGATTCAGGTTAGGGGCAGAAACACCGGTTGGAGTTTTGGGAGATGCTGGTGTGGGTCAGTTGGTGTAGGCTCAGATGTAGTTGATGTGGCTGAGTTTTGACTGACAATTTATATCTGCATCAGATTTAGAAGATGAGTTAGATTTAGACTTAGAATAAAGATATATTAATTCAAATAAGGTGTCTAAGTCAAATTTGATGTCATTAGCGGTGATTTAGACGTTGTCTGAAGTGGTTCAGACAGTTGATGAAGAGCCGATTCTGAACTGATTTGTTCAAAACTGTTTTCGCACTCAGCTAAATCATCGAATGTGATGTTCACACTCTCATTAACTATCCTTGTGCGCCTGTTGAACGCCCGATAGGACGCTAAACACTTGGAGTATCCAATGAAGATCGCTTCATCCCCTTTTGCGTCCAACTTACCGAGATTATGTTTATCATTCAAGATGAAACACCTGCAACCAAAAACATAAAAGTGTTTGACATTAGGCGCACATTTATTAATAATCTCATAAGGTGTTTCGCCAAATCGTTTATTGATGATAGATAGATTTTGGGTGTATCATGCAGTGTCCACAACTTTGGCCAAAAATATAGTGCCAGCTTCGAGTATGTGATCATGGATCGTGCTGCTCCAACCAGAGTCTAATTTTGTCGTTCTACAAAACCGTTTTGTTGTGGAATTCTGGCAGTGGAATACTGATGGGTTATACAAAAGGAATGCAGGATGTTGATAATTCCTTGTTTTTGAACTCTGTGTCGCTGTCCGTGCGGATGGCATAGGCTTGAAGTTGAAGATTGACTTGAGTCAATTTCAGAAAAGAAATGATCAAATCAGGTGTCTCATCCTTCATGCGTAGAAACTTCACCCAGGTGTATCTTGAGTAGTCATCGACTATCACTTATATGTACTTCTTGGGATTGATGCTTTGAATATGTATGGGACCACACAAATTCATGTGGTTAAGCTCCAGAAGTTATGTGCAATTTTTGTTTCTGAGAATTCTGCTTCCCGTTTTACAAGAAACAATAGAATTTTTGGGAGCAGTTCTGGAACAGTTCTCAATATGTTCCGTAACAGGTATGGTCATTGGGGATTTGCCTTTCTTTATGTTCAAAAGATGTTGCTTTCTCAGATTAGAGTTTGTGGGCCACAAAAACTGGTTTTTCTAAATAGTGTTCATTAGAAACAATTTGAGATTCTAACCCCTTTATTGTGGCTAGAAGCTGATCTCGTTCTTGATCTAATGATTTAACATCAAGTTTGAAGTTCTGTTCTCGAACAGAGAACAGTCTTCGTGCCTCATTAAATTCATTTTCTTTTCTTAAAAAATTATTTCTGTCTGAATCAAAGAACTCTTTGGAATCTGTTAAGGCTAACTCAAGTGCATGGAATTTATGATTTTGTAGTGAAATGTGAGCTAGAGAAGAATTAAGTTGAGCAACTTCGGCTTCAAGATATGAAATTTTCCATGTAAAATCTATCCTTTCTTGCTCAAAATGTCGTGATGTAATTTCCAAATATTGTTCTATAACTGAAGCTCATTGTTCTAGAACAGAATATCAGATATATTAACGAGGTTTTGGCAAAGTCGGATCTGGTGTAATTTCCTTTGGTTCAACAAATTCGTATTCTCTAAAAGAATTTTTCTTATTTTCCTTGAAGATAATCATGATTTAACCAGTCATAAACAAATTTATGTTGTTTTATATCAAGTCTTGCTCGTTTTACTTCTTCTTGGGCTAACACTTCTAGGCAAGTCTTATTATAGGGCTTAATGTATCTCCAACCCATGGTATCAACATCAAATAAAGGATTGTAATCTTTGTTGATCATTTTTTTCCATACCTCTAGGACCGGTAAACCCTAAACCATCTCTAGACTTTAATTCTCTAGGTATGTACATGTTCATGGTTTGATCAGTTTGGCCAGTTTATAAAATCATTCTTCCATGTCTTTGAGTTTTTCTCTTAATTTTGTTCTTTCATCCAGTACACACTTATATTTGTAAACATATTCAGACTTATGATGATCGTATTCTAGTTGAAACATTTTGGCAGACAAATCCTTTTCTTGTTATTAGCCTTAAACACTTCTTTTTGTATCACTAAGATGTTTGATTTCAAATCATACTTTTCATTTTGAGCATTCCTAAGGGCAGTTTGAAAGACTTTAAACTTTTTGGCCTCTTCTCTTAAAACTTTTAATTTAGCAAGAAATTCCTCCGGAAGAAAACTTACCTCTGGATCTATTGTGAAAGATTCTGTGCTTGAACTAGCGTCCTGAGCCATCGATGATACTTCAGATGCTTCATTCATATGTTGGTTGAGTATCGGATGTGAAACACAATCGACCTTCAACATCCTCTTCATCATTAGTGTCTTCTAACCAGTGTTCCTCTTCAGCAAATAGAGTGCGACCCGCATTCATTGGCTTAGAGAGCTTATACTTCCTTTTGTTATAGTTTTCATTAATCTGCTTTGGAAGATGACATTAGCGCGCAAAGTGTCCCTGTTTTCCACAGTAGAAGCATCCTTTACCCAGGTCAACATCAGTGTAGTCATAAGTTTCCAGCTCTGGGCCTGTTGCACTCATTCTGGCTTTCTGCAATTTCCACTACTTGCCTTTTCTTGATGTGGGGACAACTTTGACAATTGCTTCCTTGGCAAGCCTTTTATTAGCAACATCCTGAAACTTTTTCCTTGCCAAGTTGTCAAAATGGAACTGGGCCCTTGCAGAGGATGCTTATTTGGTTTGGTCACAGAGACCAGAGCACCCTTAACTTGCTCACCTTCCTTTTCACCTGCTGATTCCTTAGCAGCTTCCATTAGTTTCTTCTGCACATCTAAAAAGGCATTTTAATTTTGCTAGCCTCTTGAAGTGCAAAAGTTTTGGCAGCTTTGGCAGAGGCTTCTTGTTCTCTTAGAGCTTCTAGGGCTTTAAGTTGTTCATCTCTGAACTCAAAGTATTTACCCATGGGAAGACCCGTTTCCTTTGCACTGGCTTTGTGAAATTTTAAGTCTGCTGCTTTCTGCTGTTCAGAATCAATTGCTGGTTTTTCTTTTCCTTTAGCTGTTGTAGTGATAACAGCTTCAGGAGCCTCTTCCTCTTCTTCTTCTTCCTCTAAAATGAGATGCCTCCTTCTGCTGTTTTGCCTGCCCTCAGAAATGAATTCCTCCCGCTTAGACTGAGCAGGGTTTAGAGATTCAGCCTGAGTAGGCTGAGCAGCTTGAGAGACACATTCTATTGTACCTGTTGCAGATGCTCCTGCTGGTTGACCAGTTGGTAATGATTTCTCCTTGGGAGAAGAAGTTTTCTACCCCTTAGACTTGGTCTTCGAGGCAGAAGACTTCTCCCCCTTTGAAGGAGATGGACCAGCACCTTCAACACCTGGTCTGCCTGATGACACGTAGTCAGCAGGCTTGCCAGCAGTTTTGGCTGCAGGCTTGGGACCAACCAGGGTATGCACTAAGAAAGTCAGGTTGTCCTTCACCTCTGCAAGTTGGGAAATACATTGTTGAAGAGAGGATGATTGGGTATCAGCAAGGGAGGTCAGCTTAAGAATATTTTCCCTATCAGAAGCTGTGAACAGCAAAGTTTGGAGCTGTGCAAGATGTAGCTCAAGAGAGTCATGCACATCAGCAAGATTTGATGACACAGAATTTGATAAAAGAGCCTATTAAGGTGTTTACGATGACCAAAGTGGTAGGAAGGGTAGAATTGCAAGTGGTGAGGAGAGATGACAGCTGGTTGGATTTGGAAAAATGTTGCATTTGGCCTAAAAAAAAGTTGCATTATGCCTAAAGCAACCTTTTATCAAGAGTTGCATTATGTCCCCTTGCATTAGGTCTAAAGTAACCTTTTTGGTAGAATATGCAACCTTTTTTGAAAGAGTTGCATATATCATAAAAATGCAACCTTTTTAGAATGCAACCTTTTTTATACTCAAGTGCAACCTTTTTCATACTCAAGTGCAACCTTTTTCAAACTCAAATGCAAGCTTTTTTATTTGCAAATGTAACCTTTTTTACACTAATATACAACTATTGTTAAACTCAAATGCAACCTTTTTATGCTCAAATGCAACATTTATTACATTAAAATGCAACAATTTTTAATTTTTTAAATGCAACATTTATGAATTTAGTTACAAAAAGCACAAACTTTTCATACACAAATACAATTAATAAGTATCACCAATTACCCAAAAAATGTCGAGTACAACAACTAAAAGGTATCAAAATCCTTCACCAATTACACAAAAATCTCAAAACACAATATTCAATATAATAATTGTTAATTATGATCACAAAGGGTATCTAAATCCTCCAAAAAGGGTATCTAAATCCGCTAACATGATCACCATAGTAACTACCGTCCGGTGTGCTCATGAAAAGAGATCGATCCGATGTTTGGCTGCTCGACTGCGATGGTAAACTGAAATCATTGGCTGTCATTTGTTCAACGTTAGTGTAACTGCAAATGTTACGAATTGGATATCGAAAAAGGGTTAGATTTCTTCGACCCATAAGAGACTCATCAAGGCTTAACAAATACTGTACATACCTTCCTTTTGGGAATTTAGCAGCCAGGCCTCTATTCCAATAGTTGACTTAGTAATGAAACTGCATAATACAAACATTTTTTGAAAGAATTTATGAATTTATTCAACAAGTGGTATGGAAGGATATACGAACCACCATACATAGCGCTATAACATCTATTGTACCAGTCACCATTGCATGCTAGACCTTCCCTGTTATAGGATAATTCAGATATAGGGGTAGAACTTTAAAATTCATCGGGGTCGAAAATTTTCGACTATATATAAAGTACCAAAAAAAAAAAATTTATAGGGATCATTTGACCCCATTCTTCTAAGTTGCATCCGCCCCTACTCCAGGTGGAAAGAAATCAAGATTGGCAAACATTTTGGTCATAACATTAATAAATGTTCAAATATTTATAAAGAAATCAATCTTCACAACTTATGAACTTAACACAATGAAGTTCAACTACAGAACTTAACATAATCAATACAGAGCTTATCTTATGCAGTTCATACCAACATGTAATATTAAACCCAAGTAATAAAGTAATACAAAAATGTAATTACAATCCAAATAAGCAAAACTAACATATACCTGTGATAAGTAGAAGAAAAGGCCAGATGAGAAGAGGCGGCACCAGATGAAGACGAAATCGAGCTTATTGTATCCTTAGAGGAAACAAGTACTCGAACTATAAGAATTTTACTACTATTTTTATTAAGTCTAGCACATTTAAAACCTTAAGTGTAAACTCTTACCTGGTTGATTCAGGAAAATTCATGATGATGTTTCCTACAAACCTTTGTCTCTTATGATGTAATTAAGTTAGCCACAAAATTTTAAAAGAGACTAACAGACAAATTAAAGTTATAAAAAACCATTGGTGGTGTGAATCAAGTTCCAAGCCATGAATGTTCAACTAATTAAAACATGTTGAGTAGTTCATGAATTACCAAATCAGTGACACAACGGATACAAAACTCATACATACAGAGGCCTGTAAATGTGGATTT
This sequence comes from Centrapalus pauciflorus, assembly GCA_020465985.1. NCBI lineage: Eukaryota > Viridiplantae > Streptophyta > Magnoliopsida > Asterales > Asteraceae > Centrapalus > Centrapalus pauciflorus. The sequence goes on along the minus strand of JAANYP010004578.1, from coordinate 283,846 downwards.
CACATCTAAATTAAAGCTTCAAAAATTGTCATTACTGAAACATTCATAAACCAACACAAGTGGACTGTAAATGTCAAAAATCAAGAAGATCGAGAACACAAACAAAAGGTAGTCGAGAAACCTGACCTTGAAATCAACACGTCCTAAAAACCCAAGAAAATCAAAGAAATAGACTGATATAATCTAGAACTAACGTCAGAATCTCTATAACAATAATAGATTGAAATTCTCTAACCCATCATCAACTTAACCTAGCTAGCAAAAAGCACTTTTAGTCTAGTGCGCTGCTCATTTGCTATGAATCCTATTAGTACAGAGTTATCTAGTGGCCACAAACAACAAGTAGCACATTCCTGCTCCTCAATCAGGCCCTTCACCGATTGCGTTCCGAGCAGGTCACACTCTCAGCCACCATCACACAATTCTATTAAACTAAAAAACATACCAAAAGCCAAAGACTCTGACATCAAACAATGAGCAATGTCGGATCATCATGGTGGTTCTGTACAGCCTAAACTGCTGCCACCTTAGCTGCATTCACTGCCCTGTTTGCTGCTGAGACCGTCCTATTCATGTTCTCCTCCACATTGCCTGCAACAACTACTTTCTCAGCTATGCGTCTGGCTTCCTGAAAAATAACAATCGAAGTCCATTGAGTTCAGAGAATTATAAACTCCTATTGCTTTAATAACTTGGTCTTGCTAAAAGTTCATTGAGTTTAGAGAATTATCTACCAACTTGGCAACCTTATTTCAAAAACACACACACACACACAAGCATATAATTGTAAACTCCTACTCATAAAAATATCTAAAGCAGTGGTTGTGCATCAAAATAAATACATTAAACAAAGAGAAATATCAATTAGAAGGACCTATATTTGTGCATCAAAATATTCCATCAATCTTGACAACTATAACATGTTCACGATTAACAAGTTCATAAGTCATAACAATAATCATGGGTGAGACAAGGAGATTAACAAGTTTATAAGTCATAATTGTAATCATGGGTGAAACAAGGAGATTAACAAGTTAACATCTTGAAAACTATAACAAGGAGATTAACAAGTTCATAACAATCTTGACAACTATAACAAGGATATTAACATGTTCATAACAATATGAGATTTACATCCCATAACCAAAATTCTAAGATTAGAAAGCTCATAGCTGAGACTTAAACCTCATAACAATAATCTGACATTCAAAAGTTCATAAAAATCTAGTGATGCGTAGGGAACTGGGGGAGAAATCTGACCCAAATTCAAAACAAATCTGAGATGTAATCGATCTTCTAAAAACCAAAGAGAGTGTTGTTCGATCAACACATAATATCGAACGAGAGAGAAAGAGTGTTGTTCGAAAATATACCTTGGGTATGTTATAGCTTGCCGCCGGAGGTCGCTGCCGTGGGGGGGAGATGATACGCCGGAGAAGATTAAGAAGAATAAGCAGTCGCTGCTGCATATTACACCAAGGAGAAGGTCGTCGACGGGAAGTAAAAAAAAATCACCCTAGGGTTTCTTTGTGAAGGTGGGAAGAAAAATGAGAAGGTTGCAGACGGTTTGGGGGTGGGGAGAGCGGGGCTGAAGTCTCTGTTTCTTTTTCCTCATTTCTCCATAAAGTTGAAATTTCTAATTCTCCTTATGTGTAGTGTAGGTAAAAAACTAAATTTCTTACCTACTCTTTGTTTTAAGAGAAAAGCTTAGTTAAAATAGAGATATATTATCTAAATTCAAATTGCAATTTATGATATTTTCTTGTATTGTAAATATTCAAGATTTTCAGGCAAAAAGGATATATTTATTAAGAAGTGGTTGCGTACACGAAGGGTTAGGGGATTTGTAATAAAAAAATACAACACATCCTAAAATAATTATATGTTTTATTTCTAAGAAAAAAACAAAAGAAATGAAAATCACATGTTAGATGTAACTTTTTTTTAAAAAAAAGTTGCATTTAGTTTACATATATGCAACCTTATATAATAAAGGTTACTTTTAACCTATAACAAATGCAACTTTTCTTATAAATGTTACCATTTTCAATAAAATTTGTAACCTTTAAAATTAAAGGTTGCATCAGATCTTTTAATGCAACCTTTATTTTTTTAAACTTGCTTTAGAATCAAATGTAACTAATAATATAAAAGGTGCTTATAAAATGTTGCAATAGGCTCAATTTGTAGTAGTGGATATGGCTGTCATAGAGGACACAGAGTCCTGTTGGAGTGAAAGAATGGAGGAGAGGGAGGTGGAGACATTTTGCAGCTGTGCAGTGAGTGCAAGCAGCTATGAGGAGTTGTCAGTTTGTGGAGTGGTGGGGAAGGAATCCTTGAACAGATCAAAGAATCACTTAAGCTGTTCAGACACAGAGTCTGAAATGAGAGAGGGTAGAGAAAACATGGAGGTGACTAAAGAACCAACTTTGTTGGTCAGCAAAGAGAGCTGATCCTTCAAAGGTAGGTCTTTAGGAGATGGAGGTGTATGACTGGATTGTTTTGAGTGGGTGGATGGAGATGAAGAGGATGAGGCTGGTGTATGGGGTTGTGATGTAGAGGGAGAGGGTATTTTGGAAAGAAGCTCCATAGCCTGGGCAAAAGTAATGTGGCCCAGCTTGGAGGGGTCGATGGGTCCTTCAGCAGTGGCTGTAGCTGCATCATCAGGAGAGTGGGTAGTGGATGGTAGCCTTTCAGACACTGCTTGTTTTGCAAAACCTTCATTAAGGCCAGTGGTGGTTCCCTCTGCAGTACCTTGGTTTAAAAGTACCTCATCATGGGGAGATGAAATTTGCATTTCAACATCAGCAGTGGTGAAACCTGCTGATGGAGTTTGCATAAAGGGATTTGCCTCACCAAAGGAATGTTCTGTTCCCTGAGGTTCATCAGCTAGAGTTGTGGGTCTTTCAGCAGCTGTTTGGTGTAGAACAGCTGCATCATGAGGAGCAGAAGTTGGAGGCTGATCTGCTAGGTGGTCTAAGCCAGCAGGGTGGACACCTCGTGCAGACTCAGGGTGTAGAGAAGTATGAGATGGTGACAGTGTGGACTCAGTATGGAGTGGAGATAACTCCTGTCTTTCAATATTCTCAGCCTGTTGGGAGGTTGGAATAGTTGATGTGGCTGTCTCCATTTTACAACTGGCTCCTGTTGGGAGGAACCAGAGGGTCTAGGTTGACTCGGGGTTGACACAAGGTGGAGTGAAGCAGGCTCCAAGTGTGCTGATCCTTCTCCCAAAACAGGAGAGGCAGCAGAGGTTGCTTCTTTTTCAACTGAACCCTGTTGAGAGGGAACAGAGGGGCTAGTTTGGGCTGTTGGTTTCTTTTTGCGTTTGTATAGAATGTGAGATGAAGTGGGGGATTTTGGAGAGGAGATGAGAGGTTCAAACTGGACAAGTTTGGAGACTGGGTCAGAAACAGGTGGGTTGCCCTGTTCCATAGTCTCAGGTGCCACAGAGGCACCAACCCCAAAAGCTTCAGGGTCAACAAATGACCCAGGGTGAGGAGTCTGCTCCCCCTCACCCACAGAGGCTAAGGATGCAGACTCAGACTGAGCTGTTTTGGCCTTATTGTGGACAGGCCCAGCTTTAGTGATTTCCAGGGTCCTTTTAACAAGCTTGGCCCTGGCTTTGGATTTTCTTCTGGGAGCAGCTTCTGGATCTACCCTCACATCAGAGGGTCCTTCCACCAATCCTAACAACCTCCTCATTGGTGTTGACAGAGGAGGCTCATTTGGGAGAACAAGAGTATAGAAAACTCAATTCCCTATTACACGGAATGTAGCAGTATGAAGTAAAGGCTGAGAGTTATACAAATGCTCAACACAAATATGTTTGAAGATGAGACTCAGAAACCTGGGATATCAAACAGCAGCTGGTCGTGTCTCCTGCTGCACCAGGTTCCTCAAATTCAAGAAAATCCACTTAGCCATGTCTATTGTAGTTCCATCCACAAGCTGCAGAACTACAGGAACTTCGTCATGGCTCAGTTGGTCAAAGGAACCAACTTTGCTGCTAAAGCACATTACCACAGTGGCAAACAAGAAGCTGTAAGTAGGAGACAAATCCTTTCTGAACATCGTTGCTCCAACTTTTGGTTCTGCTACACCACAGAAGTGCAACAGATTCTTCATCTGTTCATCTTCAGGCTGTGGTTGATCATATTTTTCAACCACAGGGAGTCGAAGAACTTCCCTGAGCAGACGACTGTTGATCTCAAGGGTCTGAGTCCTATTGAGTATGGTGCCTTTGATGACTTTGGTATCTGGGTTGTAAGCACAAGTGTACCGGAACTCATACAGCATCTCCTAGTACAGGACACTAGGAGTAGCAATCATGGCGTAGTTCAACGGATGAAATTTCAAAAACTCCACTATTTGGTCATAGCCTTTCCCCACATAGTTTTTGGGAATTGTGAGGTTGGCAATGTAGTTAGTTGGTTTCAGTGTGAGCATTATGGTGACTGATGAGTGTTTCTTTACATCATCACCAACGAATACTGGTAGAAAAGGGTTGTTTCTATGAGCCATTTGGGAAGTAGTGAGAGTGGCGAAAGTACAAGACACTTAGTCGATTTTTAGGGTTCTTAGGAAGTTTATGGAAGTAGTGAGGAAGACGAAGATGAAATAGTAGGAAGTATTTATAGGATTTGAATGTGAGTGGGTATGAGAGAGATACATTTGGACGGTTCATTTGAAAATGTCATTAATGGAAAACAGAACTGTTGTCCATGTCAGACCGTTTGTCAGACCACTGGAGCCCTTTTTAATCACTAACACACGAAACCCACATTATCCGCAGTAATTAAGCTAAATAAAAACAGAATTTAAGTAACTTAATTGTGAAGAAAGGTAATTAAACTGGTAGTCCAAGCTGATGGTCAAACCTGTGATGAGTAGGGTTATCACAAGCTGTTCACTCTTCAAGCTGCTCCTTCAACCTGTTCAACTTTGTGAGAACAAGTTGTGTTCAGTAGCTGATCAGGTTACAAGACAATGCCTTGTATGATAGATTGAGAGAGTGAGCAGGGTGGAGATTTGATCATCAGATCAGACTTGATAGATAAGCTGTTATTTGTTAAACCTGTTATATGCTCAAGCTGTTCAAGTTTTGCAGAAAAACAGCTAAGTATAGAACATGCATAGCCTGTTCTGTTTAAGTTGTTCTGAAAGAACTTGAGCAGTGTGAGACATATCAAGTCTTAGAACATGCCCAGCTTGCGGACAAGGTAATTAAACCTATTTTCATCAAGAGGTTTGGTGAAAATGTCTGCAAGCTGTTCATCAGTGGAAATAAAACTTACCTCCACATTACCTTTCTGAATGTGATCTCTGATAAAGTGATGTCTGACTTCGATGTGCTTTGTTCTGGAGTGAAACACTGGATTGTTGGAAATAGCTATGGCACTTGTATTATCAAACAGAATAGGAATTTTCCTAAGTACAAGTCCATAGTCTTCAAGCTGATGTTGCATCCACAGAATCTGCCCACAGCAGCTTCCAGCAGCAATGTACTCAGCTTCAGCAGTAGAATTAGAAACTGAGTTCTGCTTCTTGCTACACCAACTTATCAATTAACCACCAAGGAGTTGACATCCACCTGTTGTGCTTTTCCTGTCTAACCTGCAACCTGCAAAATCAGAATCTGAATAACCTGTTAGTTCAAGGCTTGAGTCTTTGGGATACCAAAGACCCAAACCTGCTGTACCCTTAAGGTATCTGAGGATTCTTTTCACAGCAGCCAGATGTGATTCCTTAGGATCAGCTTGGAACCTAGCACATAAACAGGTAGCAAACATAATATCAGGTCTACTAGCAGTTAAGTACAACAAGCTGCCAATCATGCCTCTGTAAGCTGTTACTGAAACAGCTTTGCCACTGGCATCTGCATTCAATTTTACATTGGTTGCCATTGGGGTTTTAATAGGAGAACTTTGATCAAATTTAAACTTTTTCAATAGATCTAAAGTATACTTTCTTTGATTTATAAAAATTCCAGTTGAGGTTTGTTTAACATGTAATCCTAAAAACAAAGTAAGTTCTCCCATCATACTCATTTCATACTTGGATTTCATGAGTAATGAAAAATTCATGCATAATTGTTCATTAGTAGAACCAAATATTATGTCATCCACATAGATTTGAACGAGCATAATATCAGACTTCACTTTCCTTATGAACAGGGTGGTATCCACTTTACCTCTGGAATACCCATTGCTCATAAGGAAATCAGTAAGAGTGTCATACCAGGCTCTAGGGGCTTGTTTTAGACCATAGAGGGCTTTGTCCAACTTATAGACAAAACCTGGAGGCTGCTTGACATAAACTTCCTCTTGCAGCTTTCCATTTAAAAATGCACTCTTCACATCCATTTGAAATACCTTCATTCTCTTATGAGTAGCGTAGGCTAGAAACAAACGAATTGCCTCTAGCCTGGCCACATGAGCAAATGTTTCATCGTAGTCAATGTCTTCCTCCTGTCCATAGCCCTGAGCAACAAGTCTTGCCTTATTTCTAATGACATGACCTTGTTCATCCATCTTGTTCCTGTAAACCTATTTGGTGCCAATTATAGTTTTACCTTTAGGAGCAGGGACCAGCTTCCATACCTTGTTTCTCTCAAATTGATTGAGTACTTTTTGCATGGCAGTGATCCAGTTGGCATCTCTAAGTGCTTCATCCACGTTCTTTGGCTCCATGAGAGACACAAAACTAGAGAACATAGAAAAGTTTTCTAAGCTGTCCCATCTTGTTTGTGCCCCTTTGTTGATGTCACCAATTATTTGATCATTAGGGTGACATCTGATTCACTAAGGATCATTCTTCAATAAGGATTCTCCTGAGTTGTTAGCATCTTCAGCAGGTCCTGTTGAACAGCTCTCAAGATTTTCAGACACACTGTTTTCTTGAGCCTGTTCACTTGTTGAAACATGATTGACCACTGTTGAACATATTAGCAGAGGATCCAGGAAAATCAGCATTGATTGGTTCAAGACATGGAGCTGTAATTAAGTCAGTACACTTATTAACACAGGGTGTATCAACATAATCATCATCATGTCCATCATGGTTTGCAGGTTCCACTTTGGATGTAGTGGAAGCTTTTGAGTCCTCTTCACTGTTGGAATGCATGAGATCATCAAAGTTGAAGTATCCTAAAACTGATTCAGGAACAACTTTGGTGGAGGCATTCCTGGACTCTTCAAAAGTGACATTGATAGATTCATCTATCACTTTTCTTTTGTTGTTGTATACTCTGTAGGCTTTGGAGATAGCAGAGTATCCAACAAACACACCTTCATCAGCTTTTGGTTCAAACTTTGCCAGTTGGTCCCTTTGATTCAGAATGAAGCAGGGACATCCAAACACATGGAAGTAGCTAATATTTGGCCTCCTCCCTTTGAGCAGCTCATAGGGAGTTTTGTTGAGCGTTTTCACCACCAAGGATCTGTTTTGGGTGAAGCAAGCGGTGTTGACAGCTTCAGCCCAGAATGATGAAGGTAAACCAGATGCACACAGCATGGTTCTAGCAGCTTCAATAAGGGTTCTATTTCTTCTTTCATCAATTCCATTTTGTTGTGGAGTTCTTACTGCTGAAAAGTTTTGAGAGATCCCTTTTACTTCATAGAAGTCTTCAAGAGTACTATTTTTGAACTCAGTACCATGATAACTTCTAAGCTGCCTCACTTGAGCAGAGTTCAGCATTTCCATCTTTTTGACAAATCCAATGATTTCTCTATCAGCCTCTCCTTTGATCTTCAAGAAGATTAACCATGCAAACCTAGAGAACTAATCAACCATTACTAGAGTATATCTTCTTCATCCAAGACTTGGAACATGAACAGGTCCAAACAAGTCCATGTGGATTACGAAGAGAGGAGTATCAATAGAAAAATTATGCTTTGATTTAAAAGACGATTTCCTCTGCTTGCCTTTTTCACAAGCTCTGCAGAGTTTATCCTTAATAAAAGACATGGAAAGCAAACCTGTTACCACCTTTTTCTTACAGAGTTTGTTGATGTTCTTGAAGTTCAGGTGTGACAGCCTGTTGTGCCATAACCAGTTTAGGTCTGCATTTGTTCTTGTGAGAAAGCAGGTTTCAGTGATGGGATCAGCAGATTGAATATCCACAACATATACACCTTTCTTCCGTTGAGCACACAGCACAACTTTGCCTTGGGGATCCAATATGTAACCCAGGTGCTCATCAAAGTTAACCTTGTAGCCATCATCACACAGTTGACTTATGCTTACAAGGTTATGTCTTAGCCCAACCACATAGGCTACTCTTTTGAACACTGCAGCACCAGCTTTAAGAGTTCCATATACCTCAGTGCATCCCTGTACATTGTCACCAAAAGTGACTTTTGGCCCTTTTTCAGGCCTGAGATCATTCAGCAGGTCCTTGCAACCTGTCATGTGTCCTGAGCAGCCACTGTCCAAGTACCAAGCCTGGAATGGTTGTTTGTCCTGCAGAATGTCATAGGAAAATATTAGTTACTTTAAGGGGATCTCATCACAGAGATGAGTTCTCCTACTTCATCAACATGTGTTGATGGGCTGGTGATATCCACAAAAATTTCTTCATATTTCAATGGTATCAAATTGGATACCACTCTCATTGACTAAGTTACATCCAACACTGCTTGTTTTAGCAATGATGGAACTAGCAGAGTCAACAGGCCTCATGTCCTCAGTTTCAAGACAGTCGTTGGCCATGTGTGTCTTCTTTCCACATTTATAGCATTTTCTCTTTTTGGCCTTTTTGGAAGAAGAGCTTTCAGAACACATTCTGAATTATTTCTGTTGATTTTATCAGCAGGTTTAGCAAACTTATTACTATTTTTCGATGAATCAACAGCTTGGGTGGATGGCACAATAGCAACAACTTTGCCTGTTTCTTCTTTCCTCTATTTGGGAGGACAGATGTCAAAAACAGGAAGCTTGAAAGACTTATTTTCATTTATAATCAGTTTTCCACTATGATTTGAAAAGTTATTTGAAACCACTGCAGATTTACTTTCAACATTAGACTTACCCTTGTTGAAAGCAGGCTGCTTACTTTTTGAAAACTTATTTTCAAAATGTTTAGCATCAAAGGGATTACCATGTCTCTTGCCATCAGCTTTGGACCCAGAGCCTGTTTTGTCAACAGGTTTAGTGTCCATCGCTGCAGTTTGAGTATGTTTTCCTTTCTCTTGCTTGTGTGAATCAGCATAGCACTTAGCAGGCTGAGTTGATGGAGAACACATTCCATCATCAGCTTTTAGGCCTTTTTCACACAAGCTGGTAGTGTTTTGAGGACTGACAAACCTGTTTGTTGAGATTAGCTTTCCATTGACTTTCTGGATGAAAGTACTGGGAAGCTCACCAAGAGTGGATAAGTCATCTTTCAGATTATTTATCTCAACAATGGAAGCTGCTGTGTCAAGATCCCCTCCAAGATAGGCTTGGATTTGTGTAGGGATCTGCTGACTTATACAATGGCTAACTTTTTGTGCAGACTGTCACCAAGAGTCAACTATCTTTTGAAGCTTTACATGTTTTACATTTGTTTCTCTCTTTTCTTCCAGTAAAATTGAGTTGATGTGTTTTAGTTCATCAAGTTCAGTTTCCAACTTATGAAAACCGTCCAGTTTAGTAGACTTAATTTCAAGATCAGTTTTAAGCTTAGAGATTTCAGATAGTAAAACATTATGCTTCTCAACAGCAGCTTTAGTCAACCAGCATTTATTCAAACATTTTTACTTTTTCATCTGAACTGTAAGCCATAAAATGTTGTACCTTGTACATCATTGTACGGTTCTAGTTTTCCAAGCTGCTGAAGGCTTCAGCTTCAGCCAAGTCTTGTTTGAAGTTTCTAGTTGATGGGACATCAGTATTGGCCATCAGACAATTGTTGTCTTCTTCATCTGAGGATGAATCAGACTCCTCCCAGTCACATGTCTCTGCCATCAGTCCCTGTTAGTCTTGCCATGGCCATAAGGTACTTAACCCTATAGCCATCATCCATGTTAGTCTTGTATGGTTTAGAAGACTGTCTAACAGCTTTTGACACACAATCAGCAGCTATATGGCCAGCTTTGCCATATTTGAAGCACTCAGCTTTAGATTTATCAAATGCCTTCTTCTTAGCAGCATTTGAGTTTCCCTGCATTATATTTCTCCCAAACCTCTTCTTGTTGAACCTTTTGACAAGCATGGCTATCATTTGCTCATCATCAAGCTCAGCAAGATCTGCACTGCCTTCCTTATCATACATTTCCTCTCTTTCATCATCAGCCTGTTGATCAGATTGTGTGAACACATCACACAACTGTCCAGCAGGTTGTCTCACGCTGGCCACTAAGGCAGCACCTCTCTTGGACATTTCCAAGGCATTTCTTTTCTGCTGCCTTGACTTTTCATCTTTAAGTAAAGATCCATATAAGTTTACCAGATTCATACCTTTGATAGTACCTGAGTTTCTTAAGATGGTGGAAAAGTAGTTCCATTCTTCAGGTAGGATGTCCAAGAAGTTGTTCACCTGGGTTAGGCTGTCCTTAGTGATCCCAATAGCTTTGAGATCATTAAGAAGAGCAATAAACCTGGTGTAGGTTTCTGTGAGTGTCTCCTTTGGTTTTGCAAAAAAGAGTTCATACTGTCTAACAAGATTATTAATCCTGTTCTCCAGTGTGATTGTGGGTCCATCATAGACGGTACACAAAGTATCACACATCTCCATTGTAGTCTTCATTTTCTCAACCTGTTTGAACACATCATCAGGCAGAGAGATAACCAGGTTATTCCTAGCCTTTGCATCAAGAGCAACAAGCCTTTTGTCTTCATCAGACCATTGAGCTTTGGCCTTCTCAATGTTTCTGATTTCAGGAGCTGCTCCTTCAACAGCAGGAGTTATGGTAGTAACAGAAGTTGGCACATAGGCACCTTCCATTACTATCTCTGGTAATTGTACATCCATATTCTCTAAATAGAGCATCATTCTGCACTTCCAGCCAGAGAAGTTTTGATGATTGTACTTTGGGGGTTTGGCCATTGACCCATTGTCATAGTAAGAGGAATTTGCAGAACTGTTGTCCATGGAAACGTAGGGAAAACGAGAGATCTTAGAGATGACACACACTCTAACACTGCTCTGATACCAGTTGTAGGTCCCAAAAGGTTTCCTAAGTATATAACTCTAAGCTGTAGAGGTGGGGTGAATACATCTATTAAAAACTTAAATACTCTTTTCCCAATGTTTGTATGTATTATCAACAAAAGTTAATTACAAACAAGCTTCAATGCGAAAAGGTTCAAGCTGAGATGACAGATACAACAGTTTGTTAACTAATCAAAAACTCACTCAGATAAGTTACAATGAATACACTAACTTAGAAGCACTCACTGTTTTTACAAGACTTAGAAGGACAGCTTACACAAGAACAGCTTAGACAGACTTGACTATTTTGTATAAGCAGACTTGCATGCATGGAATAACACACTTCAATGCACGTTCTGATTTCACACTCTTGACTATTTCTTTATCCTTAGAAGCTTCCTTTTATACTCAAAAGGAGAATCTCAGTGAAGCTTCTTCATTGGACAGAAGAGATAAAGGAGAGTCTTTCCAAGAGGACAAAACACCTTTCTGCGCGTTCTGATAAAGTACATTTGTCTTCACATGGCAGAATCTTTGTCTTTTCCTTTTTGTCACTGTTGCCTAAGACTTTAACTAAAAGAGGAATGTCAACTTTACATCTTTCTTATTTTGCTAATGCCATTCTGATATTAGAAAAGGTCTGTCACCCTTTTCAAATATCTATTTGTCTTCATGAGACAGAACAGCGTGGGCAGGGTGTGCAGTTTTGTTTTCCACTTTGTCTTCGACTTGTAAACTGATCTTGTAGCCAAAAACAATACATGAGGACTTGGAAACATATTCCATAAAGTGTTTAACCTGTTCACAAAGAACAGAACACTTGTAAACTGTCCAAGCCGCTCAACAGAATAGAGCAGCGTAGACAGTTTATGTCCAGCCTGTTCAGCAGACAAAACAGCTTGGACAAACTACCTTTGTTGCAACGAATGCAACATTGTAAACAGTTTTGGGCTGATATTGCAAATCATTTTCAGGTTTCAATAAGGCATATATAGGCCTTAAGTTCAACCTTTAAATGCATCAACAGGTTTGATTAAAAATATCCAGCAGGTTTGACTAAGGCCTTTTTGTGCCTAACATGTTCCTTAGAACTAGTATGTAAACAATTAGAAATAGATTTATGCCCGTCAAACTAGGAAGTTTTGATGTAGTTATAGGCATGGACTGGTTATCGAAGAACCGTGTGAAAATCGTGTGCGATAAGAAGATGGTGCGCATACCCTTAGCCAAGAAAAAAGTCGTAACTGTCCTAGGCGAACGGAGAAACACCAAAGTAAGTGTCATTTCTTGCCTAAGGACCCTGAGTGTCTGCGAAAGGGTTGCCAAGCAATCCTAATAGACATGATGGAAAACGAGCCGAAGGAGAAGCGGCTCGACGATATTCTTGTAGTCCGTGATTACCCCAACGTCTTTCTAGAAGACCTGTCTGGACTACCGCCATCAAGACAAATCGAATTCCAAATCGACATAGTGTCAGGGGTAGCACCAGTGGCACGAGCTCTATACCGTTTAGCACCATTAGAAATGCAAGAACGGTCCAATCAGCTGTAGAAGCTTTTGGATAAATGATTTATGAGACCAAGTTCTTCACCCAGGGGAGCTCTGGTTTTGTTTGTAAAGAAGTAGGACGGAACTTTCCGGATGTGTATCTACTATCAGGAACTAAATAAGCTGACCATAAAGAGTGGATACCCTCTCCCAAGGATCGATGACCTGTTTGACCAACTCCAAAGGTCGAGCTTCTATTCAAAGATTGATCTAAGGTCTGGTTATCATCTGGTCAAAGTTCGCGAGGAGGATATTCCCAAGACAGCTTTCATAACCCAGTACGATCATTATGAATTCCAAGTGATGCCATTTGGACTGACCAATGCGTCTGCCATATTCATTGACCTTATGAATCGGGTGTATAAACCATACTTGGACAAGTTCGTGATTGTATTCATAGATGACATCTTAATTTACTCACGAAACAAGGAGGAGCATGAGCAACATTTGAAGCTTATTTTGGAGTTGTTAGATAAAGAATAACAATATGCCAAACTTACAAAGTTCGAGTTTTGGCTAAGAGAAGTCAAAATTCATCGGTCATGTGATCAACAGTAAAGGAATTCAGGTTGACCCTACAAAAATCGAAGCCATCAGAAATGGGAAACTCCTAGAACTCCCACGGAGATACGCGAATTCCTAGGTCTTGCCGGATATTATAGGCGATTTATCGAAAACTTCTCAAAGATTGTCGGATCTCTAGCAGAACTGACCCGATAGGACGTTTAGTATGATTGGGGTGATGAACAGGAGGCGTCATTCCAATTATTGAAGCTCAAGTTGTGCAGCGCGCCTATTTTGTCCCTACCCGAAGGAAGCGAGAACTTTGTAGTTTACTGCAATGGTTCAAACAACGGGTTGGGTTGTGAGTTAATTCAGAAGGACAAGGTCGTAGCCTAGGGTTCAGGACAACTGTAGGTTCACGAGGAGAATACACAACACATAACTTAGAGTTAGGAGCAGTAGTATTTGCCCTAAAAATTTGGAGACATTACCTGTACGGTACGAAGTGTACAGTATTCACGGATCATAAGAGTCTTCAACACATGTTGAACCAGAATGAGTTGAATATGAGGCAGCATCGTTGGATGGAGCTATTAAGTGATTACGACTGTGAGATTCGCTATCACCCGTGGAAAGCTAATGTGGTTGCAGACGCCCTGAGCCGAAAAGAATGAGATAAGCCATTAAGAGTACGAGCCCTAGTGATGACCATGCAACCAAACCTTCTTTCCTTAATTCGTGATGCGCAAGTGGAACTTGTTGAGGATGAAAATATAAAGAATGAAGTCCTGAGAGGAATGGGTAAACAGCTTGAGATAAGGGCTAATGGGAATCAATATTTCATGAATAGTGTCTGGTTACCTAGCTTTGATGGAATAAGAAAGCAGGTTATGGATGAAGGACACAAATAAAGATACGTTATTCAGCCTGGATCCGATAAGATGTATCATGATCACAAGGAGCTATACTTGTGGCCTAACATGAAGGCTGACATTGCTACATATATCAGTAAGTGCTTAACGTGCTCCAAAGTTTAGGCAGAACATCAGAAACCATTTAGGTTATTGCAACAACCAGAGATTCTCCCATGGAAATGGGAACGGATCACCATGGACTTCATAACGAAACTGCCGAAGACATCAGTTATGATACAATTTTGGTAATAGTTGACCGCCTAACAATGTCCACGCACTTTCTACCGATTAAGAAGACCGACCTCAAGGAAGTCGTCTCTAGGCATGGGGTGCCTGTCTCAATCATTTCAGATAGAGTTAGCAGATTCACATCAAGATTTTGGCATTAATTACAGCAAGCTTTGGGTACAAACTTAGACATGAATACCGCATATCACCCTCAGACCAATGTTCAGAGTGAAAGAACGATCCAAACGCTAGAGGATATGTTAAGAGCCTGTGTAATAGATTTCGGGAAGTGTTGGGATACCCATTTTCCTTTAGTGGAGTTCTCATACAACAACAGCTATCACACGAGTCTTAAGGCTGCTCCATTTGAGGCAATATATGGATGGTAGTGTCGATCACCCCTCTACTGGGCCGAAGTTAGGGATAGTCAAGTGACGGGCCTAGAGATCATACTTGAGACCACCGAAAAGATAGTGCAGATTCGGAATCGATTAAAGCTGCTCGCGATCGTCAGAAGAGCTATGCAGATGTGAGGAGGAAGTCTCTAGAGGTTCAAGTAGGAGAAAGAGTATTGTTGAACGTCTCGACATGGAAGGGCGTATTACGTTTTGGAAACCGAGGAATGCAGAATCCTCGTTACATCGGGCCATTCAAATTCCTAAAGAGAATTGGTCCTGTAGCCTATTGGTTAGACCTTCCATGTGTCAAACCTGAAGAGGTGTTTGTCAGATGAAGCACTTGTTATTCCTTTGGAAGAAATCCAGATTGATGATAAACTTCGTTTTGTTGAAAAGCCGGTAGAAATCATGGACCGTGAGGTGAAAAGATTAAAGCAAAGTCACATTCCTATTGTGAAAGTCAAATGGAATTGTAGATGTTGTCCAGAATTCACTTAGGAATGTGAAGATCAAAGAAACAGAAATACCCTCACCTCTTCTCAACTAACAAGACCCCTGAGGACACACAATAAAAATTTCAGAACAAAATTCCCTTAACAGGGGGAGACTGTAACAACCGACACAAAATCAGGTTAGTAATCATAAGTTAATCAGTAGTTATTAACAAGTTATAACCTAATCAGTTGTCATTAACAATTAATCAATGTGATTAACAAATTTCATAAGGAAATTCATCTCAACTAGAAACAATTTCATTAGTGCGATGAATCGGCAAATTTATTAATCCGATCAAATTACGATACGATGGATTAAGTCAACTAAGTACATAATAAAATTAAGATTAGTGACACTAATCATGCATTAATACACTTACTTAACATTAATTATGCAAGACTAAAAGAATTCATTAAACAAATGAATTCAAAAGTATTTATGAATTTACATAAAAAGGGAAATTCAAGAATACATTCTAAATACATTTGTACAAAAAAAAATGAAAATACATGATACTATCTTCAAAAATCTGCCCATAGGTAGTCTTTTTATAGATTTGATTTTTTTATTATTAAAACAACCTAAACTGTCACCATCAAATCCTCATTCATCATACCCTTTCATTTCATCCAAATCCTTACTCAACCTCCACTTTGAAAGACCAAATTTTCTCTATAAATAGAAAGCTCACTTCCATTCATTTTCACACCTCCAAAACACAAGAAAACACTGCCATTTCAGTCAAAAAAATCAGCCAAGGTGTCAACCATTGCCAAAAGTTTGCAACTTTTGTTCTTTCAAGTGTTCTTCAAGTTTATTTCAAGTGTTCTTGGTGCAACCTTTCAAAATTTCAACTTCTACTTGATATCATGCTTCTAATACCTCAATGTAAGTAGATACTAACTTATAACTTCTTGTATTTATGATTATATAAGTCTTTCATAAAAATATATAATCACCAACAACAACACAATTCATCAAAAACCAAGTTATGAACATCTAACTTTTAGTTTTAAAGTTTGTTTATTCAAATGTGTTTATAAATATATAAACACATAACGAAAGCATGACTAATATGAAAAAAAGTTATATTAATGTGTTTAATAGCCTTTTATACGTGTGGTTTTTGAATAAACAACAAGAATCACAAGTTGTTTCAAGGTTATGAAATCCAGATTTTTCAGCAGAAATATTACACCGACTTTGAAAAATCATAACTAATTCAAAACTAAATGAAATGATTTGATTCTTGTTTCAGAAAATAGATCTATGTCTTAACAAATTATTTGAAAGTTTTTATAATTTAATACGGATTTTGAACCCCAAAATAATATTTGTTAACCGAAAAGTCTAACAGCTCAAAAATGGCCAACATAGGGTTTTTAACAAGCATTTTCCCTAACCTAAACACCTCAAAAAATGGCCATTTTTACCTTGATAAATTCCTTGTATATAGTAGTTTTATTACTATGAAAACCAAAGCCCAAATCGTTTTGGAGCTTGGTCAAAAGCAACCACAAATTAGGCCGAAAAACCTTGATAAAAGCTGGAAAATTATATATAAAAACTTGACATTTTTAAGTGGGTTTTATTTATGAATTTGTTAAGTTCGGTGATCTAAAAACATAAAAACCATGATACTACGTAAACTTGAATATTGAGGATAGATTTGTTTGGGTTGATGCCTCCATCCGGGTTGGTCGCGCCAATTGTGAACGGATGCATAATTATTTGACATTTCTTATTATTATGGTGTTGGATACCACAAGCGCACTCATAAGTTAAGTTTCGGTGTCATGAGGCTTATCTTAATACTTAAACTATATGATTCATTTTTTTTACAACTCACTGAAATCTTGTGTTTCCATACAATGTCTTACTTATCGAGTAAACCTATGAGCTCACCAACTTTATGTTGACGTAATTAGCATGTTTTTCTCAGGATCTTAAGGGCCACATTCCGCATACATGGCAAAGGGTCGAATTTACAAGTTTTTGGGAGTCACAGAGCATTCTAAAACCAAACATGGAGATTTAATTGCATAACTAGTTTATTTATTGTTTTTGGTCATGTACTTTAATCTCCATTATTCGTGAACTCTATTATCGTAATGATTGTAAAACAATATTTTAATCTATGTATTTTGAAAACGTCCCATTTAGAGGTCGTTCATTATGATTATGCCTTTGTTTCCGCGATGTCACGCCTCGTTGCCAAGTCGGGTATCGGGGTGTGACACCTCTGCATCTAAGGGTTCCCCATAGGAAGGCATCTGAGGTAGGGCATAAGTGGGTATTGAGATGAGGAACCAGCTAGGTGTAGAAGTGTGTAGGTGGTTGGGTTGGAAGTGGTTCAGGGACATTTGTCTTCTTTGATAGTAGTGTCAGGGGTTCGTTGGCTTTGGGAATTTGGTTCACATTTAGCAATAGGGAGGCCACAGAGTTCACCATCTGTTTGTGGGCATCCACGTCAGCCTGGTATTTCTTTAGCTCCTTGAACAAGAAACTTATGCTTATCTTGCTGATTTCCAGACCCCTTTTGACTTCCCCACAAGCTACACCCCAGTCAGGAGCCAGAGAAAACAGAAAATGTATGTTGATATCATCCCTATCCATGATGATATGGAACTTGTTCAGTTCATTCAACACAGTGTAGAATCTAGTGAATGTACCCTGAAGGGATTCTCCATTGTAACAACCTGAACTTTACGTTACATAACAAGTTTAGCATTAATAAATAGAACAAATTTAAGCTTAATTATATAATTAACAATGTAATTTCAATATAAGTTAATATAAATAGTAAGGTTAATTAAAAAGTTAAATTGAATGTGTACTAAATGATTTAAAATGAAAGTCAATAAAAGTTGCAACTAAGTCAAAAGTATTAAATATAAAGTTTGTAATGTTGAAAATATAAAATGGAAGGAATGCAAAATATAAATCTTTTGTGGCCAAATTGTGAATTAAGCAAACTTTATTTAGTTAAATACCCGAATTTATTCACCTGCTCATTTCTTCAAGTTGTAAGAAACCAAAATCCTTTTTATGCTCTCAAACCCATGGCTCCATCATCAAATCCTTACAATGTTTGCAACTAAGTTAAAGAATCAAAGATACGAGCATCAAAACCAATAAAGATTTCAAGGTAAACATCTTTTAATTTCTTGTTTGTTGTTTATGAAATCACACGGTTCCTACAAATTTTTACATTTAAAAAATGGTTAGAAAATCAACAAATTGATCATCTAATAGAACAACAAAACATAGACATGTAATTGAAGAAGATAGGTTGTGTATGGAGCTGCGTTTTGTTATGTTTTTTGCCGTAAATAATGGCCAAGAGTGTCATTTTGCGATTGGCCCAAGTTCATAAACATTTTATGTGGGGTTGATTGATCATTGTGTGCATTAAATCACCCTTTAAACTTCTTAAATGGTTGATGAAAAAGAAATAAAACAGAATTAAAAAGTGCAGGTTTGTGCAGTGATGTAGGTGTGTACGTATAAACCTGTTTCTGTCCATGAACCAGGCCAAGAAGATTCATAACCTTCAGCCTCAGCTTTAAGATTTTATAAGTATGTTTATTGATCCATTAGAATCTTGAATGATCCATTAATCAACTTATTTGCTGATGGAATTAAGTTGAAAACAAAAACAAGAAGTGCTATGTGAGGTGTGAAAGATACGAGATTCATCAAATGAGAATCTCAGATGTGTGGATATCAAAACCATCAGCATTTTCCTTTCTGTTTTGTACAAATCTCGAATGTACAACAGTGAGTGTATGTGTTCTGTGACCTTGGACAACAACCTTTTCACCCGTTTAACAATCTTGGATGTGTGAACCCGAAACAGAAAACATAATCTCGGATGTGAAAGTGTTCAATGTGTGTGTAGGCTTTGAAATCAAAACTTGGATCTGCCTTTCTTTTCCTTATATGTGTATAATATAAGTGTGTGTGAGCTGTTAACATAAAAAAGAATTAGAAAGCAACAGTCCAGGATTCCTTTTCTTTTGTAATCTCGGTGGAATGTAAGCACGTGTGTGCAGTGTGTGTATATATGTGTGTGTTGTGCGTGATATACATACATATATATTGTAGTTCCCAAAAGGTTTCCCAAGTGTATAGTTCTAAGCTGTAGAGGGGGGAGTGAATACGGCTATTTAAAACCTAACAATCTTTTTCTCAATGTTTGTGTATATTATTAACAAGTGTTAATTACAAACAAGCCTGAACTACGGAAAGGTTCAAGCTGAGATGATGAAAATACAAGAGTTGTTCAGCTAATCTAAGACACACTCAGACTAGATACAATGACTACACTCACTTAGACGAATTCACTATTTTTTTCAAGACTCAGATGGACACCTTGAATAAGAACAGCTTAGACACACGTACTGTTATATTCAAGCAGACTTCCATGCATGAAAAACACACTTTAATGCACGATCTGATTTCACACTCATGGGTATCTCACAATCCTTAGAAGCTTCCTTTTATACTCAAAAGGAGAATCTCAGTGAAACTTCTTCATTGGACAGATGAGATAGTGGAAAGTCTTTCCAAAAAGACAAGACACCTTTTTGCACGTTCTGATAAAGCATATTTGTCTTCACATGGCAGAATCTTAGTCTTTTCCTTTTTGTCACTGTTGCATAAGGCTTTAACCAAAAGAGGAATGTCAACTTTACATCTTTCTTCTTTTTCTAATGCCATTTTGATATAAGAAAAGGTCTGTCACCCTTTTGACATATCCGTTTGTCTTCATGAAACAGAACAGCGTGGGCAGGCTCTACAGTTCTGTTTTCCAGTTTGTCTTCGACTTGTAACCTGATCTTGTAGGCAAAAACAATACATGAGGACTTGGAAACATATTCCATAAAGTGTCTAGCCTGTTCACAAAGAACAGGTTCTGTTCCCAAAGAAAAGAACACTTGTAAATTGTCCAAGCTGCTCAACAGAATAGAGCAGCGTAGACAGTTTATGTCCATCCTGTTCAGCATACAGAACAGCATCGACAGACTGCCTTTGCTGCAATGAATACAACATGGTAAACAGCTTTGGGCATATATACCTTCAAGTGCATCAACAGGTTTGATATTGCAAATCACTTTTCAGGTTTCAATAAGGCATAAAAAGGCCTTAAAATATACCATCAAGTGCATCAACAGGTTTGATTAAAAATCTCCCCCTCAGATGTAGAACAGGTTTATATATATATATACATATATATATATATATATATATATATATATATATATATATATATATATATATATATATATATATATATATATATATATATAGTTGGAAAATAGTTTAAGTAGGTTCAAGCTGTTAGTTAGACTTCTCAAACTGTTAGTAGAGTTTATATGTAAATCCAAAGTTCATGCTGCTAGTTGAAACTCGAGCTGCCAGTGTAAAAGTTCAAGCTGCCAGAGCAAATCAACTCGAGCTGCTCTGTTCATGCTGTCAAGTGATTCAAGCTGCTCAACAGTTTCATAAACAGAAAGTGCTGATTTTCAGGAAAAGATATATACACGAAGATTCCAGCATATCTACTATCAGAGAAGTCATAGTTCTTCAAGGAAACATATCAATTAGCAATATAAATACATAGAATAGGTCTTTCTATTATATAAAGAGTTTTCTGCATATTTGAGTCTGTAATTGCTTTTTGTTTTAAGTTTTCATAAGCCTCTAAGGTTGTAAAACCCTAAGAACAGTCTGTGTTCTTCGTCTAATCAACAGATTAGAGGTGATTGTAACCATTGAGATCAGCAATACAAACAGTCTTGATTATTTATTGTGTTTATCTACTATTTATTCTGAAAGCTTTTGGTAAAATAATTAAGTGTTATTCCGCAAACTTAATTAAACTTTGATTCAAAGCAAGATTATTGATTTATACTCTGATATATTCAAATCAGTTAGTCTTGGTTAACTAGTTTTAGATCCTGACAAGTGGTATCAGAGCCACAGGTCGTTCTTTGTTTTTCAAAGTCGAAAACTTTCATTTAAATTTTTTAATCTTTTGCAATGGAATAATAGCAGCAGTGGATCTGGGCAAGGACTCAAAGTGCCTATGCTCAAGCCCACTAAGTTTGAGATGTGGAAACTCAGGATTCAACAGCATATCCAATTTATTGACTATGCCATATGGGAAGCTGTTGAATTTCCTCCTGTAGTTGATCCAGAACTTGATGATGAGGGAAAACCAGTCAAAACCCCTCCAAAAACTGAACTTGAAAGGAAGGCTAAAATGAATGAAGTGAAAGCTCTTACACTTTTACAAATAGCCATTCCTAATGCTTATCAACATCAGTTCAAAAAGTTTTATACTGCTCATTCTCTTTGGAATGCTTTAGAGAAAAGATTTGCTGGTAATGCCAGTACCAAGAGAAATCAAAAGGATCTTTTGAAACAGCAGTATGAGAACTTTTCTGGTGGCAAGAATGAAAACCTTACTCAAATCTTTGACAGGTTTAACAAACTGATAAGTGAATTAGAAAGTGCAAAAGTCAGCATGGATCAAGATGAAGTCAACAGAAAGTTTCTCAGATCTCTTAGAGAAGAATGGACAGTTTATGCTGCCCAATGGAGAACAAAAGACACTCTTGATGAGATAGAACTGGATGATATGTACAACAGTGTGAGAGTGTTTGAGACTGAGATTGATGCTAAAAAGAAATCTTTTTCTTATAATCACAATACTGCTCTTCTGTCTTCTGAAAAATCTAACAGTAGTGATTCCTTTTCAGGTCGTGATAGCAACTCTACTGAAGCTCACTATGAGGCTTTTGTGGCCAATGATGGACTGTTTGCCCTAAATACTGAAGATTTAGAACAAATTCATCCAGATCATCTTGAAGAGATGGATTTAAAATGGCAACATGCAATGCTGACCATGAGGGCCAAAACGTTTCTTAAAAGAACTGGAAGGACCAACTTTCAAGCTAAAACAGAAGGCAAACCAGCCTTTGATAAGACAAAAGTTGAGTGCTATAAATGTCATAAGCTTGGTCACTTTGCCAGGGAATGTAGATCTCAAGGACAACAGTCATCAAGGACTTCACAGCCCAATCAGACATCATCATCAACAGCACTTGTCTCCCAAGAAGACAATGTGTTTGATTGGAGTGATCAGACAGAGGAAGAGTTTCAGAATCAAGCTCTGATGGCAGAAACATCAACTGTCTCTTCCACTGAACTACCAGCTGAGGTAAATTCTAAACTCTGCTCTCAATCATGCAAGAATATGGTTAAAAAGTACAGAGATCATAATGAGAGCATGTGCAAAACTCTAGCTAAGATGGAAGAAAGGAGATATGAATACATGCAAGCCATAGAAGATCTTGAAAAACAGATCAATGATTATAAGGATAATGAGATTCAAATGGGATATGATAGAACATATCACGAGTGGGAGAAAAAGGAGCTAAATAAGAAAATATTATCTCTGAATAAAAAGGTAGAAGAGACTGAACAAAAGGTGTTAGAGGCTAATAAGAAACTAGAATCTGTTAACATAGATCTAGGTAACTTTAAGTTGGAAAATCAAAAGCTAGAACACCTAATGGATGTCCAATTTAAAGATAGGGTAAAATCTCAGGTTAATCCCAAAGAAGGCATAGGATACAGGGCTACTCCACCTCCATACAATAACAAGTACATTCATCCAATGAGTGAGGTTGCTGATAGACTTGTTAATGAACCACTGGATGAGTCTATGACTATTGTAGATCCTATCCTTGACAACAGTCTTGAATCAAAAGAAGATCAGATTCAAAGAAAGACTGTGAGTGTATAGCAGCTGAGAAAGAACACAAAACAATGAGTGCACCCATAGAGATCCCAGCCCTCAGTAAGAAAGGAAAAGAGAAGATGAGTGCATGCAATGCTGCTCCACAGGTTTCTGTACACTCTAACTGTAACACTGCATCTTCTTCAAAGAATAATAAGAGGGGTAAAAATGTTCCAGTCTGCACATGCCAAAAGCATGGTGTGCAAAAGTTTCCCAAACAACAACAGGTAAGGGGAAATCAGAGGAACAAGAACCAGAAATTGTCAAATAAATCTGGATCTCCAATTCAAACAGTCAAAAGGTGTTTTCACTGTGGAAGGAAGAATCACTTGCCCAAGGATTGTTTTTATAAACCAACTGTTGCAAAACAGACTGTAATTCATAAAAAGTCAAGTCCTATTCATGGAAAAACTTCAAAGGTGAAACCTTCCACATCAGTTCCAAAGAAAACAGTTGATCACAGGCTTTCAAAAGTTAATAAAAAACAGTCCACACACCAAAAACAAGTTTTGGCAAAGCCTAAATTAAGTTTTAAACAAATATGGTGTGTCAAGGACAAATTTTCAGATCAAACTGCTGATGCAAAAGATCAGACTGCTAAGCCAAATTCTGAAGCTGTTAGTGCAAATTCTGAAGCTGTTAGCACCAACAACACAGATCAGACTGCTAAGCATCAATCTGGAACTGCTAGTGAATCATCTGAGACTGTTAGAAGAAAAGATGATCCAAATACCTGGATACGTCATATAATCACTAAATACTCTCCAAAGACTCCATCAGTAGATCTCACTGAATATAAGAAGTCAAAAACATTGTTTAGTTATGTCAATGTACAAGGCCAACCCAAAACCAACTTGGTTTGGGTTTACTCCACTACTGACTAAGCTTCTACTTGTGCAGGGCAACCACAGGTCTCCTCATAAAACAAGATGGCATTTGGACAGTGGATGCTCTAGGCACATGACATGCAATTCTGAGTGCTTGTCAAATTTCAAAGGCTTTGATGGAGGTTTTGTTGCATTTGGAGGCAACTCAAAAGGAGGTAAGGTTACAGGTAAAGGTACTGTTAATGCAGGCAACATGAAATTCCATGATGTTTTGTATGTTGAACAGCTTAAGTACAATTTATTAAGTGTCTCTCAAATCTGTGACAAACAAAACATTGTTCTGTTTACAGATTCTGAGTGCATTGTCCTTTCAAAAGATTTCAAAATTCCTGAAAATCTTGTTTTACTAAGAACACCAAGAAAGGACAATGTTTACTGTTTGGACACAGATCTTTTATCTAAATCAAATACTTTAAGCTGTTTGATATCCAAAGCATCTTCAAATGAGTCTGCTCTTTGGCATAGAAGGATGTGTCACATGAACTTCAAGTCCATGAATGTTTTAGTCAAAAAGAATCTGGTAAGAGGCTTACCACAAAAGGAGTTCATATGTGATGATCATTGTGTAGCATGTCTTAAAGGCAAGCAACACAAAACTTCTCATAAGGCCAAAGAAGTAAATTCAATCTCATCTGCTCTTCAGCTGCTTCATATGGATCTATTTGGTCCAACATCTGTTTTGAGTTTGAATAAAAGGGCTTACTGTTTAGTTATTGTTGATGATTTCACCAGATTTACTTGGGTTTACTTTCATAGGTCCAAAGATGAAACTGCTGAGCTAGTTAAGTCTTTTATCCTTAAGATAGAAAACCAATCCAACTCAAAAGTTAAGGTGATAAGATCAGACAATGGAACTGAATTTAAAAATCACATTCTAAACAGTTTCTGTGAGTCCAAAGGCATTGCTAGGCAATATAGTGCACCAGGAACACCACAACAAAATGGTGTAGCTGAAAGAAAGAACAGAACATTAATTGAGGCTACTAGAACAATGTTAGCTGATTCAAATCTGCCAATGACTTTCTGGGCAGAAGCTGTTAATACAGCCTGTTATGTTCTGAATAGGGTTCAGGTTGTCCAATCACAAGGGAAAATTCCCTATGAGTTATTCCATAACAGAAGTCCCCTAATAGCTTTCTTCAAGCCTTTTGGATGTCCATGTACTATTCTTCACACTAAACTCACTTAGGGAAGTCTGAAAGTAGGGCTGAAGAAGGATTCTTTGTAGGATACTCAAGTCAAAGCAAAGCCTATAGAGTATTTAACAGTGTGTCTAAAACCATTGAAGAAAGTGCCAATGTTGAATTTAATGAAAATACTTCAAATGTCAAAGGCACTGGTCCTGAATGGTTGTTTGATTTAGATTCACTAACAAATTCTCTGAGCTTTGTTGAGTATACTGCAGAAACTGATGCATACAGGATTGAAGCTGCCAACACAACTTCTCATGCTGCCAATACAAATTCTGAAGCTGTTGGCACAAAGTTTCAAACTGATGCTGATTCAACCAAATGGGATGAATACATCACTCTACCACTTCTGTCCTGTGACCCTCCAGGGGTTCTGAATGCTTCACAGGATACAAATTCAGACATTACTGTACTACTCCCAAGTCCTGAAAGAACAGCTCCAACACAAAGGGAAACAGTCCCAGATTCAAGTCAAGCTGTTCCAGAAGCTGAATCATTCACTGGTCCTGATGGAGATGATACAAATCTTGGATCCTCTTTTCAGACAGAGAGAGAGCCTACACTAAGAGTTCATAAGTATCATCCTCTCAATCAAATACTGGGTGATCCAAGCACTCCTGTACAAACAAGGAAAATGGTTGAAAATGAGACTGCTGCTGCTGAACAAGCAGTTCCTGAATTCAGTCTAGCTGCCTTTGAGCATGCCTGTTTCATGTCTCAACTAGAACCTAAAAAGGCATCAGAAGCATTAAAAGACTCATCCTGGATTGAGGCTATGCAAGAAGAGCTTCTACAGTTCAAGATTCAGAATGTATGGACTCTGGTGGATATTCCTAAGGGTAAGAGAGCAATTGGTACAAGATGGGTGTTCTGAAACAAGAAAGATGAGAGAGGGATAGTAATCAAGAATAAAGCACAGCTAGTAGCACAACGGTACATTCAAGAAGAAGGCATAGATTATGATGATGTATTTGCTCCAGTAGCAAGAATTGAAGCCATCAGACTATTTTTGGCCTATGCAAGCTTCAAAGGTTTTAAAGTGTATCAAATGGATGTGAAGTCTGCTTTTCTGTATGGGACAATTGAAGAGGAGGTATATGTGTGTCAACCTCCTGGTTTTGAAGAATACAAGTATCCAGACAGGGTTTACAAGCTAGACAAGGCTCTCTATGGTCTCCATCAAGCCCCCAGAGCATGGTATGACACCCTGTCATCCTACCTTCTACAGAATGGATTCAAGAGAGGCACTCTGGACAAAACACTTTTCACTAAGTCTATCAAAGATGAGATTCTGCTTGTCCAAATCTATGTTGATGACATTATCTTTGGCTCAACAAATGACTGTCTGTGCAAAGAGTTTGAAGCTTTAATGCACAAAAAGTTTCAAATGAGTTCAATGGGTGAACTCACTTTCTTTCTGGGATTACAAGTCAAGCAGAAGCCCACTGGACTCTTCATAAGCCAATCAAAGTATGTGAAAGACATACTGGACAAGTTTGGGTATCAAGACACAAAAGCTACAAGCACTCCAATGGATCCTCACAAGCAGCTTCATACAGACAAAGATGGCATAGATGTGGATATTCATTTATACAGATCTCTTATAGGATCACTTATGTATCTAACATCTTCCAGACCTGATATTATGTTTGCTTTATGTGTGTGTGCTAGGTTTCAATGCTCTCCAAAGGATTCTCACTTGGTTGCTGTTAAGAGAATCTTTAGATACCTTAAAGGCCAACCACACTTAGGCCTATGGTATACTAAAGACTCTCCCCTTGTACTAATTGCTTATTCTGACAGTGACTATGGTGGATGCAACATTGACAGAAAATCCACAACTGGTGGATGTCAATACTTAGGAGCATGACTGGTCTCTTGGCAATGCAAAAAGCAGACAACTGTGTCCACATCATCCACTGAAGCAGAATATGTAGCAGCTGCAAGCTGCTGCTCTCAGGTAATGTGAATTCAAAATCAGCTAAGAGACTATGGTATGAATTTCCTATCCACTCCTATTTATATTGACAATTCAAGTGCAATCAGCATTGTGCATAACCCAGTGAAATTCTCAAAAACCAAGCATATAGAAATCAGATTTCACTCTATAAGGGATTGTAATGAAAAGAAGCTAATCCAAGTTACCAAAATACATACTGATGATCAGTTAGCTGATCTATTTACAAAACATTTTGATGTAGGAAGGTTCACTTTCCTGGTATCAAATATTGGTATGGTAAACATGGATTAATTTGTTTTCATTATTATCTACCTAGTATGCTTATTTAAGGGGGAGTCACTGTTTCATTAAAAAGATGCATAATTTTCAACTAACAGCTTGAGTATTTTCTCAAGCTGCTAGTTCATTTTCTCGGACTGCTAGTTATTCACTTGATCTGTCAAAGTGTGCAGGGTATTTAGGTAATTTTAAAGTGTGTGTGCGCGGGACCCAACCTTTTCAAAACCTTTAAAGGTCCCAGTTTCGTTCAGTTGTAACTACCAGTTACAAAATTTCCTTCCACGGCCTTTCTTTTCCCTCTGAACGATTCATACACACTTCTTTGCAAACCCTAAACCCTTCGTTTGATCTTCAATGGAGTTTGTTAAGGAACACAACTGCCTTCCCTACTCTCTAAAGCACTCAGACCTTCAACCGTTCCATGACATGATGGACTTTCTTCATCACTCCCATATCCATCATGCACTCAATATAAACCCCACCATATACATATCGCATATCTAACAGTTCTGGGACCATGCCATTGTTCAATCCATCGATGGAATTCCTTCTATACTATCCAAAATTGATGGCACTCCCATTACCATTACTGAGGAATCCATTCGGCGCCATTTGCATCTTCAAGATGCCACAGGTATAACAAACCTAACCCTTGATGCTTTACATACTGGTCTTTATGATATAGGTTATAGGGGTCCTGCTGATTCATTTACTTTCTTGAAAGCCCATTTTTCTCCTAAATGGAAATATCTTGTACATATTATTCAGCAGTGCATGAGCCCCAAAAGAACTGGTTGGTCAGAATTTTCTTCTAACATTGCCACTGCCTTAGTGTGCTTTTCAACAGGCCAACGGTTCAATTTTTCAAACATGATTTTTCAGGGGATGTTAAGGCATCATTCCCTAAAGAGTGGGAAATTTTTGATGTATCCCAGATTTTTCGCAGAAATCATTGCACACACCTGCACTACTTCTCATGTACATAAGAGGATATATGTTTCCCACAGGCACTCACTATCTTCTATAAAAAGACTTTTGAAAAAAGTGCCAATTTTTTTAGCGTTGATGTTCCATTGCCTTCTGCAATGATGAACATCATTCCAAGAAACAGAGGAGAGGGTCCTGAGCAGACTCAGTCTATCATCACTGCTACACCCCCAGGACCCCCACCCCCTCCTCATGATACACAAATTCCTTCTGATCCTTTTGTACAGCCATCACGCCCACTAAAATTTCTATATAAAAGGAAAAGGGGACCAGGAGCTCCTTCCTCCTCAGCCCCTAGTCAAGAGCCATATATCCCTGTGCAGGAGGACACTTCTGCACAGAATATCCAAAGGGAACCAATTGAGGACACTCCCATCCTCACTCAGGAGGTGAACATTTCTTCAGAGACTGTTCATATGGGTTCTGTGGCTGGCACTACTGCTGTCTCTGCACAAGAGGCACAGGACAGTGCCAACATCACCAAGACCACGCCCATGGCAACAGCAAGTGTGCAAACACAAGCTGGAAGTCCCCAGAACCAACAACAGAGGGGCCCAGAGGTTTCTACTTCTGGTATTAATGTCAGTGATAGATCACAAGCACCACCGGTGTTTTCTGAAATTGAGACTAGTCTGCAATTCATGCTTTTGACAGATCCCAAGCTGAAACCTGTTGTAGCTATGTTGGAATACCAAATGTCCATCATTGCTGCACAGGGTGCACAAATAATGGCCTTAAAGCAATCAGAAATGGCTCAAAATCAGAGGATGGATTATATTCATATGGGGTTTACCCTTTGTTGAAATAAGATCATTCAATTAGAGTGTTTGATTCAAACCCAAGGGGCAAAGGTTGTAGGTCCTCCTGACCAAACCAATGCTTCCAAAAAGGGGGAGAATCAGGAGGTTCCTGAATCAGTCCAAGCAGCCTCAACAGTTCCACCTTCTAGGCTAGTAGTCCCAACAGCTTCTGAAGCTGTTAGCCTAGAAACTCAAGCTGCTGCCTCAAAAGCAACTGGAGTTGTTATAAGGGAAAGGGTTCAAGCTCCATCCAGTACAGTCCAAGCTACATCTTCTGCTGCAAAAGACAAAGGCAAGGGCATTCTTATTGAGTCTCCAAAGCACAAATTTTCCTCCAAAGAAGCTCAGATTGCCTTTGATTGTGAAGTTGCCAAAAGGTTAGCAGAAGAACAGGATAAAGAATTAGATAAGTTGGCCCAGCACCCAATGGATGATGATGAGACATTAGGTGATTACCTAAAGGGGTTTGTGGGTAAACAAGGAGAAAAGAAGAGGAAGCTGCCAACAGGGCACTCCAAAGCTGAGCACAGAAGATTTTTAATCAATTTTGCCTATGCTGCTGGTATTCCAAAGAAAATGGCTCAGTCCATGACTACTGAAAGGCTGCAAGAGATCCATGACAAAGAAATGGACAAAAGAAAGAAAACAAAAGTTTCCCAAGAAGTCCAACCATCAAAAGAACCAGTTCAAACTGAAGCTGCTGCCAATGTCCCTGCTCCTACTGATCAAGCTGTTGCTTCTATTCTTGCATCTGAGCCGTCATCACAAGCAAAGCTGCATCAAGTTAAAAGGGTGTTATTTGAGCAAAAACTGCAAAAAGCAATGGAGATAGAGAAGTTGATTGATCAGCATGATTTTACAAAGCCTCTGATCAACTACTGGTATGCCAAGTCACTGGAAAACCGTGATTTAAGAGTTCAGTTTATAGTAAGAAGGGAGTCTGGACCAGAAGAAGAATATGATACATTTTGGCAGATGGTTCAGAAGTTGACCAGAGATGAGCTTATCAAAGTGCATAATATTGGGTCTGTGACACAAGTTAGATCTGCTTTACCACAAGTGAAACAAGTCATTAAAGATCTAAAATCAATTGTTGACCCTGAATCTGCAAGGAAAGAAATAGAGGATGCTGTGAAGAAGGGAAAGAAGGTCAAGCAAGTTGATCTGTTTGTCAAGTCAAGGACATACAGAATAAAATTCTCAGATGGAACTGGTATATTCTTCAATCTCGAATTTTATGATTTACCAAAAGATATGCTACTTCAGATAAAATCTGTTAGGGTATCTTGTGATAGAGATGAGATGAAGAAAGAATATTTGAAAGCTGTAGATCAGAAACTTGCACAGTTATAAGTTTTTGAAAGCATTGGTTTGTAAATAACAGTTTACTTATTCATTTCCATTTTTGTATAGAACTTAAAGTCTTGTGTAAAGAATTTAAGTTAGGGGGAGATTGTTGGGAAATAGTTTAAGTAGGTTCAAGCTGTTAGTTAGACTTCTCAAACTGTTAGTAGAGTTTATATGTAAATCCAAAGTTCATGCTGCTAGTTGAAGAAACTCGAGCTGCCAGTGTAAAAGTTCAAGCTGCAAGAGCAAATCAACTCGAGCTGCTTCGTTCATGCTGTCAAGTGATTCAACCTGCTCAACAGTTTCATAAACAGAAAGTGCTGATTTTCAGGAAAAGATATATACACGAAGATTCCAGCATATCTACTATCAGAGAAGTCATAGTTCTTCAAGGAAACATATCAAGAAGCAATATAAATACATAGAATAGGTCTTTCTATTATATAAAGAGTTTTCTGCATATTTGAGTCTGTAATTGCTTTTTGTTTTAAGTTTTCATAAGCCTCTAAGGTTGTAAAACCCTAAGAACAGTCTGTGTTCTTCGTCTAATCAAACAGATTAGAGGTGATTGTAACCATTGAGATCAGCAATACAAACAGTCTTGATTATTTATTGTGTTTATCTGCTATTTATTCTGAAAGCTTTTGGTAAAATAATTAAGTGTTATTTCGCAATCTTCTTAATTAAACTTTGATTCAAAGCAAGATTATTGATTTATACTCTGATATATTCAAATCATTTAGTCTTGGTTAATTAGTTTTAGATCCTGACATATATATATATATATATATATATATATATATATATATATATATATATATATATATATATATATATATATATACACACACACACACACACATATATATATATATATAGTATATGTGTGTGTAAAAGAAACTAAATAAATGGGTGCGTGTGTGTCAATGTATAATCAGAAACACATGCCATTTCTCTTTCATTTTTCATAAAGTGAAATAATTTGCAAAGCACACCAACTTTTAAAACATAAGCAGCCGTCTTTTTATGCATATATTTATTTGTATACATGAGCTTTGATCATTGATTATGTTATGATATATAAGTATATCCCAACAGCCATATTCGTTCAGAATGTATATGTAATAGCATCAAATTAAAGTGTATGAGTTTGTGAGTGTGTGGGTGATCATTCAATAGATACAAGACTTATGAGTCATGACGCTTAGTTTATATCTTAACTAAAGACATTATGATGCAAATACATCCTTAAACATGTATACGTGACTCGGGTGATAAAAATACATTTGAATGCATAATTATGTTCATGATGCGCAATGAGTATGTACCATGATTAATTAATGGTGCTTAAGTGAATACACATGCATTATTATGAACATATGAACAACAAATAGGTTCATGGTCATGGTTCTTAGCCCTAAACCTAGCACTTCTAAGCCTAAAAGCCCGTATCCATGGCCCAAGTGCCTAATTTGCATTGTAAGTTTTATACAACTTATATGTAAGTTGTAAGTAGCTTGATTAAGAACTATATGTCATTAGATGCATTCATCTGAGTTCAAAATAAAAATAAAGCCAATGAATGGTTATAGAAATCATCACGCATGTACTTGAAATGCGTAAAAGTACATAGAGTCATTAAATCGTGTCAAGTTAATGCATAAGTCTAATTATGATTCAACAAACTCTGAGGGGACAAGATAAAACAGTAAATAAATAAGTCTATACAAAAGCTTCAGAAACTCAAAGAATTAAACAGAAATACATAATTATGATGCGTAAAGCCATTGAGCTTACGTAAATTGATCTCCAAACATTGAACAGGTTCAGCTAAATCTGAAGTAAGTTATAAAGTTAAAGTCAGTAAAGCCAAGCCAGAAAAGTCTAGCTAAAGTCTGTAAAGACAAGCCAAGTCAATAAAGCCAAGTCAAAGTCAGAGAAGCAAGTCAGAGGCAAAGTCAGAATAGTCTGCAAAGTCAAATGCTAAATCCTGAGATAAATCAGGTGGTGGATTTAATTTGCTAGCGAAAGTCAAAGTCAACAGTCATGCCTTAAACATTAACTGTGAGTTTTAGATATAACTTTATACATGCTAGTCTTCATGTGAAACATATTGTTGTTCTAGCTTTATTTGAATGTCTAATATGCACAGCTAGATTGTGACCTGTGCACACCTTGGTACGGTGATGCCCTGTGGATCATCATAGCTTTTA
Organism: Centrapalus pauciflorus; assembly: GCA_020465985.1. Lineage (NCBI taxonomy): Eukaryota > Viridiplantae > Streptophyta > Magnoliopsida > Asterales > Asteraceae > Centrapalus > Centrapalus pauciflorus. The sequence goes on along the minus strand of JAANYP010004578.1, from coordinate 251,152 downwards.
ATATATCATCCTAGACACATGTCCTTACAGTCTGAATTAGTATTTGATATATATTGTTGTTGATATCTTGATTTATTATTTCGTATGCATTCAATCATCTGCCTTATTGTTAATGCTTTCATATGCTTCCGCACAATTCAAGTCTGAGTAAGTCTATGCCAATCTATGATTAAGTCTACTCTGATGTTCGCCCACGTGGTATTACTGTTAGATAGCCCAATATGTGGCTGATCCCCATAATTAAAAGCGTGTGTTTGGTAATAGACATCCATCTTTTATCCTATGTCTCAAAATGTCTGCCTGATAGAGGCAGTCTTGTTAAAATCGCGCTTAAAGTCAAAGTCAGAGATTAAAGTAAAAAATCAAAAGTCAAGTCTCATGATAAAATTGTCATAGCATGTTAACTGTTAAATCTATAATCCCACTAAGCCACCCGCTTGCAGTTGTTATTGAATCTCTTTATAGGTTTAATTAAAGGAAAAGGTCCAGCTGACCCAAGTCCTTAGGATCTGGACGACCAAATTTGAAGTCATTAGACCACTATTTAATCTGCAATTAGTATTGATTGAATACAAAATGGGGGTGGTTTGGGTAGATCGGTGCTATGTGTTGTGATTATTTATTATATTAATGTCCTTGTGCCATTTAATAGTATTGTTTTAAACTTATATTAAAATAAATCCTAATATTCTGTAATGACTTAATTCCACACTGTATTTGATCTATCTTAGTTTTGATTGATGTTGTATTGCTCCTTCAGACTTAGTCGTCAGGACTGCCCCGTAAGGGGTGGTCTTCACAGGATGGTATTAGAGCCAATAGTTTGAGTGAATCAAGTATTACGAAAGTAATACTTGGTCTCAAACTTAAGCAATAGATAAAGTATCAATCATGCTAGGTGGCTTGAACTAAGATAGGACGTACAGACTATTAGAAAGGGAAAAAGGGTACATAGTCCTTAAGTCTATAATTTTAAAGTTATTTGTCTAATGTGTACTGAAAGGGGGGAAATAATTCTCCCAGCAACTGCATAAAAATAAAGCAAACTCCCCAACACCTGTATATGATAAAGCAACAATTTGGCACAAAAAAATGAAACACAGTCTGAAGTTATTCATGAACAATTCCAAATACACAAAAATAACTATATTTTTCAAGATCAAGTCAGTGAAAGTGCAGAATATAAGCCTGAAGTATCAACACTATGAGCTTAATCATTAACAAATGATTGCTGATTCAATACAAGAGGATCTATCCGACAGACGAACACTAGCAGTCTGTAGACGTAAGTCAACATGGTGAATACTACTTGCAAGGATGAGCGAGAAATTATTGTTGATGCGTATAAAATAAGTCAATATTATTGTAGCAAGAACTAAATGATAAATTCAAAAACGTCATGTCATACCACTAAAGATTAAAGATTGAGCATCAAAGACAAGCATGAAACAAGCAATGATATCATTGAAATAAGAAACAGTATTTAATTACCAAACTCATAATTGGATCAAATCTGTTGGTCAAATCCGTTGTTAAAGGCATTGTTTTGCAATACTAGTAAGTACTTCAAATCCAATTGATTTGCTCAATAACTGCCATATGTTCATTTATAAACTATCGATAATACTTAATCTAGAGACAGTAAGTGACAATCATGTGAAAGCTAACACTGTCCTTCCTAAATGATTTCTATTTGTCAATGACAAAACTTTTACATTCAAACAGTCTTTCAATTGTATTTAAAGGATTCAGAATCAATTGTTTGAAACTTACAAAGTGGATCTCCAATAAAGTCGATAACATTTACAACAGACATGTGAGTTGTTCAGTTTTCATTGTTAAAAGTTTGTCCTGATTTGTATTGGCAGAAATGCAGTAAGGCCAAGTCAATAATTAAGATTAGTTTAGCGTGAGCTAAATCTAATTAGCTCAGTTTCTAAAGTCAAAGATAAGACTAGAAATCTCTGCATGTATCTGACCTATCTGTTATACGTTAGTCTTATAAGCGATATTTTTTTTTCTTAATTTGAAAAAATGATCAACATATAAATCTGAGAAAATGCAATGACTTATCACATAGGACTCATTGCCAAATAGCCTAAGTCAAATTCCTACTCAGCCAAGTATATATTTTGACTCTGAAATGAAAAGTAAGCTAATCAAATGACGATAGTGATTTCATTATCACCACGATGTCATGAAGAACTATTTAAAATGGGATTGCTAAAGAAATCAGGATAAAGAATTTCTATTCATGATTTGAATTAACTTGTGTTTTCAAAATAAGTCAGAAGTTAAACTGTACAGCTATGTCATCGATAGTGAAATGCGGATGACATATAGGCTGTATCAGTTGAAGCTACAACACAAATATCTTTCTCATCAGAAATTCTACCTATAAGCAAAATACGTGTCATTTTCAGAATCGAAGGAAACCAAAACTGGACCCTAAACACAAGCATCTTCATAGAACCTAGTAATCTGAGTGATTATAGCGTGTCACGTAATAAGGCATAGGTAAAAGTTTGTGATCCAATAAAAATAAAATTTGAACATGGTCTTTGAACCGGATTATCAAGCACTCAAGGCCAACTAGAATTGAAATCTAAGAAGACAGAGACAAAAATCTAGAGTCAAGCGAGAAATAAATTGAAATCCTTATAAAGACAAGTGATTGTTCTTGAATGAACAATGAAAGTCAACTATAAGTCTATACACATGTATATATGGAATTCTTATTCCATTGAATTGTCAATAAAAGTATTTGTGGAAGCTAATAAGATAACCCTGGACTCAGGGATTTACAAATGAAAAGTCAATGCGATTCAAAGTCTGCTAAGAGAGTGATGATAATAACATCATCAATAAATGAAGTTTTCCAATAAGTACAGAAATCAGATTCCAAAAGCACTACAACTAGTGAAAGATCAAAGGAAAAGATAGATGAGCTATCTTAATATATCAAACTGATATTTGAGTAAACTGAAATACATATTGTGTCTCAAAGCACAAATTATCATGCTTATGTTATTGCATAAGCCAACAAATAAGATGTATAATATTTAAATAACCAATGATAAAAACCAAAGAAACAAAAGTTGTGAAATACAGATGGTGCTCATTCAATAAACACTAGAAAATTTGTGTCAGATTTTAGGAGTTCATACCTACTTTGTGATTCCTGACTAAGCTATCTGAACATTTGTTGGGAAATATTCTAAGTATGACAAGCTGTTAGTTAGATTTCTCAGATTGTTAGTAGTTTTCTGTGTAATTACAAAGTTCAAGCTGTTAGTTGAGTAAGTTTGAGCTGCTAGTTCAAAAGTTCAAGCTACCAGAGTTAAAATGTTCAAGCTGCTCAACAGATTAACAACAGATTGTGCTGAAATTCAGGAAGTGATATATATTTGAAGATTCAAGCATATTAACTACCAGAGAAATCAGAGTTCTTCAAGGAAACAAATCAGAATGCTATATAAATAGATAGACTAGGTCTTTCTATTGTAAGTCAGTACGTGCAAATTCTGTAATTTTGTGCTTCAATTGTATTTGCGTTCTGATTAAGTTTCTCAAGCCTCTAAGGTTGTAAAACCCTAAGAACAGTTTGTGTTCTTCATCTAATCAAACAGATTAGAGGTGATTGTAATCGGTGAGTGTGGCAATATAAATGATTTGATTTTGGTTTTGTTAATGTGTTATTTATTTTGAAAGTTTTCTTAAAACAATTAAGTGTTATTCCGCAAACTTCTTAATTGGACTTTGATTCAAAACAAGATTCTTGGTTTACACTCTGATCTATTAAAACCAGTTAATCTTAGGTGGTATTATGATCCTGACAAGTGGTATCAGAGCCACAGGTTTTTGTTTTTTAGTCTTTGTTTCAATGTCAGAAACTTTCTTTCAAAAGTTTTTTTTTTTTGCAATGGAGTTTGAAAATAGCAGTACTGGATCTGGGGAAGGACTCAAAGTGCCTATGCTCAAACCCACTGAGTTCGAGATGTTGAAACTCAGGATTCAACAGCATATTCAAATTATTGATTATGCCATATGGGAAGCTGTTTAATATCCTCCTGTAGTTGATACATAACTAGATGCTGAGGGTAAACCTATAAAAACACCTCCAAAGACTGAACTTGAAAGGAAGGCTAGAATGAATGAAGTGAAAGCTCTTACTCTTTTACAAATAGCCATTCCTAATGCCTATCAACATCAGTTTAAAAAAGTTTGATACTGCTCATTCTCTTTGCACTGCTTTAGAGAAAAGATTTGCTGGCAATGCTAGCACCAAAAGGAATCAAAAGGATCTTTTAAAACAGCAGTATGAAAACTTTTCTGATGGCAAGAATGAAAACCTTACTCAGATTATTGACAGGTTTAGTAAGCTTATAGGTGAACTGGAGAGTGCCAAAGTCAGCCTGGATCAAGATGAAGTAAACAGAAAATTCCTCAGATCACTTGGTGAAGAACGAACAATCTATGCGGCCCAATGGAGAACCAAAGACACTCTTGATGATATCAAATTGGATGACCTTTAAAACAGTCTGAGAGTGTTTGAATCTGAAATTGAAAATAAAAAGAAATCCTTTTCTTACAATCACAACACTACTCTGCTGTCATCAGCATTAACTGATAAATCAAACTGTTGTGATTCTTTGCTAGAGAATGCAGATCCCAAGGTCAACAGCCACAAAGACCCCATCAAACTAATCGAGCTTCATCATCACAAGCTCTTGTCTCTCAACAAGACAATGTGTTTGACTGGAGTGATCAGACAGAAGAGGAATTTCAAAATCAACCTCTTGTGGCAGAAACATCTAATGCCACTTCCACTGAACCACCATCTCAGGTAAATGCTAAACACTGTCCTCAAACATGCAAAAATATGGTTAAAAAGTACAAAGATCATAATGAGAGAATGTGCAAAACTCTAGCTAAGATGGAAGAAAGGAGATATATGTACATGCAAGCTATAAGGATAATGAGATTCATGAGTGGGAGAAAAAGGAACTGAATAAGAAAATAGAGACCCTAAATAAGAAACTAGATGAGGCTGAACAGAAGATATTAGAAGCTAACAAGAAAATAGAACCTGTTAATATAGATTTTGGAAACTTCTAGCAGGCAAATCAAAAGCTAGAACACCTAATGGAGGTTCAATATAAAGATAGGGTGAAATCTCAACTCAAATCCAATAAAGGTATTGGATACAAAGCCACTCCACCACCTTAAAACAACAAATACATTCATCCCATGAGTGAAGTTGCTGATAGGCTTGTAAATGAACCATTAGATGAGACAATGAAAACTATAGATCCTGTCCTTGAAGACAGGCCTGAATCTGAAGAAGAACTGATTCCAAATGAAGCCTGTGAGTTTAAAGAAGTTGAGAGAAATGTCAAAACAATGAGTGCACCTATATAACCCCTACCTCCATTTACATTAAAAAACCCAGTGAGAAAGAAAAGGGGAAGATGAGTGTTTGCAAAAATGTTCCACATGTTTTTGTACCTTCTAACTGTAACATTGCATCTTCCTCAAAAACTAATAAGAAGGGTAAGATTGCTCCAATATGCCCCTACCAAAAGCATGGTGTACAAAAGTTTCCTACACAACAATAGGTGAGGGGAAATCAAAGGAACAAGAATCAGTTATGGTCCAACAAAACTGGTTCTTCAATCGAAACAGTCAAAAGATGTTTCCATTGTGGCAGGAAAAACCATTTGGCCAGACACTGTTTGTATAAACCATCTGTTGCAAAACAGACTGTGGTTCAAAAACAGGCATTTGTTCAACACTCAAAAAATTCAAAGGCCAAACCACCTATTACACTAGTTCCAAAGAAGACAGTTGACCACAGGTACTTAAAAGTCAAGAAAAACAGCCTACACACCAAAAACAAGTTTTAGCAAAATCAAAAGCAACCATTAAAAGGGTATGGTGTGTTAAAGGCAAATACACAGATCAAACTGCTGATACAAATGTTGAAACTGTTAAGTCTAAAGTTGGAACTGGTAGTACAAATTCTGAAGATGTTAGCACAACAAAACCAGTTCAAACTGCTAAGTCTAAAACTGAAACTAGTAGTGGATCTTCTGAGACTGTTAATAAAAAAGTTGGAAAGAACACCTGGATACCTCAAGTCATAACTAAATACTCTTCAAAAAAACCACCAGTGGATCTCACTAAGTTTAAAAAGACAAAAACAATGTTTAGTTATGTCAATGCAGAAGGACAACCCAAAACCAATTTGGTTTGGGTTTACCCCACTACTAACTAAGGTTTTTTATGTGCAGGGCAACCACAGGACTCAACATAAGACAAGATGGCATATGGACAGTGGATGATCTAGGCATATGACAGTCAATTCTGAATGCCTGTCAAACTTCAAAAGCTTTGAAGGAGGGTTTGTTGCATTTGGTGGAAATTCCAAAAGGGGTAAGGTAACAGGTAAGGGTACTGTCAAAGCAGGCAACATGATTTTCAATGATGTTTTGTATGTTGAACAGCTGATGTACAATTTACTAAGGGTGTCTCAAATATGTGATAAACAAAATATTGTTTTGTTCACAGACTCTGAGTGTATTGTTCTTTCAAAAGATTTTAAAATCCCTGAAAATCTTGTTTTACTTAGAACTCCAAGGAAGCACAATGTCTACTATTTGGACACAAATCTTTTAACCAAATTAAATACATTAAGTTGTTTGATATCCAAAGCATCATCAAATGAGTCTGCTCTTTCGCACAGAAGGATATGTCACATGAACTTCAAATCTATGAATGTTTTAGTCAAAAAGAATTTGGTAAGAGATTTACCACAAATAGAGTTCATATGTGACGATCATTGTGTAGCATGTCTCAAAGGCAAGCAACACAAAACTTCTCATAAGGCCAAAGAAGTAAATTCAATCTCATCTGCTCTTCATCTTATTCATACGGATCTCTTTGGTCCAAAATCTGTTTTGAGTTTGAATAAAAGAGCTTACTATTTAGTCATTGTTGATGATTTTACCAGATTTACATGGGTTTACTTTCTTAAGACTAAGGATGAAACTGTTGAGCTAGTCAAAACCTTTATTATTAAGATAGAAAACCAATCAAATTTAAAAGTGAAGGTGATCAGGTCAGACAATGGAACTGAGTTTAAAAATCATATCCTAAACTGTTTTTGTGAGTCTAAAGGCATTGCAAGGCAATATAGTGCACCTAGAACACCACAACAAAATGGTGTAGCTGAAAGGAAGAATAGAACTTTAATAGAGGCTGCTAGAACCATGCGAGCTGATTCCAAACTGCCAATGACCTTTTGGGCAGAAGCAGTAAATACAGCTTGTTATGTGCTAAATAGAGTTCAAATTGTTCAGTCACAAGGGAAAACTCCATATGATTTATTCCATCACAGGGTTCCCTTAGTAGCCTTCCTAAAATCTTTTGGTTGTTCATGCACTATTCTTCACACTAAAACTCACTTAGGAAAGTTTGAAAGTAAGGCTAAAGAAGGTTTTTTTGTAGGCTACTCTATTCAAAGCAAAGACTATAGAGTATATAACAGTGTGTCTAAAACCATTGTAGAAAGTGCAAATTTTGAGTTTAATGAAAACACTGCAAATATCAAAGGCACTGGTCCTGATTGGTTGTTTGATTTAGATTCACTAACAAATTCTCTGAGCTTTGTTGAGTATACTGCAGGAACTGCTGACAACAGTGTTGAAGACAATTATTCAAGCTTGTGGCACAAAGATTCCAACAACTGCAGATTCTGCTACATGGGATGAGTATACTGTACTACCACCTCTATCTTGTGACCCACCAGGGGTCCTGGATGATAAACATGATACAAACCCAGAGTAAGAAGTGCCAATCCCAAGCCCTTATGTAACAACTCCATCCAATAGAGACACAGTCCCATCTTCTGTTCAAGTTGTTACTGGAGCTGAATCCTCAAGTGGTACTGAAGGTGATGACACAAATATGGGAACATCATTTCCAACTGAAGGAGAACCCACACTCAGGGTTCACAAGTATCATCCTCTCAACCAGATAATGGGAGACCCACGCACTCCTGTGCAGACAAGGACAACGGTTCACAAGGAATCCACTAATGTTGAATCAACAGTCCCTGAATTTAGTTTAGCTACCTTTGAACATGCATGTTTCATGTCCCAATTAGAAACAAAGAAGTAACCTGAGGCTCTGAAAAATCCATCTTGGATTGAGGGAATGCAAGAAGAACTTTTGCAATTCAAGATTCAGAATGTATGGACTCTAGTTGAATTGCGTAAAGGAAAGAGGGCAATTGGTACAAGATGGGTTTTCAGAAACAAGAAGGATGAGAGAGGTGTGGTGATCAAGAACAAAGCAAGACTGGTAGCTAAAGGATACACTCAAACAGAAGGAATAGACTATGATGATGTCTTTGCCCCAGTAGCATGGATAGAAACCATCAGATTGTTCCTAGCTTATGCCACCTTCAAAGGGTTCAAAGTGTACCAAATGGATGTGAAATCTGCATTCCTGTATGTTACCATCGAAGAAGAGGTTTATGTGTGTCAACCCCCTGGATTTGAGGACTATAAGTATCCAGACAGATTCTTCAAGTTAGACAAAGCCCTCTATGGACTCCACCAAGCCCCAAGAGCATGGTATGACACTTTGTCTTCATACCTTCTACAAAATGGATTCAAGAGAGGTACTCTAGACAATACATTGTTCACAAAGTCCATCAAATCAGAGATTTTACTTGTTTAGATCTATGTTGATGATATCATTTTTGGATCATCAAATGACATTCTGTGCAAGGAGTTTGAAACATTGATGCACAAATAGTTTCAAATGAGTTCAATGGGAGAACTCACCTTCTTTCTAGGATTCCAGGTCAAGCAGAAACCCACAAGACTTTTCATACGTCAATCAAAGTATGTAAATGACATCCTGGAAAAGTTTGGTGAAAGGTCTTGCACTACATAGATCTATCTAGACGCGACACCGTCAACGAGTGGTGAATCCTCGTTAACGGCTTGATGGAAATCACTCTCACTCGGAACACGGAGACTATCACAACGCTGTACGGACGACGATGAACGCACCTACGAGATGATTCTCTCCGAAATAACACAAATAACACGGATAAACTCGAGATCGCCCTTTTGCTTAATCTCACACGAATTCTGCAAAAGTCAGGTAATGATTCGAGTTAATCCCTAACTATAGAGGCTCATTCGAGTTTGTCATGGGCCAAACTCGAATCAGGCCCAAGACCCATTCGAGTTTGTCCCCTTGACAATCTCGAATCTGCCTTATATCTTACATTCGAATTTACCTCCATGTTAAATTCGAATTTGTCACTAAATTCGAATTTCTCATGTTCAACTTGTATTTGATTATATGATTTAACTTATATTTGAATTAATCTTTGGATTTTATGTTTGAACTTATTGTAATACATTACATCAAGTTCAAACATACAATCAATAACTATCAAGCATATATAAACACATAAATCAAATATCCAATACTTTGCAATATTACTTGAACCAAAATGCTAGTACACATAGGCTGCTATCATCACACAGGGTGTACCAACAGACTCCCCCTTGACGATAGCTTCTAACTAACTATTTATATTTTGATTAAGTACTAGAACTAAATATACTACTTCCTGCATATAACCTTGCATCTATACAAACTTTCACTGCCTTCTGGTACTTCCTAGCATCAGATCTCCAACCTTCATGAAAGAAGATAGGCTGATCATTCAGTTTCTGTAGGTCGTCCTTCGATAGATTTATCAAATGCAGTGGATCATATACCTTCAAAATGGCTTTCTCGTCTTGATCCTCCATGATAGCTTCAGCAGTTTCATTATCAATGTACCACCACTTCATGTTGCTCAAAACACCCTGTGGCATCTTCTTCATTGGCACTCTTCTCAAACATTTTACAGGCTTGTATACCATTCTAGCCCATGGTCTACCTGTTTGAGGATCTATTCTTGATGCGTCTTCTACTCTCTTCCCAGTTCTTGGCTTGAGCCTTTCAAATTTCCCTGACCGACCCTCTTTCTTAATAATTCTAGCAATTACTGCAGAAGCCAATTTGACATCATCAATATCGATTATATGTTGATCGTTTTGCTCATATTGCTCTGTGACAGGCTGTGACTGAATGATTACTTCATTTACATTGTCATCTGCTTCTATCACAACCTCCTCATCTGATTTCCAATTAGCAACATCATCGGGCACAAACTCTCCTTCTTCTAAATCCTCGATATCATCTTCAAAATCAAAATTAAGTTCTAGAGGGTCTTCATCGATGTCCATTAATGCTTCGATCATCTCACGTACTTCACTTTCTGAGACCCTTGTGGAACTAGCCTCACCTCCTGTAGCTCCTGACTGTCCCAGCTCCCCCTGAATTTCAGCATGTTGAGCAGCAGAAAAATCTATTGGCTCATTATCTCTTTGTGCACTGGGATCATTGTCGTCATCATCTCCATCTCTTGGCAGCACTTCCTGATCCCGACAAGTCGTCTCCCCCTGAGCCTTTAGGTTTTTCAGTATTTGCTCAATAAGGGATCGCATTGACCGAATCTCCGCCGCCTGATCGGAAACAAAGGTTTTGAGCTATAAATTTTCTTCCTCGATCTTGCCCACAACTTTCTTCAACTCAGCAATCTCGATATCGATATGTGCATTATGCTTCTGTATTTCGCCGAGAGCCTTTGTCAAACCAATGATTTGGACTTGTTGGAAGTCGACCTTGCTTTTCAGCTCAGAAAACCGTTGATTTTCCGTGAAAGTGGATGAAGTGGATGGTATGAATTGTATGGGAGTTGGAATGATAGGCGATGGAATGTATGGTTCAACAGGTGGTGGTGGTGGTGGAATAAATTGTTTGAACAGGTGTAGGTTGAGGTATTTCTGGCTGGGAAGCAGAGGCCAAGGAAGCTCCCTGCATAAACCTATGGCGTTTGGCCCTTTGCGGATGTACCAAAGGTGCTACTTCCTCTTCTTCATAATCTGAGTCGTCTGACTCCTCTGAAGCTCTTCTCCTCCTAATTTCTTCCTCAGTCACAACTAAACGTGAGCCATATGTTCCTATTTTGATGGACGGATCTGCAGTTACAATATCTGGGGCCTCCACCTCAATCTCCTCAGTTTCTTCCGAATCAGAAGTTGAGACAGTTTCGCCTTCTGGCTCTGGTTGATAGTCATCTATCTGTTTAAACACATCAACCTCTCCTTCTGGAGGCTCCAATAAATCTCCAACTAATTCAGCCGTGATTTCCTCATTTGCATTCGACCTGCTGCCCAAATCTCTTGCAAAGTTTGAAGTATCGGATTAGCTTCAGATGGTGCACTCGAGGGGCTAGCCTCTTCCGGCTCTTGAGTTTGGCTCGTAGAAGGCCTATCTGCCTGATTTTGTCTCGCGGAAGGCCATTGTCTTCTTCTCTGTTGTTGAGGGCGTGGTTGTTGCTGTTGCTGTTGCTGTTGAACTTGCACCTCCTCTGCCCAGTTGGCATCTTCAGACACTACAAATTTTGGGTCGATTACAGCACCAAATAACGGTCCCTCTACTGGGATAGCCAACCTTCCTCAATGAGAAGAGCAGTCGGCAAATATTCTCTTGTCGATGACCGCAACGCTCAGAATATCATTAAGCTGTGGCAGATTTGGCAAGAAGTGCTTGATTAGCATGATCACGAAGCGAGGGTAAAGCAGAAATCTTTCCCGTTCCGGAGCTGTTATCTGATGAACAAACTCGGAGAAGAACATCTCTGAAAAACTGAACTTTTGATTATAGACTAGCGCGATCATCCCCGATTGGATCTTCGATACTATATACTCAAAACCAGCTTTCTTCACAGCAAAACAGACCATGAACACATGCGCTAGATATCGACATTGGCCGATCAACCAACTTTTCATATATGATGACTTAGTAACATCCAGACTATAGCCCATTCTTACAAAGGCGGCCTGCCTGATTGATAGTTTGAAGTCAATAGGCCCATCCTCCTGCTCTTGAGTGCCTAGCTGCAGCACTTGGCGTAGCATGTCAGCAGAAAATAACAAAGGATGCCCAGCTATCGTTGTCCTCAAAACTGTCGGTGTGACAGTACAATCCACTTGCTATTGATGATCATAGAACTGACGCACGTACGGGATAACAATTTGAATATTGTCCGATAGCGCGTATGAAATTCTGGATCCCACCAAGAAATCCACCATCTGGCGGAAGGCTTGTGCTTCAGGAATAGCATGGTCAGGAGAAATGACCATGTTATGCTTCGGAACAAAAATTTTGTCCGCCATGTCTGCACAATATAGCAAATAAAATATTAGAATTATTAAAAAGAAATAAACTTGTTTAAATTCAAATTTGTTTTATTTTGAACTTGTATAAGAACAAAATCCAACACTTATGAATTTCTACAAGTTTAATTAAAATTTTAATTAAATAATTCTGTCAAATTCGAACAACAGATTCGAATGAACACTCATTCGAGTTTATTGACCTTTTCGAGTTTAGTGACAAACTCGAAACTGGTCAGGTACAAACTCGAAGGAGTCGGCCATTATCATCAACAAAATCCAAGATTTTAACCATGTTAGACTTAGAAAATCACATCTATTAGTCCTACTAGGTTCTAATAAATGATATTTGTAGTTAATTTGACTTTTCACCGGTTCAAAGGTTGTAATATTGAAAAACAAACTTTCTACCAATAAAACTTCAAAATCCAATGATTTTGGCCTAAATGGAGTATAAAACTACCTAAATCTTGTATAATACACTTGGTTATACCTAGATCTACCAGTACTATCAAACCCAAATGAATAGAAACTCGACAAATAGTAAGTATATCGAAAACGGCAAACTCGAGAACAGATTCGAAATCGCTCAGACAAACTCGAAGGTATACATTCGAAAGTAGGTGATTATGACCATCACTGTTGACCTATTTATACCAACAACATTCGAGTTTATTGCCATTCTCGAATTTACTGACAGACTCGAGGCCATGCCATATTCGAGTTTGGCTTAGACTTGAAATCAATCTGAAACCTTTGAAAATGTCGAAAATATTTGAAATAAATACAACTTTTTCAACCTTTCCAACCTTTTCGGGTAACGGAATAAACTATGCCAAATCTTTTACCCTAAGCATAAGATTTTCACGCAATGTTTATTTTATTCAACTAGGAATGCACCCTCAGTAATTTTTGACCTTTTTCCTAAGTAAAATTAAAAATATAAGTAAAAATTAAAATAAAATAAAATAAAATTAAAATAATGTTAAAATTTTGAACAAATATTGAACTTAGACTAAACTACATTATTTAAAATTTACAACCTATAATAAAAAAACTTAACAGAATATTTTTGACGAGTATAGTCAAAGAAAGGTTCAATCAGATAGCGGTGTCGAACACGCACTTTCAGTATTTAAACTTTCATACTTAGGAATTTTTGATTCCTTTGATTGTTTGGCGTGACAAACATTTCTAGCCGATTGTTGGTATTATATCCCCTTTAAACATGTTACATTTCGGAATATCCCTTGTCCTTTTTATTTATCATGAAATTATCTTACGTGACTCAGACATAGACATACTTTTATGATCAAGGCATACAGACAATGATTCTAACTTTTTGGTATTTGCAAACTTTCTTTAAAAGGCAAACATCGGATACAGGTCTGTATTTACATACAACAAAGTGTCTTAGTTTGTCTTAAGGTTTATTTTTAAAGCTAGCAAGACAGCGGTGACAGGTCTGTACCGACGTACAACAAAGCGACTTATCTTGCTAACCCGAATCAAAACAGAGGCAACAGGTCTGTACTTACGTACAACAGAGTTCCATGCTTTTGACTCTCAATTCAGTATGATTTTTTCTATGTTTTCCATTTTAAGATGTATTTGATGTTGCTATACATCCCAGAAAGTTTGCCTACCTCATTTATAATCAAAGTTTGTATGTCTCGTACATAAAAATTAAGACCGATTGGTCATACATCTAAGTTAGTTACACGTTTGACTTTTTCTTGAATATTTTATTAGCCTTGAGACTCCCTCTATGTATTATGCCTACCAACACATCAAACCAAAATAATGTATAACACTTGGAAGTTTAGGTGCATTATGTGTGAAAGCCTAAACACTTAGAGTTTGTAACGACTGTGCTAATTTTCGTCACTTTGAACCTATGCATCTAAGACTTAACTCTTTTTCTGATATTCTCTTTTTTTTGAACTTTTTATGGTTTTCTCTCTTTTTTTCTTTTGTTTTTCATATGCAATAGCAAGAAAATAATATAACCTACTAACTTACTAAAAATAGAAACTATCCTGATTTACTAGACTTACTATAAAAAGAAAGAAAGACAACAACTGCTATAAACGGAAATAACAATTCTACTAAGATCAATTCACTCTGGGTTGCGCATTCCATTTAGTTGAATCAAATACTCAAATCGTGACTTATCAAAAGCTTTGGTAAATAAATCAACATTATTATCATCCGCTGCCACTTTTACCAACTTGATTAAGTTCTTTTCAGCACAATCACGTATAAAATGATGTCTTATGTCTATGTGCTTTGTTTTACTGTGTTTAACTGGATTATTAGTTATTGCGATAGTAGACTGGTTATCTATCCTAATAGGAGTTTGAGTGTAAGCCAAACTGTAATCCCGTAATTGTTGTTGTATCCACAGAACCTGGGAACAGCAACTACCAGCAGCAACATACTCGGCCTCGCACGTTGACACGGCTACCGACGTCTGTTTCTTGCATTGCCAGGAAACGAGTCTCCCTCCAAGGAATTGACAACCTTCAGTTGTTGACTTGCGCGTCAAGCTGCATCCTCCGTAGTCTGATTCCGTGAACGCCTCCAATTCCAGATCTCCCTCCGCGTGATACCAAAGTCCCAGCTTCGGTTCCGACTTGAGGTATCGTAGAATCCGCTTCACAGCTTTCATGTGCATTTCTTTCGGATTAGCTTGAAACCTAGCACAAATACACACAGCGAACATAATGTCAGGTCTTCAAGCATTTAAATACATAAGTGATCCAATCATGGCCCGATATAACGTCGGATCCACATCGGTATCACTTTCAGTACCCGGTCCGAGATTGTGATTCACTTGAATCGGCGTGCTCAAATGAGCTGTGCGTTTCGTCCCTTCCATCCCGAAGCGCTCTAATATGTCGTAGACATACTTCGTCTGATGGATAAACATTCATTCGTTCTTTAGGTCAACTTGCAACCCCAAAAAGAAATTCTACTCACCCATTGCAGTCATCTCGAATTTTGAGTTCATTACCTTCTCAAAATCTTTGCACATTTGCTCGTCTAATGATCCAAAGATGATATCATCGACGTACACTTGTACCAAGATGAAGTGTTCTCCCTTTCTCTTTACGAACAGCGTACTATCTATCCTACCTCTCTCAAACCCATTTTCTAACAGATGGTTGGACAGAGCCTCGTACCACGCCCTTGGTGCTTGATGCAATCCATACAGAGCCTTATCTAATCGATATACTCTGTCTAGATATTTCGGATCTGTAAACCCGGGCAGCTGTTCTACATACACCAGTTCCTTCACTTTCCCATAGAGGAAAGCACTCTTAACGTCTAGCTGATATACCTTAAAGCCCTTGAAGGAAGCAAAAACTAGAAACAAACGAATTGCTTCGAACCTAGCTACTGGCGCGAACACCTCATTGTAATCGATTCCCTACTCTTGGTAGAAACCCTTTACAACTAACCTAGCCTTGTTGCGAGTGACTATACCTTGATCGTCTGATTTGCACTTACAAACCCATTTGGTTCCTATTGCTATTTCCCCTCGAGGTAATGGAACTAACTCCCAGACTTCTATTTTCCTAAATTGGGAGAGTGCCTCCTGCATCGCTTCAACCCAGGAGTTATCCTTTAGTGCCATTTGCACATTTTTCGGCTCTACTTGCGAGATGAAACAGGAATAGAGGCAGGTATGAAAGGTCTCGGAGTCATTTATCATCGACAACAACACGGTGTTGTTATTTAAACTACTCCTAGTCCTCACTCCCTCATTAGGATTTCCTATGATGCTTTCTATAGGATGGTTCTTGTTGATCTTAGATGTTTCTATCTCGTCAACTCTCAGATTACCTCCCAAGTTAGATCCTATTTCACCTAATGGGGGAACAACCTCAGATTCCACATTTTCCTCATCGTGGACAGTTTCCTCAGAGTTGGAATTTGTTGTCTGAGTTTGATTCTCAGTTGAAGGTGCTTCTGGATCTGTGACTTCTGGAGATCCCTCTTCAGTTGAGGTAGGCTCGGATGTGGATTGAAATGTGGTCCTCGAAAAGGTATGACCTTCGTCATTCAGATTCAAAGTCCCCATGTCCTTTTCGACGGTACCTGCATTTTCATCCATAGGAATGTTAAATGACTCAAACAACTTATCATAGTCAAATATCCATTCCGGACCTGTTTGGGGTTCATGTGTATAACTAGTGGCTTCAATGTTATACACAATTTCTACTGTACCATTAGTTTTGTTAAAAACCCGTTTGTTTGGTGAGTTCGACACATAACCTACGAAGTATCATTCGTCAGCCTTTTCACCAAACTTAGGTTGATGTTTTGTTCGCAATAAAGTACATGGTACCCCAAACGGTTCGATGCCAGTTAAATTAGGTGGCCGTTTATTGAAAATTTCATAACAGGTTTTGTTCAAAGATTTGACTGTAAGGACCCAATTTAGAATATGACATGCGGTATTCACTGCCTCCCCCCAAAACATGGTAGGAAGCTTTGAATCCGAAAGCATGGTCCTTGCAGCCTCAATCAATGTCCAGTTCTTTCGTTCGGCCACCCCATTTGTTGTGGCTCATAGGGTGCACTATATTGATGCACTATGCCCTTTGATAGGCAATATACACCAATTACAGTGTTTTTAAATTCAGTTCCAATATCACTATGAATCCTTTTAACCCTTGTTCCGTAGGAATTCTCCACTAGGTCTAAGAACCCGATGAGCGTGGAAGCCGTCTCGTCCCTTGTACCTAGAAAGAAAACCCAAGAAAATCGTGAGTAGTCGTTAGTGATAACTAAACAATACCAACTACCTCCTATACTCCTTTTGTTGATTGGGCCGAAGAGGTCTATATGCAGCAAATCGAATGAGGTAGAGATGGAGTTCTGAGTCTTGGACTTGTGTGCCTTCTTATGTTGTTTGCCCTTCTTGCATGGTAGACACTTATCCTCGAACTGAAAACTCTTCATAGGCACACCTTGCACTAACCCATGTTTTGTAATATAATTCATCTTTCGCATGTGCAAGTGTGCCATGCGTCTGTGCCACAAAACCGATTCCGTTTCCGAAACTTTAGATAACAGGCAGATTGGACCCATCGAAGTTTCCGACTTGTTCATATCGAGCATGTACAAGTCATTCTTCCTTGGAGCCCGCATGAATATCCACTCTTCTGGAATCTTGAACCCCGGTTTTAGCACCAACGCCTCAGTATCATTGAACAACACTGAGTTCTTCTTGTCACAGATTTGAGATTCACTAATGAGATTGTGAACCAGTTTATCAACGTGATAAACTTGATCCAGCTTGATCGTCCCATTAGTGACCACTCCAGTACCCGTGATGTCTCCTCCCTTGTTTCCCGCGAATGATACAAATCCCCGATTCCCACCCTTGAAGTCTGTAAGGAGACTTCTTTCCCCTGTCATGTGCCTAGAGCATCCATTGTCGATGAACCATTTGTTGTTTAGACATGTGGTTATCTCTTGCACATGAAAGAAAGTAGGTTAGTTATCACGGGGAACCCAAGCCATAACTGACTTGGTTATACCATTGTCGTCCACATACCGAAACTCTTTCAAATACCCATCTCGCCTTTCAGGTGACTTGGGTCATTTAACTGGAGTTTGTTGTGGTGCCGAGTGATTTAAGTTCACTCTTTGCCTTTGAGTAGGCATTTGCTGTGGAGCTCTTGAATAATTGTGATTATATTGCATTTTAGATTGATATCTCTGAGCTCTACCCGGAGTTTGATGTCTAACAGGAGTGTGCGACCTAACCGGAGTGTACGCTCTGCTAGGTGTTGTACTCCTATATTGTTGTTGAGGTCCAACCATAGAATGATTAATGACTCGATTCGGTGAATTAGTCCTAATCACTTCTTTTGGTCCACCTTTCACCGGTAATTGTTTCACAGCTTGTTTTGGTGTAGTCTGCACAGTTTTCTCGGTACTCGGAGAACTACTAGTGTTCGCCACACTTGTTGAAGGCTTAGCTTGTTCTGGCTTCCCTGTCTTAGGTGTAATGTCAAGTTTCCTATGCGGACAGTTAGAAGCAACATGCCCCCCTTCGTGACTTCTAAAGCAAGACATCTTGTCAATAGACTTCTTGTGTGTGCCCTTTGACTTAGGTGTCTCACTAGTGTCTGGTTCGTTTTGTTCATCATCCTGATCATTAAAATCATTTTTATGTTTTCCTACAGGTGTTTCACTAGAGGAGGACACAAATTTGACTTTATTAATCTTGACATTTGTATCAGCCACCTTAGTTGTAATTTCTTTTACAGGTGCAGACACTGGTTCAGGTATTTCCTCTAAGTCTACTGATTTCTCAGTTTTCTCCTGAGGTTGAGGCACATAGTTGTCATTAAATGGTGGGGGAATCTCATGAAATCCTAGACCAACTGGCTTTTTAGATTGGCGTTGTGCATCTAAAACTTTCCCTAGGTTAAGACTTGAGTTCCTAAACTTTTCAAGTTTACTATTGGCCTCAGCTACCTTCACCTTAGATTCAGCTAGCTCTACTTCTTTGATCTTAAGATCTTTGGTCAAAGCCTCTACATGCTCACACATCAGTTCTAATCTAACACACTGCTCACTCAGCTTGTCTTTTAGAGCTATGACATCTTGTGCATCAGCTTTAAGGTTATCCCTAACATCTTGCTTAATATCAATCAGGCTAGCATTATCAGATTTTAATGATTCATTTTGAGCAGATATATTTTTATGTGATTCTAGGACTAAATTTAACCTATAGTTAGATGTAGCACATAAAACACACA
Organism: Centrapalus pauciflorus; assembly: GCA_020465985.1. Classification (NCBI taxonomy): domain Eukaryota; kingdom Viridiplantae; phylum Streptophyta; class Magnoliopsida; order Asterales; family Asteraceae; genus Centrapalus; species Centrapalus pauciflorus. Next base: position 232,056 of record JAANYP010004578.1, on the reverse strand, counting down.
ATTCATGGAAAAGAGAGAAATTCAGACTTACCTTTGTATGATCTGATTCAACGTTGGCCATTTGAGCGGCAAACTCCAGAAGCGTCTGATCATCCGACTTCTCCACCCACATCGGACTGCTTTCTTGTTGACTGTTGTCCCTTATGTTCTGCTCTGTTTCTTCACATCCTCTCTCAGTTACTTCAGCCATAAAGGCTCTAGCGTTAGATTCTGGATGTGTGCTCCAGTCGTAAGTACCATCCAGCTGTCTGTCTGATGTGACGTTAGACAACAGACCAACTACGTTTGCTTGACTGGTTGAACTGCTCGGAAGATATCTCTGTTGTGATTGGTTCTGATACTGTCCATTATTCTGATTCTGCCCTTGGTAATTTTCTACCTTCGGTCTCTGACACTCTCTAGCGAAGTGTCCTAAGCCTTCACAGTTGTAGCATTTGACCTTGGACTTATCAAAGCCAATCCCTTTGTTATTCATATTCAGATTTCTCCCTGTGCGTTTGATGAATCGTTTAACCCGTTGAGTTACCATGGCCAGTTTCCATTTGAGATCCATCTCCTCAAGGTCATCAGGATCTACCTGATCGTAATCCTCATCCCAGAGTGCAAGATCGTTGATTTTACCTTGAACGCAGTTTCCATATGCGGCCACAAATGAAGCCAACAAATTCAAATGGTCTTCGGCCGATTTAGCGCTCATCGGCATCTTAGAGTGTCCTTGAGATGTGGATGCCGGTGTTGGCTGATGTTGCTGTTCTTCTGGTCTACCAAACCCTAAGAAAGCTCTATTCTGTGTGTCTTCAGTCTCTGTCGGTGACGACGTTTCTCCCGTGAAAAAGGCTGTAGCTCTCTTCATTTCAGCTGCCACTGAAGGTTTTGATTTTCCAAAATACATTGCTGGATTTTGGACTTGTTCATAATCCGTTTCTGCCTTCAGTAACTCAAAATGATACGCCCTCAGCGTTCCCACCACATCCTCCAGAGATTGAGTATAGTATTTATCCTCATCAAGCTTAATCATGGCCACGTACATCGCCCATTTGGCCGGTAAAGCATCCAAAAGCTTATTATTCTTTTCTGTATCGCTATACTCAATATCGTGACTTTCCAGCTCTGTCAGCAGATGATAAAAACGTGTGATGGTGTCGTCCAGCTTCTCATCCTTCAAAGCCTTGAAGATCGCAAACGACTGCCTTTTTAAGCATCTCCATACGCTTCCTCCGAACCCTCGGGTTATCCTCACACCTCTTTTCCAACGACTCCCAAAGCTCTTTCGATGTCTTTTGATTGCGGAAAGTGTGTAGTATGTCCTGAGGTAACGCCATTCATATTAGCGTATGCGCGGTTCTCTGCTTCAAACAACTATTTGTCATAATCCTTCATTTTAGAATACGTGACAACCTTCTGTCGTCCTTCTATCTCAGCTGTCGGTGGAATGTATCCGTCATTGATACATATCCACACACGCATGTCATTGAATCGCACAAAGTCAGCAAAGCGGTTCTTCCACCAATAATAGTCTTCAAGTTTCATCAGTTTAGGCGGAGTAGTAGTTTTTCCGACCTCGTGATCCATTTCTAGAAACCGTTGCAGATTTGTCATTGTTTCAAAGGTAATTGAATTTTAACTTAATTAAATTAATTCGAAATTAATTTAAAATAATTCTTTCGAATTTAGGGAAATTCGAATATAATTAAGTTTAAACCTATTTGGGATTAAACTCTATTTAAGTTCTTAAATTCAATTAAATTCGAAATGTGTGACAAATCCGAAGATTTCCAAAGTCGAATGTCCAACGAAACTCGAACCACAGTCAAAATCGAAATCCTGTCAAACTCGAATTCCCTATTCGACCTTAGTCCAAAGTCGAAGCTCAAAGCAAACTCGAAAACTCTAAACTCGAAATCTCTCTTTAAGAAACTCGAAAGGAGCGTATTTTTGGTCTAACTCGAAAATGAGCAAAACCCTAATTACTCCAAACAGATTCGAGCGCCGCAAATTCGAGAAACGGCTAATACCTCGTGAAAAACAACAGAGTATTTGCTGGATTCCGATTTGATAAGCTCGAAAATTCAAAGACTTGTGAGGTTAACCGTCCAAAAGCGTCAAGAAACCTAGGATGTATCTATATGAACACGAAGAACACCCCGTAGGCTCTGATACCACTTGAAACGTCTTGCACTACACAGATCTATATAGACGCGACACCGTCAACGAGTGCGGAATCCTCGTTAACGGCTTCCTCGTTAACGGCTTGACGGAAATCACTCTCACTCGGAACACGGAGACTATCACAACGCTGTACGGACGACGACGAACGCACCTACCAGATGATTCTCTCCGAAATAACACAAATAACACTGATAAATTCGAGATCGCCCTTTTGCTTAATCTCACACGAATTCTGCAAAGGTCAGCTAATGATTCGAGTTAATCCCTAATTATAGAGGCTCATTCGAGTTTGTCATGGGCCAAACTCGAATCAGACCCATTCAAGTTTGTCCCCTTGACAATCTCGAATCTGCCTTATAGGTTATATTCAAATTTACCTCCATGTTAAATTCGAATTTGTCACTAAATTCGAATTTCTCATGTTCAACTTGTATTTGATTATATGATTTAACTTATATTTGAATTAATCTTTGGATTTTATGTTTGAACTTCTTGTAATACATTACATCAAGTTCAAACATACAATCAAAAACTATCAAACATATATAAACACATAAATCAAATATCCAATACTTTGCAATATTACTTGAACCAAAATGCTAGTACACTTAGATTGCTATCGTCACACAGGGTGTACCGACAAAGATGGAGTGGATGTGGATATTCACTCATGTAGATCTTTGATAGGTTCACTTATGTATCTCACATCCTCTAGACCTGATATAATGTTTGCTGTTTGTGTTTGTGCCAGGTTTGTATGTGCTCCAAAGGACTCACATTTGTTTGCTGTTAAGAGAATCTTTAGATACCTCAAGGGTCAACCAAAATTGGGACTCTGGTATGCTAAGGACTCTCCTCTTGAACTAACAGCCTATTCTGACAGTGTCTATGGAGGTTGCAACATAGACAGAAAATCCACAACTGGTGGATGTCAATATCTAGGAGCAAGACTGGTCTCTTGGCAGTGCAAAAAGCAGACCACTGTTTCCCCTACATCTACTGAAGCTGAATATGTTGCAGGTGCCAGCTGCTGTTCCCAAATGATGTGGATTCAGAATCAACTGAGAGACTATGGTATGAACTTTCTATCTACTCCGATCTGCATTGACTACTCAAGCATATATAAACACATAAATCAAATATCCAATACTTTGCAATATTACTTGAACCAAAATGCTAGTACACATAGGCTGCTATCGTCACACAGGGTGTACCAACAGACTCCCCCTTGACGATAGCTTCTAACTAACTATTTATATTTTGATTAAGTACTAGAACTATATATACTACTTCCTGCATATAACCTTGCATCTATACAAACTTTCACTGCCTTCTGGTACTTCCTAGCATCAGATCTCCAACCTTCATGAAAGAAGATACGCTGATCATTCAGCTTCTGTAGGTCTTCCTTCGATAGATTTATCAAATGCAGTGGATCAGATACCTTCAAAATGACTTTCTCGTCTTGATCCTCCATGATAGCTTCAGCAGTTTCATCATCAATGTACCACCACTTCATGTTGCTCAAAACACCCTGTGGCATCTTCTTCATTGGCACTCTCCTCAAACATTTTGCAGGCTTGTATACCATTCTAGCCCATGGTCTACCTGTTTGAGGATCTATTCTTGATGCGTCTTCTACTCTCTTCCCAGTTCTTGGCTTGAGCCTTTCAAATTTCCCTGACCGACCCTCTTTCTTAATAATTCTAGCAATTAATTCAGCATAAGGGTCGTCACCAATATTTATCAGCTCTTTCCATGCCAGTTCTTTCACTTCAACCTTCAGCAGAGTATTGAAAACTTTAAGCTTTCGCCTTAGGTATTCTAGACCATCTCTCCTCTTTAATATGAACAGCTGCAGTTCTCGATCAAAGAACCAGCTTATAATGCCTCCAGAGAGATTTTCTGCACCGGGAATCCTCATCTTCTTCTTCGTTTTTGGCTCAGTCTTCTTTTCTTCCTTACGGAACCACAGATTTAACAATTAAGCTCTGCTTGGCTCTCTTTCTGCCTCCTCCAGTTCTGAATCATTTGCAGAAGCCAATTTGACATCATCAATATCGATTATATGTTGATCGTTTTGCTCATATTGCTCTGTGACAGGCTGTGACAGAATGATTACTTCATTTACATTGTCATCTGCTTCTATCACAACCTCCTCATCTGATTTCCAATTAGCAACATCCTCGGGCACAAACTCTCCTTCTTCTATCTGTTTAAACACATCAACCTCTCCTTCTGGAGGCTCCAATAAATCTCCAACTAATTCAGCCGTGATTTCCTCATTTGCATTCGGACCTGCTGCCCAAATCTCTTGCAATGTTTGAAGTATCGGATTAGCTTTAGATGGTGCACTCGAGGGGCCAGCCTCTTCCGGCTCTTGAGTTTGGCTCGTAGAAGGCCTATCTGCCTGATTTTGTCTCGCGGAAGGCCTTTGTCTTCTTCTCTGTTGTTGAGGGCGTGGTTGTTGCTGTTGCTGTTGCTGTTGAACTTGCACCTCCTCTGCCCAGTTGGCATCTTCAGACACTACAAAATTTAGGTGGATTACAGCACCAAATAACGGTCCCTCCACTTGGATAGCCAACCTTCCTCGATGAGAAGAGCAGTCGGCAAATATTCTATTGTCGATGACCGCAACGCTCAGAATATCATTAAGCTGTGGCAGATTTGGCAAGAAGTGCCTGATTAGCATGATCATGAAGCGAGGGTAAAGCAGAAATCTTTCCCGTTCCGGAGCTGTTACCTGATGAACAAACTCGGAGAAGAACATCTCTGAAAAACTGAACTTTTGATTATAGACTAGCGCGATCATCCCCGATTGGATCTTCGATACTATTTACTCAAAACCAGCTTTCTTCACAGCAAAACAGACCATGAACACATGCGCTAGATATCGCCATTGGCCGATCAGCCCACTTTTCATATATGATGACTTAGTAACATCCAGACTATAGCCCATTCTTACAAAGGCGGCCTGCCTGATTGATAGTTGGAAGTCAATAGGCCCATCCTCCTGCTCTTGAGTGCCTAGCTGCAGCACTTGGCGTAGCGTGTCAGCAGAAAATACCAAAGGATGCCCAGCTATCGTTGTCCTCAAAACTGTCGGAGTGACAGTACAATCCACTTGCTATTTATGATCATAGAACTGACGCACGTACGGGATAACAATTTGAATATTGTCCGATACCGCGTACGAAATTCTGGATCCCACCAAGAAATCCACCATCTGGCGGAAGGCTTGCGCCTCAGGAATAGCATGGTCAGGAGAAATGACCATGTTATGCTTCGGAACAAAAATTCTGTCCGCCATGTCTGCACAATATAGCAAATAAAATATTAGAATTATTAAAAAGAAATAAACTTGTTTAAATTCAAATTTGTTTTATTTTGAACTTGTATAAGAACAAAATCCAACACTTATGAATTTCTACAAGTTTAATTAAAATTTTAATTAAATAATTCTGTCAAATTCGAACAACAGATTCGAATGAACACTCATTCGAGTTTATTGACCTTTTCGAGTTTAGTGACAAACTCGAAACTGGTCAGGAACAAACTCGAAGGAGTCGGCCATTATCATCACAAAAATCCAAGATTTTAACCATGTTAGACTTAGAAAATCACATCTATTAGTCCTACTAGGTTCTAATCAATGATATTTGTAGTTAATTTGACTTTTCACCGGTTCAAAGTTTGTAATATTGAAAAAGAAACTTTCTACCAATAAAACTTAAAAATCCAATGATTTTGGCCTAAATGGAGTATAAAACTACCTAAATCTTGTATAATACACTTGGTTATACCTAGATCTACCAATAGTATCAAACCCAAACGAACAGAAACTCGACAAATAGTAAGTATATCGAAAACGGCAAACTCGACAACAGATTCGAAATCGCTCAGACAAACTCGAAGGTATACATTCGAAAGTAGGTGATTATGACCATCACTGTTGACCTATTTATACCAACAACATTCGAGTTTATTGCCATTCTCGAATTTACTGACAGACTCGAGGCCATGCCATATTCGAGTTTGGCTTAGACTTGAAATCAATCTGAAACCTTTGAAAATGTCGAAAATATTTGAAATAAATACAACTTTTTCAACCTTTCCAACCTTTTCGGGTAACGGAATAAACTATGCCAAATCTTTTACCCTAAGCACAAGATTTTCACGCAATGTTTATTTTATTCAACTAGGAATGCACCCTCAGTAATTTTTGACCTTTTTCCTAAGTAAAATTAAAAATATAAGTAAAAATTAAAATAAAATAAAATAAAATTAAAATAAAGTTAAAATTTTGAACAAATATTGAACTTAGACTAAACTACATTATTTAAAATTTACAACCTATAATAAAAAAACTTAACAGAATATTTTTGACGAGTATAGTCAAAGAAAGGTTCAATCAGATAGCGCTGTCGAACACGCACTTTCAGTATTTAAACTTTCACACTTAGGAATTTTTGATTCCTTTGATTGTTTGGCGTGACAAACATTTCTAGCCGATTGTTGGTATTATATCCCCTTTAAACATGTTACATTTCGGAATATCCCTTGGCCTTTTTATTTATCATGAAATTATCTTACGTGACTCAGACATAGACATACTTTTATGATCAAGGCATACAGACAATGATTCTAAGTTTTCGGTATTTGCAAACTTTCTTTAAAAGGCAAACATCGGATACAGGTCTGTATTTACATACAACAAAGTGTCTTAGTTTGTCTTAAGGTTTATTTTTAAAGCTAGCAAGACAGCGGTGACAGGTCTGTACCGACGTACAATAAAGCGACTTATCTTGCTAACCCGAATCAGAACAGAGGCAACAGGTCTGTACTTACGTACAACAGAGTTACATGCTTTTGACTCTCAATTCAGTATGATTTTTTCTATGTTTACCATTTTAAGATGTATTTGATGTTGCTATACATCCCAGAAAGTTTGCATACCTCATTTATAATCAAAGTTTGTATGTCTCGTACATAAAAATTAAGACCGATTGGTCATAAATCTAAGTTAGTTACACGTTTGACTTTTTCTTGAATATTTTATTAGCCTTGAGACTCCCTTTATGTATTATGCCTACCAACACATCAAACCAAAATAATGTATAACACTTGGAAGTTTAGGTGCATTATGTGTGAAAGCCTAAACACTTAGAGTTTGTAACGACTGTGCTAATTTTCGTCACTTTGAACCTATGCATCTAAGACTTAACTCTTTTTCTGATATTCTCTTTTTTTTGAACTTTTTATGGTTTTCTCTCTTTTTTTCTTTTGTCTTTCATATGCAATAGCAAGAAAATAATATAACCTACTAACTTACTAAAAATAGAAAATATCCTGATTTACTAGACTTACTATAAAAAGAAAGAAAGACTACTGCTATAAACGGAAATAACAATTCTACTAAGATCAATTCACTCTGGGTTGCGCATTCCATTTAGTTGAATCAAATACTCAAACCGTGACTTATCAAAAGCTTTGGTAAATAAATCAACATTATTATCATCCGCTGCCACTTTTACCAACTTCATTAAGTTCTTTTCAGCACAATCACGTATAAAATGATGTCTTATGTCTATGTGCTTTGTTTTACTGTGTTTAACTGGATTATTAGTTATTGCGATAGTAGACTGGTTATCTATCCTAATAGGAGTTTGAGTGTAAGCCAAACCGTAATCCCGTAATTGTTGTTGTATCCACAGAACCTGGGAACAGCAACTACCAGCAGCAACATACTCGGCCTCGCACGTTGACACGGCTACCGACATCTGTTTCTTGCATTGCCAGGAAACGAGTCTCCCTCCAAGGAATTGACAACCTTCAGTTGTTGACTTGCGCGTCAACCTGCATCCTCCGTAGTCTGAATCCGTGAACGCCTCCAATTCCAGATCTCCCTCCGCGTGATACCAAAGTCCCAGCTTCGGTTTCGACTTGAGGTATCGTAGAATCTGTTTCACAGCTTTCATGTGCATTTCTTTCGGATTAGCTTGAAACCTAGCACAAATACACACAGCGAACATAATGTCAGGTCTTCAAGCAGTTAAATACATAAGTGATCCAATCATGGCCCGATATAACGTCGGATCCACATCGGTATCACTTTCAGTACCCGGTCCGAGATTGTGATTCACTTGAATCGGCGTGCTCAAATGAGCTGTCCGTTTCGTCCCTTCCATCCCGAAGCGCTCTAATATGTCGTAGACATACTTCGTCTGATGGATAAACATTCCTTCGTTCTTTAGGTCAACTTCCAACCCCAAAAAGAAATTCAACTCACCCGTTGCAGTCATCTCGAATTTTGAGTTCATCACCTTCTCAAAATCTTTGCACATTTGCTCGTCTGATGATCCAAAGATGATATCATCGATGTACACTTGTACCAAGATGAAGTGTTCTCCCTTTCTCTTTACGAACAGCGTACTATCTATCCTACCTCTCTCAAACCCATTTTCTAACAGATGGTTGGACAGAGCCTCGTACCACGCCCTTGGTGCTTGATGCAATCCATACAGAGCCTTATCTAATCGATATACTCTGTCTAGATATTTCGGATATGTAAACCCGGGCGGCTGTTCTACATACACCAGTTCCTTCACTTTCCCATAGAGGGAAGCACTCTTAACGTCTAGCTGTATACCTTAAAGCCCTTGAAGGAAGCAAAAGCTAGAAACAAACGAATTGCTTCAAACCTAGCTACTGGCGCGAACACCTCATTGTAATTGATTCCCTCCTCTTGGTAGAAACCCTTTACAACTAACCTAGCCTTGTTGCGAGTGACTATACCTTGATCGTCTGATTTGCACTTAAAAACCCATTTGGTTCCTATTGCTATTTCCCCTCGAGGTAATGGAACTAACTCCCAGATTTCTATTTTCCTAAATTGGGAGAGTTCCTCCTGCATCGCTTCAACCCAGGAGTTATCCTTTAGTGCCATTTGTACATTTTTCGGCTCTACTTGCGAGATGAAACAGGAATAGAGGCAGGTATGAAAGGCCTCATGGTCATTTATCATCGACAACAACACGGTGTTGTTATTTAAACTACTCCTAGTCCTCACTCCCTCACTAGGATTTCCTATGATGCTTTCTATAGGGTGGTTCTTGTTGATCTTAGATGTTTCTATCTCGTCAATTCTCAGATTACCTCCCAAGTTAGATCCTATTTCACCTAATGGGGGAACAACCTCAGATTCCACATTTTCCTCATCGTGGACAGTTTCCTCAGAGTTGGAATTTATTATCTGAGTTTGATTCTCAGTTGAAGGTGCTTCTGGATTTGTGACTTCTGGAGATCCATCTTCAGTTGAGGTAGGCTCGGATGTGGATTGAAATGTGGTCCTCGAAAAGGTATGACCTTCGTCATTCAGATTCAAAGTCCCCATGTCCTTTTCGACGGTACCTGCATTTTCATCCATAGGAATGTTAAATGACTCAAACAACTTATCATAGTCAAATATCCAGTCCGGACCTGTTTGGGGTTCATGTGTATAACTAGTGACTTCAATGTTATACACAATTTCTACTGTACCATTAGTTTTGTTAAAAACCCGTTTGTTTGGTGAGTTCGGCACATAACCTACGAAGTATCATTCGTCAGCCTTTTCACCAAACTTAGGTTGATGTTTTGTTCGCAATAAAGTACATGGTACCCCAAACGGTTCGAAGCCAGTTAAATTAGGTGGCCGTTTATTGAAAATTTCATAACAGGTTTTGTTCAAAGATTTGACTGTAAGGACCCGATTTACAATATGACATGCGGTATTCACTGCCTCCCCCCAAAACATGGTAGGAAGCTTTGAATCCAAAAGCGTGGTCCTTGCAGCCTCAATCAATGTCCTGTTCTTTCGTTCGGCCACCCCATTTGTTGTGGCTCATAGGGTGCACTAATTGATGCACTATGCCCTTTGATAGGCAATATACACCAATTACAGTGTTTTTAAATTCAGTTCCATTATCACTATTAATCCTTTTAACCCTTGTTCCATTAGAATTCTCCACTAGGTCTAAGAACCCGATGAGCGTGGAAGTCGTCTCGTCCTTTGTACCTAGAAAGAAAACCCAAGAAAATCGTGAGTAGTCGTTAGTGATAACTAAACAATACCAACTACCTCCTATACTCCTTTTCTTGATTGGGCCGAAGAGGTCCATATGCAGCAAATCGAGTGAGGTAGAGATGGAGTTCCGAGTCTTGGACTTGTGTGCCTTCTTATGTTGTTTGCCCTTCTTGCATGGTAGACACTTATCCTCGAACTGAAAACTCTTCATAGGCACACCTTGCACTAACCCATGTTTTGTAATATAATTCGTCTTTCGCATGTGCAAGTGTGCCATGCGTCTGTGCCACAAAACTGATTCCGTTTCCGAAGCATTAGATAACAGGAAGATTGGACCCATCGAAGTTTCCGGCTTGTTCATATCGAGCATGTACAAGTCATTCTTCCTTGGAGCCCACATGAATATCCACTCTTCTGGAATCTTGAACCCCGGTTTTAGCACCAACGCTTGAGTATCAGTGAACAACACTGAGTTCTTCTTGTCACAGATTTGAGATACACTAATGAGATTGTGAACCAGTTTATCAACGTGATACACTTGATCCAGCTTGATCGTCCCATTAGTGACCACTCCAGTACCCGTGATGTTTCCTCCCTTGTTTCCCGCGAATGATACAAATCCCCGATTCCCACCCTTGAAGTCTGTAAGGAGACTTCTTTCCCCTGTCATGTGCCTAGAGCATCCATTATCGATGAACCATTTGTTGTTTAGACCTGTGGTTATCTCCTGCACATGAAAGAAAGTAGGTTTGTTATCACGGGGAACCCAAGCCATAACTGACTTGGTTATACCATTGTCGTCCACATGCCGAAACTCTTTCAAATACCCATCTCGCCTTTCAGGTGACTTGGGTCGTTTAACTGGAGTTTGTTATGGTGCCGAGTGATTTAAGTTCACTCTTTGCCTTTGAGTAGGCATTTGTTGTGGAGCTCTTGAATAATTGTGATTATATTGCATTTCAGATTGATATCCCTGAGCTCTACCCGGAGTTTGATGTCTAACAGGAGTGTGTGACCTAACCGGAGTGTACGCTCTGCTAGGTGTTGTACTCCTATATTGTTGTTGAGGTCCAAACATAGAATGATTAATGACTCGATTCGGTGAATTAGTCCTAATCACTGCTTTTGGTCCACCTTTCACCGGTAATTGTTTCACAGCTTGTTTTAGTGTAGTCTGCACAGTTTTCTCGGTACTCGGAGAACTACTAGTGCTCGCCACACTTGTTGAAGGCTTAGCTTGTTCTGGCTTCCCTGTCTTAGGTGTAATGTCAACTTTCCTATGCGGACAGTTAGAAGCAACATGCCCCCCTTCGTGACATCTAAAGCAAGACATCTTGTCAATAGACTTCTTGTGTGTGCCCTTTGACTTAGGTGTCTCACTAGTGACTGGTTCGTTTTGTTCATCATCCTGATCATTAAAATCAATTTTAAGTTTTCCTACAGGTGTTTCACTAGAGGAGGACACAAATTTAACTTTCTTAATCTTGACATTTGTATCAGCCACCTTAGTTGTAATTTCTTTTACAGGTGCAGACAGTGGTTCAGGTATTTCCTCTAAGTCTACTGATTTCTCAGTTTTCTCCTGAGGTTGAGGCACATAGTTGTCATTAAATGGTGGGGGAATCTCATGAAATCCTAGACCAACTGGCTTTTTAGATTGGCGTTGTGCATCTAAAACTTTCCCTAGGTTAAGACTTGAGTTCCTAAACTTTTCAAGTTTACTATTGGCCTCAGCTACCTTCACCTTAGATTCAGCTAGCTCTACTTCTTTGATCTTAAGATCTTTGGTCAAAGCCTCTACATGCTCACACATCAGTTCTAATCTAACACACTGCTCGCTCAGCTTGTCTTTTAGAGCTATGACATCTTGTGCATCAGCTTTAAGGTTATCCCTAACATCTTGCTTAATATCAATCAGGTTGCATTATCAGATTTTAATGATTCATTTTGAGCAGATATATTTTTATGTCATTCTAGTACTAAATTTAACCTATAGTTAGATGTAGCACATAAAACACACAATTCATGGCAAAGAGAGAAATTCAGACTTACCTTTGTATGATCTGATTCAACATTGGCCATTTGAGCGGCAAACTCCAGAAGCATCTAATCATCCGACTTCTCCACCCACATCGGACTGCTTTCTTGTTGACTGTTGTCCCTTATGTTCTGCTCTGTTTCTTCACATCCACTCTCAGTTACTTCAGCCATAAAGGCTCTAGCGTTAGATTCTGGATGTGTGCTCCAGTCGTAAGTACCGTCCAGCTGTCTGTCTGATGTGTCGTTAGACAACAGACCAACTACGTTTGCTTGACTGGTTGAACTGCTCGGAAGATATCTCTGTTGTGATTGGTTCTGATACTGTCCATTATTCTGATTCTGCCCTTGGTAATTTTCTACCTTCGGTATCTGACACTCTCTAGCGAAGTGTCCTAAGCCTTGACAGTTGTAGCATTTGATCTTGGACTTATCAAAGCCAATCCCTTTGTTATTCATATTCAGATTTCTCCCTGTGCGTTTGATGAATCGCTTAACCCGTTGAGTTACCATGGCCAGTTTCCATTTGAGATCCATCTCCTCAAGGTCATCAGGATCTACCTGATCGTAATCCTCATCCCAGAGTGCAGGATCGTTGATTTTACCTTGAACGCAGTTTCCATATGCGGCCACAAATGAAGCCAACAAATTCAAATGGTCTTCGGTCGATTTAGCGCTCATCGGCATTAGAGTATCCTTGAGATGTGGATGCTGGTGTTGCCTGATGTTGCTGTTCTTCTGGTCTACCAAACCCTAAGAAAGCTCTATTCTGTGTGTCTTCAGTCTCTGTCGGTGACGACGTTTCTCCCGTGAAAAAGGCTGTAGATGTCTTCATTTCAGCTGCCACTGAAGGTTTTGATTTTCAAAAATACATTGCTGGATTTTGGACTTGTTCATAATCCGTTTCTGCCTTCAGTAACTCAAAATGATACGCCCTCAGCGTTCCCACCACATCCTCCAGAGATTGAGTATAGTATTTATCCTCATCAAGCTTAATCATGGCCACGTACATCGCCCATTTGGCCGGTAAAGCATCCAAAAGCTTATTATTCTTTTTTGTATCGCTATACTCAATATCGTGACTTTCCAGCTCTGTCAGCAGATGATAAAAACGTGTGATGGTGTCGTCCAGCTTCTCATCCTTCAAACCCTTGAAGATCGCAAACGACTGCCTTTTTAAACATCTCCATACGCTTCCTCCGAACCCTCGGGTTATCCTCACACCTCTTTTCCAACGACTCCCAAAGCTCTTTCGATGTCTTTTGATTGCGGAAAGTGTGTAGTATGTCCTGAGGTAACGCCATTCATATTAGCGTATGCGCGGTTCTCTGCTTCAAACAACTTTTTGTCATCGTCCTTCATTTTAGAATACGTGACAACCTTCTGTCGTCCTTCTATCTCAGCTGTCGGTGGAATGTATCCCTCATTGATACATATCCACACACGCATGTCATTGAATCGCACAAAGTCAGCAAACCGGTCCTTCCACCAATAATAGTCTTCAAGTTTCATCAGTTTAGACGGAGTATTAGCTTTTCCGACCTCGTGATCCATTTCTAGAAACCGTTGCAGATTTGTCATTGTTTCAAAGGTAATTGAATTTTAACTTAATTAAATTAATTCGAAATTAATTTAAAATAATTCTTTCGCATTTAGGGAAATTCGAATATAATTAAGTTTAAACCTATTTGGGATTAAATTCTATTTAAGTTCTTAAATTCAATTAAATTCGAAATGTGTAACAAATCCGAAGATTTCCAAAGTCGAATGTCCAACGAAACTCGAACCACAGTCAAAATCGATATTCTGTCAAACTCGAATTCCCTATTCGACCTTAGTCCAAAGTCGAAGCTCAAAGCAAACTCGAAAACTCTAAACTCGAATTCACTCTTTAAGAAACTCGAAAGGAGCGTATTTTTGGTCTAACTCGAAAATGAGCAAAACCCTAATTACTCCAAACAGATTCGAGCGCCGCAAATTCGAGAAACGGCTAATACCTCGAGTTTTTAACGTTTTTCAGATTAAATCAATATTTTTACAAGTAAAAATATAGATTTCGATCAAAAACGTGAAAAACAACAGAGTATTTGCTGGATTCCGATTTGATAAGCTCGAAAATTCAAAGACTTGTGAGGTTAACCGTCCAAAAGCGTCAAGAAACCTAGGATGTATCTTTATGAACACGAAGAACACCCCGTAGGCTCTGATACCACTTGAAACGTCTTGCACTACACAGATCTATCTAGACGCGACACCGTCAACGAGTGCGGAATCCTCGTTAACGGCTTGACGGAAATCACTCTCACTCGGAACACGGAGACTATCACAACGCTGTACGGACGACGACGAACGCACCTACGAGATGATTCTCTCCGAAATAACACAAATAACACTAATAAACTCGAGATCGCCCTTTTCCTTAATCTCACACGAATTCTGCAAAAGTCAGCTAATGATTCGAGTTAATCCCTAATTATAGAGGCTCATTCGAGTTTGTCATGGGCCAAACTCGAATCAGGCCCATTCGAGTTTGTCCCCTTGACAATCTCGAATCTGCCTTATAGGTTATATTCAAATTTACCTCCATGTTAAATTCGAATTTGTCACTAAATTCGAATTTCTCATGTTCAACTTGTATTTGATTATATGATTTAACTTATATTTGAATTAATCTTTGGATTTTATGTTTGAACTTCTTGTAATACATTACATCAAGTTCAAACATACAATCAATAACTATCAAACATATATAAACACATAAATCAAATATCCAATACTTTGCAATATTACTTGAACCAAAATGCTAGTACACTTAGATTGCTATCGTCACAGAGGGTATACCGACAAAGATGGAATGGATGTGGATATTCACTTATGTAGATCTTTGATAGGTTCACTTATGTATCTCACATCCTCTAGACCTGATATAATGTTTGTTGTTTGTGTTTGTGCCAGGTTTGTATGTGCTCCAAAGGACTCACATTTGTTTGCTGTTAAGAGAATCTTTAGATACCTCAAGGGTCAACCAAAATTGGGACTCTGGTATGCTAAGGACTCTCCTCTTGAACTAACAGCCTATTCTGACAGTGACTATGGAGGTTGCAACATAGACAGAAAATCCACAACTGGTGGATGTCAATATCTAGGAGCAAGACTGGTCTCTTGGCAGTGCAAAAAGCAGACCACTGTTTCCCCTACATCTACTGAAGCTGAATATGTTGCAGGTGCCAGCTGCTGTTCCCAAATGATGTGGATTCAGAATCAACTGAGAGACTATGGTATGAACTTTCTATCTACTCCTATCTACATTGACTACTCAAGCATATATAAACACATAAATCGAATATCCAATACTTTGCAATATTACTTGAACCAAAATGCTAGTACACATAGGCTGCTATCGTCACACAGGGTGTACCAACAGACTCCCCCTTGACGATAGCTTCTAACTAACTACTTATATTCTGATTAAGTACTAGAACTATATATACTACTTCCTGCATATAACCTTGCATCTATACAAACTTTCACTGCCTTCTGGTACTTCCTAGCATCAGATCTCCAACCTTCATGAAAGAAGATAGGCTGATCATTCAGCTTCTGTAGGTCGTCCTTCGATAGATTTATCAAATGCAGTGGATCATATACCTTCAAAATGACTTTCTCGTCTTGATCCTCCATGATAGCTTCCGTAGTTTCATTATCAATGTACCACCACTTCATGTTGCTCAAAACACCCTGTGGCATCTTCTTCATTGGCACTCTCCTCAAACATTTTACAGGCTTGTATGCCATTCTAGCCCATGGTCTACCTGTTTGAGGATCTATTCTTGATGCGTCTTCTACTCTCTTCCCAGTTCTTGGCTTGAGCCTTTCAAATTTCCCTGACCGACCCTCTTTCTTAATAATTCTAGCAATTACTTCAGCATAAGGGTCGTCACCAATATTTATCAGCTCTTTCCATGCCAGTTCTTTCACTTCAACCTTCAGCAGAGTATTGAAAACTTTAAGCTTTCGCCTTAGGTATTGTAGACCATCTCTCCTCTTTAATATGAACAGCTGCAGTTCTCGATCAAAGAACCAGCTTATAATGCCTCCAGAGAGATTTTCTGCACCGGGAATCCTCATCTTCTTCTTCGTTTTGGCTCAGTCTTCTTTTCTTCCTTACGGAACCACAGATTTAACAATTCAGCTCTGCTTGGCTCTCTTTCTGCCTCCTCCAGTTCTGAATCATTTGCAGAAGCCAATTTGACATCATCAATATCGATTATATGTTGATCGTTTTGCTCATATTGCTCTGTGACAGGCTGTGACTGAATGATTACTTCATTTACATTGTCATCTGCTTCTATCACAACCTCCTCATCTGATTTCCAATTAGCAACATCCTCGGGCACAAACTCTCCTTCTTCTAAATCCTCGATATCATCTTCAAAATCATAATTAATTTCAAGAGGGTCTTCATCGATGTCCATTAATGCTTCGATCATCTCACGTACTTCACTTTCTGAGACCCTTGTGGAACTAGCCTCACCTCCTGTAGCTCCTGACTGTCCCAGCTCCCCCTGAATTTCAGCATGTTGAGCAGCAGAAAAATCTACTGGCTCATTATCTCTTTGTGCACTGGGATCATTGCCGTCATCATCTCCATCTCTTGGCAGCACTTCCTGATCCCGACAAGTCGTCTCCCCCTGAGCCTTTAGATTTTTCAATATTTGCTCAATAAGGGATCGCATTGACCAAATCTCCGCCGCCTGATCGGAAACAAAGGTTTTGAGCTCTAAATTTTCTTCCTCGATCTTGCCCACAACTTTCTTCAACTCAGCATTCTCGATATCGATATGTGCATTATGCTTCTGTATTTCGCCGAGAGCCTTTGTCAAACCAAAGATTTGGACTTGTTGGAAGTCGACCTTGCTTTTCAGCTCAGAAAACTGTTGATTTTCCGTGAAAGTGGATGAAGTGGATGGTATGGATTGTATGGGAGTTGGAATGATAGGCGATGGAATGTATGGTTCAACAGGGGGTGGTGGTGGTGGAATAAGTTGTTTGAACAGGTGTAGGTTGAGGTATTTCTGGCTGGGAAGCAGAGGCCGAGGAAGCTCCCTGCATAAACCTATGGCGTTTGGCCCTTTGCCGATGTACCAAAGGTGCTACTTCCTCTTCTTCATAATCTGAGTCGTCTGACTCCTCTGAAGCTCTTCTCCTCCTAACTTCTTCCTCAGTCACAACTAAACGTGAGCCATATGTTCCTATTTTGATGGACGGATCCGCAGTTACAATATCTGGGGCCTCCACCTCAATCTCCTCAGTTTCTTCCGAATCAGAAGTTGAGACAGTTTCGCCTTCTGGCTCTGGTTTATAGTCATGTATCTGTTTAAACACATCAACCTCTCCTTCTGGAGGCTCCAATAAATCTCCAACTAATTCAGCCGTGATTTCGTCATTTGCATTCAGACCTGCTGCCCAAATCTCTTGCAATGTTTGAAGTATCGGGTTAGCTTCAGATGGTGCACTCGAGGGGCCAGCCTCTTCCAGCTCTTGAGTTTGGCTCGTAGAAGGCCTATCTGCCTGATTTTGTCTCGCGGAAGGCCTTTGTCTTCTTCTCTGTTGTTGAGGGCGTAGTTGTTGCTGTTGCTGTTGCTGTTGAACTTGCACCTCCTCTGCCCAGTTGGCATCTTCAGACACTACAAAATTTGGGTCGATTACAGCACCAAATAACGGTCCCTCTACTGGGATAGCCAACCTTCCTCGATGAGAAGAGCAGTCGGCAAATATTCTCTTGTCGATGACCACAACGCTCAGAATATCATTAAGCTGTGGCAGATTTGGCAAGAAGTGTCTGATTAGCATGATCACGAAGCGAGGGTAAAGCAGAAATCTTTCCCGTTCCGGAGCTGTTATCTGATGAACAAACTCGGAGAAGAACATCTCTGAAAAACTGAACTTTTGATTATAGACTAGCGCGATCATCCCCGATTGGATCTTCGATACTATATACTCAAAACCAGCTTTCTTCACAGCAAAACAGACCATGAACACATGCGCTAGATATCGCCATTGGCCGATCAACCCACTTTTCATATATGATGACTTAGTAACATCCAGACTATAGCCCATTCTTACAAAGGCGGCCTGCCTGATTGATAGTTGGAAGTCAATAGGCCCATCCTCCTGCTCTTGAGTGCCTAGCTGCAGCACTTGGCGTAGCATGTCAGCAGAAAATACCAAAGGATGCCCAGCTATCGTTGTCCTCAAAACTGTCGGAGTGACAGTACAATCCACTTGCTATTGATGATCATAGAACTGACGCACGTACGGGATAACAATTTGAATATTGTCCTATAGCGCGTACGAAATTCTGGATCCCACCAAGAAATCCACCATCTGGCGGAAAGCTTGCGCCTCAGGAATAGCATGGTCAGGAGAAATGACCATGTTATGCTTCGGAACAAAACTTCTGTCCGCCATGTCTGCACAATATAGCAAATAAAATATTAGAATTATTAAAAAGAAATAAACTTGTTTAAATTCCAATTTGTTTTATTTTGAACTTGTATAAGAACAAAATCCAACACTTATGAATTTCTACAAGTTTAATTAAAATTTTAATTAAATAATTCTGTCAAATTCGAACAACAGATTCGAATGAACACTCATTCGAGTTTATTGGCCTTTTCGAGTTTAGTGACAAACTCGAAACTGGTCAGGAACATACTCGAAGGAGTCGGCCATTATCATCACAAAAATCCAAGATTTTAACCATGTTAGACTTAGAAAATCACATCTATTAGTCCTACTAGGTTCTAATCAATGATATTTGTAGTTAATTTCACTTTTCACCGGTTCAAAGTTTGTAATATTGAAAAACAAACTTTCTACCAATAAAACTTCAAAATCCAATGATTTTGGCCTAAATGGAGTATAAAACTACCAAAATCTTGTATAATACACTTGGTTATACCTAGATCTACCAGTAGTATCAAACCCAAATGAACAGAAACTCGACAAATAGTAAGTATATCAAAAACGGCAAACTCGAGAACAGATTCGAAATCGCTCAGACAAACTCGAAGGTATACATTCGAAAGTAGGTGATTATCACCATCACTATTGACCTATTTATACCAACAACATTCGAGTTTATTGCCATTCTCGAATTTACTGACAGACTCGAGGCCATGCCATATTCGAGTTTGGCTTAGACTTGAAATCAATCTGAAACCTTTGAAAATGTCGAAAATATTTGAAATAAATACAACTTTTTCAACCTTTCCAACCTTTTCGGGTAACGGAATAAACTATGCCAAATCTTTAACCCTAAGCACAAGATTTTCACGCAATGTTTATTTCATTCAACTAGGAATGCACCCTCAGTAATTTTTGACCTTTTTCCTAAGTAAAATTAAAAATATAAGTAAAAATTAAAATAAAATAAAATAAAATTAAAATAAAGTTAAAATTTTGAACAAATATTGAACTTAGACTAAACTACATTATTTAAAATTTACGACCTATAATAAAAAAACTTAACAGAATATTTTTGACGAGTATAGTCAAAGAAAGGTTCAATCAGATAGCGGTGTCGAACACGCACTTTCAGTATTTAAACTTTCACACTTAGGAATTTTTTATTCCTTTGATTGTTTGGCGTGACAAACATTTCTAGCCGATTGTTGGTATTATATCCCCTTTAAACATGTTACATTTCGGAATATCCCTTGGCCTTTTTATTTATCATGAAATTATCTTACGTGACTCAGACATAGACATACTTTTATGATCAAGGCATACAGACGATGATTCTAACTTTTTGGTATTTGAAAACTTTTTTAAAAGGCAAACATCGGATACAGGTCTGTATTTACATACAACAAAGTGTCTTAGTTTGTCTTAAGGTTTATTTTTAAAGCTAGCAAGACAGCGGTGGCAGGTCTGTACCGACGTACAACAAAGCGACTTATCTTGCTAACCCGAATCAAAACACAGGCAACAGGTCTGTACTTACGTACAACAGAGTTACATGCTTTTGACTCTCAATTCAGTATGATTTTTTCTATGTTTTCCATTTTAAGATGTATTTGATGTTGCTATACATCCCAGAAAGTTTGCATACCTCATTTATAATCAAAGTTTGTATGTCTCGTACATAAAAATTAAGACCGATTGGTCATACATCTAAGTTAGTTACACGTTTGACTTTTTCTTGAATATTTTATTAGCCTTGAGACTCTCTCTATGTATTATGCCTACCAACACATCAAACCAAAATACTTAGAGTTTGTAACGACTGTGCTAATTTTTGTCACTTTGAACCTATGCATCTAAGACTTAACTCTTTTTCTGATATTCTCTTTTTTTTGAACTTTTTATGGTTTTCTCTCTTTTTTTTCTTTTGTTTTTCATATGCAATAGAATGAAAATAATATAACCTACTAACTTACTAAAAATAGAAACTATCCTGATTTACTAGACTTACTATAAAAAGAAAGAAAGACTACTGCTATAAACGGAAATAACAATTCTACTAAGATCAATTCACTCTGGGATGCGCATTCCATTTAGTTGAATCAAATACTCAAACCGTGACTTATCAAAAGCTTTGGTAAATAAATCAACATTATTATCATCCGCTGCCACTTTTACCAATTTCATTAAGTTCTTTTCAGCACAATCACGTATAAAATGATGTCTTATGTCTATGTGCTTTGTTTTACTGTGTTTAACTGGATTATTAGTTATTGCGATAGTAGACTGGTTATCTATCCTAATAGGAGTTTGAGTGTAAGCCAAACCGTAATCCCGTAATTGTTGTTGTATCCACAGAACCTGGGAACAGCAACTACCAGCAGCAACATACTCGGCCTCGCAAGTTGACACGGCTACCGACGTCTGTTTCTTGCATTGCCAGGAAACGAGTCTCCCTCCAAGGAATTGACAACCTTCAGTTGTTGACTTGCGAGTCAAGCTGCATCCTCCGTAGTCTAAGTCCGTGAACGCCTCCAATTCCAGATCTCCCTCCGCGTGATACCAAAGTCCCAGCTTCGGTTTCGACTTGAGGTATCGTAGAATCCGCTTCACAGCTTTCATGTGCATTTCTTTCGGATTAGCTTGAAACCTAGCACAAATACACACAGCGAACATAATGTCAGGTCTTCAAGCAGTTAAATACATAAGTGATCAAATCATGGCTCGATATAACGTCGGATCCACATCGGAATCACTTTCAGTACCCGGTCCGAGATTGTGATTTACTTGAATCGGCGTGCTCAAATGAGCTGTCCGTTTCGTCCCTTCCATCCCGAAGCGCTCTAATATGTCGTAGACATACTTCGTCTGATGGATAAACATTCCTTCGTTCTTTAGGTCAACCTGCAACCCCAAAAAGAAATTCAACTCACCCATTGCAGTCATCTCGAATTTTGAGTTCATCACCTTCTCAAAATCTTTGCACATTTGCTCGTCTGATGATCCAAAGATGATATCATCGACGTACACTTGTACCAAGATGAAGTGTTCTCCCTTTCTCTTTACGAACAGCGTACTATCAATCCTACCTCTCTCAAACCCATTTTCTAACAGATGGTTGGACAGAGCCTCGTACCACGCCCTTGGTGCTTGATGCAATCCATACAGAGCCTTATCTAATCGATATACTCTGTCTAGATATTTCGGATCTGTAAACCCGGGCGGCTGTTCTACATACACCAGTTCCTTCACTTTCCCATTGAGGAAAGCACTCTTAACGTCTAGCTGATATACCTTAAAGCCCTTGAAGGAAGCAAAAGCTAGAAACAAACGAATTGCTTCAAACCTAGCTATTGGCGCGAACACCTCATTGTAATCGATTCCCTCCTCTTGGTAGAAACCCTTTACAACTAACCTAGCCTTGTTGCGAGTGACTATACCTTGATCGTCTGATTTGCACTTAAAAACCCATTTGGTTCCTATTGTTATTTCCCCTCGAGGTAATGGAACTAACTCCCAGACTTCTATTTTCCTAAATTGGGAGAGTTCCTCCTGCATCGCTTCAACCCAGGAGTTATCCTTTAGTGCCATTTGCACATTCTTTGGCTCTACTTGCGAGATGAAACAGGAATAGAGGCAGGTATGAAAGGCCTCGGAGTCATTTATCATCGACAACAACACGGTGTTGTTATTTAAACTACTCCTAGTCCTCACTCCCTCATTAGGATTTCCTATGATGCTTTCTATAGGATGGTTCTTGTTGATCCTAGATGTTTCTATCTCGTCAACTCTCAGATTACCTCCCAAGTTAGATCCTATTTCACCTAATGGGGGAACAACCTCAGATTCCACATTTTCCTCATCGTGGACAGTTTCCTCAGAGTTGGAATTTGTTGTCTGAGTTTGATTCTCAGTTGAAGGTGCTTCTGGATTTGTGACTTCTGGAGATCCATCTTCAGTTGAGGTAGGCTCGGATGTGGATTGAAATGTGGTCCTCGAAAAGGTATGACCTTCGTCATTCAGATTCAAAGTCCCCATGTCCTTTTCGACGGTACCTGCATTTTCATCCATAGGAATGTTAAATGACTCAAACAACTTATCGTAGTAAAATATCCATTCCGTACCTGTTTGGGGTTCATGTGTATAACTAGTGACTTCAATGTTATACACAATTTCTACTGTACCATTAGTTTTATTAAAAACCCGTTTGTTTGGTGAGTTCGGCACATAACCTATGAAGTATCATTCGTCAGCCTTTTCACCAAACTTAGGTTGATGTTTTGTTCGCAATAAAGTACATGGTACCCCAAACGGTTCCAAGCCAGTTAAATTAGGTGGCCGTTTATTGAAAATTTCATAACAGGTTTTGTTCAAAGATTTGACTGTAAGGACCCGATTTACAATATCACATGCGGTATTCACTGCCTCCCCCCAAAACATGGTAGGAAGCTTTGAATCCAAAAGCATGGTCCTTGCAGCCTCAATCAATGTCCTGTTCTTTCGTTCAGCCACCCCATTTGTTGTGGCTCATAGGGTGCACTAAATTGATGCACTATGCCCTTTGATAGGCAATATCCACCAATTACAGTGTTTTTAAATTCAGTTCCATTATCACTATTAATCCTTTTAACCCTTGTTCCATAGGAATTCTCCACTAGGTCTAAGAACCCGATAAGCGTGGAAGCCGTCTCGTCCTTTGTACCTAGAAAGAAAACCCAAGAAAATCGTGAGTAGTCGTTAGTGATAACTAAACAATACCAACTACCTCCTATACTCCTTTTGTTGATTGGGCCGAAGAGGTCCATATGCAGCAAATCGAATGATGTAGAGATGGAGTTCTGAGTCTTGGACTTGGGTGCCTTCTTATGTTGTTTGCCCTTCTTGCATGGTAGACACTTATCCTCGAACTAAAAACTCTTCATAGGCACACCTTGCACTAACCCATGTTTTGTAATATAATTCATCTTTCGCATGTGCAAGTGTGCCATGCGTCTGTGCCACAAAACCGATTCCGTTTCCGAAGCTTTAGATAACAGGAAGATTGGACCCATCTAAGTTTCCGGCTTGTTCATATCGAGCATGTACAAGTCATTCTTCCTTGGAGCCCGCATGAATATCCACTCTTCTGGAATCTTTAACCCCGGTTTTAGCACCAACGCCTCAGTATCAGTTAACAACATTGAGTTCTTCTTGTAACAGATTTGAGATACACTAATGAGATTGTGAACCAGTTTATCAACGTGATAAACTTGACCCAGCTTGATCGTCCCATTAGTGACCACTCCAGTACCCGTGATGTTTCCTCCCTTGTTTCCCGCGAATGATACAAATCCCCGATTCCCACCCTTGAAGTCTGTAAGGAGACTTCTTTCCCCTGTCATGTGCCTAGAGCATCCATTGTCGATGAACCATTTGTTGTTTAGACCTGTGGTTATCTCCTGCACACGAAAGAAAGTAGGTTAGTTATCACTGGGAACCCAAGCCATAACTGACTTGGTTATACCATTGTCGTCCACATACCGAAACTCTTTCAAATACCCATCTCGCCTTTCAGGTGACTTGGGTCGTTTAACTGGAGTTTGTTATGGTGCCGAGTGATTTAAATTCACTCTTTGCCTTTGAGTAGGCATTTGCTGTGGAGCTCTTGAATAATTGTGATTATATTGCATTTCAGATTGATATCCCTGAGCTCTACCCGGAGTTTGATGTCTAACAGGAGTGTGTGACCTAACCGGAGTGTACGCTCTGCTAGGTGTTGTACTCCTATATTGTTGTTGAGGTCCAACCATAGAATGATTAATGACTCGATTCGGTGAATTAGTCCTAATCACTTCTTTTGGTCCACCTTTCACCGGTAATTGTTTCACAGCTTGTTTTGGTGTAGTCTGCACAGTTTTCTCGGTACTCGGAGAACTACTAGTGCTCGCCACACTTGTTGAAGGCTTAGCTTGTTCTGGCTTCCCTGTCTTAGGTGTAATGTCAACTTTCCTATGCGGACAGTTAGAGGCAACATGCCCCCCTTCGTGACATCAAAAGCAAGACATCTTGTCAATAGACTTCTTGTGTGTGCCCTTTGACTTAGGTGTCTCACTAGTGTCTGGTTCGTTTTGTTCATCATTCTGATCATTAAAATCAATTTTATGTTTTCCTACAGGTGTTTCACTAGAGGAGGACCCAAATTTGAATTTCTTAATCTTGACATTTGTATCAGCCACCTTAGTTGTAATTTCTTTTACAGGTGCAGACACTGGTTCAGGTATTTCCTCTAAGTCTACTGATTTCTCAGTTTTCTCCTGAGGTTGAGGCACATACTTGTCATTAAATGGTGGGGGAATCTCATGAAATCCTAGACCAACTGGCTTTTTAGATTGGCGTTGTGCATCTAAAACTTTCCCTAGGTTAAGACTTGAGTTCCTAAACTTTTCAAGTTTACTATTGTCCTCAGCTACCTTCACCTTAGATTCAGCTAGCTCTACTTCTTTGATCTTAAGATCTTTGGTCAAAGCCTCTACATGCTCATACATCAGTTCTAATCTAACACACTGCTCACTCAGCTTGTCTTTTAGAACTATGACATCTTGTGCATCAGCCTTAAGGTTATCCCTAAGATCTTGCTTAATATCAATCAGGCTAGCATTATCAGATTTTAATGATTCATTTTGAGCAGATATATTTTTATGTGATTCTAGTACTAAATTTAATCAATAGTTAGATGTAGCACATAAAACACACAATTCATGGAAAAGAGAAAAATTCAGACTTACCTTTGTATGATCTGATTCAACGTTGGCCGTTTGAGCGGCAAACTCCAGAAGCGTCTGATCATCCGACTTCTCCACCCACATCGGAGTGCTTTCTTGTTGACTATTGTCCCTTATGTTCTGCTCTGTTTCTTCACATCCACTCTCAGTTACTTCAGCCATAAAGGCTCTTGCATTAGATTCTGGATGTGTGCTCCAGTCGTAAGTACCGTCAAGCTGTCTGTCTGATGTGACGTTTGACAACAGACCAACTACGTTTGCTTAACTGGTTGAACTGCTCGGAAGATATCTCTGTCGTGATTGGTTCTGATACTGTCCATTATTCTGATTCTGCCCTTGGTAATTTTCTACCTTCGGTCTCTGACACTCTCTAGCGATGTGTCCTAAGCCTTGACAGTTGTAGCATTTGACCTTGGACTTATCAAAGCCAATCCCTTTGTTATTCATATTCAGATTTCTCCCTGTGCGTTTGATGAATCGCTTAACCCGTTGAGTTACCATGGCCAGTTTCCATTTGAGATCAATCTCCTCAAGGTCATCAGGATCTACCTGATCGTAATCCTCATCCCAGAGTGCAGGATCGTTGATTTTACCTTGAACGCAGTTTCCATATGCGGCCGCAAATGAAGCCAACAAATTCAAATGGTCTTCGGCCGATTTAGCGCTCATCGGCATCTTAGAGTATCCTTGAGATGTGGATGCCGGTGTTGCCTGATGTTGCTGTTCTTCTGGTCTACCAAACCCTAAGAAAGCTCTATTCTTTGTGTCTTCAGGCTCTGTCAGTGACGACGTTTCTCCCGTGAAAAAGGTTGTAGCTGTCTTCATTTCAGCTGCCACTGAAGGTTTTGATTTTCCAAAATACATTGCTGGATTTTGGACTTGTTCATAATCCGTTTCAGCCTTCAGTAACTCAAAATGATACGCCCTCAGCGTTCCCACCACATCCTCCAGAGATTGAGTATAGTATTTATCCTCATCAAGCTTAATCATGGCCACGTACATCGCCCATTTGGCCGGTAAAGCATCCAAAAGCTTATTATTCTTTTCTGTATCGCTATACTCAATATCGTGACTTTCCAGCTCTGTCAGCAGATGATAAAAACGTGTGATGGTGTCGTCCAGCTTCTCATCCTTCAAAGCCTTGAAGATCGCAAACGGCTGCCTTTTTAAGCATCTCCATACGCTTCTTCCGAACCCTCGGGTTATCCTCACACCTCTTTTCCAACGACTCCCAAAGCTCTTTCGATGTCTTTTGATTGCGGAAAGTGTGCAGTATGTCCTGAGGTAACGCCATTCATATTAGCGTATGCGCGGTTCTCTGCTTCAAACAACTTTTTGTCATCGTCCTTCATTTTAGAATACGTGACAACCTTCTGTCGTCCTTCTATCTCAGCTGTCGGTGGAATGTATCCCTCATTGATACATATCCACACACGCATGTCATTGAATCGCACAAAGTCAGCAAACCGGTCCTTCCACCAATAATAGTCTTCAAGTTTCATCAGTTTAGGCGGAATATTAGCTTTTCCGACCTCGTGATCCATTTCTAGAAACCGTTGCAGATTTGTCATTGTTTCAAAGGTAATTGAATTTTAACTTAATTAAATTAATTCGAAATTAATTTAAAATAATTCTTTCGAATTTAAGGAAATTCGAATACAATTAAGTTTAAACCTATTTAGGATTAAATTCTATTTAAGTTCTTAAATTCAATTAAATTCGAAATGTGTGACAAATCCGAAGATTTCCAAAGTCGAATGTCCAACGAAACTCGAACCACAGTCAAAATCGAAATCCTGTCAAACTCGAATTCCCTATTCGACCTTAGTCCAAAGTCGAAGCACAAAGCAAACTCGAAAATTCTAAACTCGAAATCACTCTTTAAGAAACTCGAAAGGAGCGTATTTTTGGTCTAACTCGAAAATGAGCAAAACCCTAATTACTCCTAACAGATTCGAGCGCCGCAAATTCGAGAAACGGCTAATACCTCAAGTTTTTAACGTTTTTCAGATTCAATCAATATTTTTACAAGTAAAAATATAGATTTCGATCATAAACGTGGAAAACAACAGAGTATTTGCTGGATTCCGATTTGATAAGCTCGAAAATTCAAAGACTTGTGAGGTTAACCGTCCAAAAGCGTCAAGAGACCTAGGATGTATCTTTATGAACACGAAGAACACCTCGTAGGCTCTGATACCACTTGAAACGTTTTGCACTACACAGATCTATCTAGACGCGACACCGTCAACGAGTGCGGAATCCTCGTTAACGGCTTGACGGAAATCACTCTCACTCGGAACACGGAGACTATCACAACGCTGTACGGACGACGACGAACGCACCTACGAGATGATTCTCTCCGAAATAACACAATTAACACTGATAAACTCGAGATCGCCCTTTTGCTTAATCTCACACGAATTCTGCAAAAGTCAGCTAATGATTCGAGTTAATCCCTAATTATAGAGGCTCATTTGAGTTTGTCATGGGCCAAACTCGAATCAGGCCCATTCGAGTTTGTCCCCTTGACAATCTCGAATCTGCCTTATAGGTTATATTCAAATTTACCTCCATGTTAAATTCGAATTTGTCACTAAATTCGAATTTCTCATGTTCAACTTGTATTTGATTATATGATTTAACTTATATTTGAATTAATCATTGGATTTTATGTTTGAACTTCTTGTAATACATTACATCAAGTTCAAACATACAATCAATAACTATCAAACATATATAAACACATAAATCAAATATCCAATACTTTGCAATATTACTTGAACCAAAATGCTAGTACACTTAGATTGCTATCGTCACACAGGGTGTACCGACAAAGATGGAGTGGTTGTGGATATTCACTTATGTAGATCTTTGATAGGTTCACTTATGTATCTCACATCCTCTAGACCTGATATAATGTTTGCTGTTTGTGTTTGTGCCAGGTTTGTATGTGCTCCAAAGGACTCACATTTGTTTGCTGTTAAGAGAATCTTTAGATACCTCAAGGGTCAACCAAAATTAGGACTCTGGTATGCTAAGGACTCTCCTCTTGAACTAACAGCCTATTCTGACAGTGACTATGGAGGTTGCAACATAGACAGAAAATCCACAACTGGTGGATGTCAATATCTAGGAGCAAGACTGGTCTCTTGGCAGTGCAAAAAGCAGACCACTGTTTCCCCTACATCTACTGAAGCTGAATATGTTGCAGGTGCCAGCTGCTGTTCCCAAATGATGTGGATTCAGAATCAACTGAGAGACTATGGTATGAACTTTCTATCTACTCCTATCTGCATTGACTACTCAAGTGCAATAAGCATTGTACAAAATCCAGTGAAATTTCCCAAAACCAAGCACATAGACATTAGATTTCATTTTATAAGAGACTGTAATGAAAAGAAATTAATCAAAGTTACCAAAATTCATACAGATGATTAGTTAGCTGATCTATTTACAAAACCATTTGATGTAGGAAGATTCACCTTCCTAGTATCAAATATTGGTATGGTTAATATGGATTAATTTGTTTTTCATTATTCTCTCTTATTCTATGAGAAACATACTTATTGCATGTGCTTAGTCAAGTGGGAAGACTGTTTCATAAGAAATTGCTTAATTTTCAACTAACAGCTTGAGTCTATTCTCAAGCTGCTAGTTCATTTTACTCGAACTGTTAGTTGTTTTCACTTGATCTGTCAAAGTATCCAGGGTAATTCTGTAATTCCTTATAAATGTGTGCGCGAGACTAGATATTTTCGAAATACCAAAACCTTTAAAACTCCCAGTCTCGTTCGATTGCAAGTACCAGTTGCAAAAATATCTTCCACGATCTTTTCTTTCTCTTTCTGAGCGATCTACACACAGCCGATTCAAACCCTAATTCACCGTCTTAAGCTCTCATGGAGTTTGTCAGTGAACATAACCGCCTACCCAACTCTCTCAAACATGCTGAATGCAACCATTCCATGACATGATGGACCTTCTTCGTGGTTCCCATATCCATGATGCTCTCACCATTAATCCCACCATATATATATATATCACATATAGACCAGTTTTGGAAATTATCCACTGTTACTACCATTAATGGAGTCACTTCTTTTGAATCAATCATTGATGGTAACCCCATTACCATCACTAAGGAGACCATCCGCCAACATTTGCATCTTCATGATGCCATAGGTATAACTGATCTTTCCCTTAATGACTTAAATGAAGGACTTTTTGCAATAGGGTATAGGGGCCCTACTAATTCTTTTACTTTCTTTAAAGCACATTTTACCCCTAAATGGAAAATATCTTGTGCATATTATACAACAGCGTATAAGCCCTAAACGAACTGGTTGGTCTGAGTTTTCCTCAAATATTGCCACTGCCTTAGTGTGCTTATCAACAGGCCAACTATTCAATTTTTCAAATATGATTTTTCAAGTGATGTTAAGGCATCATGCCCTAAAGAATGAGAAATGTTTTGATGTATCCACGGTTTTTGGCAGAAATAATTGCAAAGTCTTGCAATAATTTTAAAATACATAAAAGGATACACGTTTCTGAAAGGCACTCTTTATCTTCTATTAAAAGGCTTTTGAAACCAATTGCCAATTTTCTTAATATGGATGTCCCATTGCCTTTTGCACTGCTAGACATCAATCCAAGAAACAGAGGAGAGGGTCCTGAGTAGGCTCAGCCATCCATAACTGCTTCACCCCCAGGACCCCAACCCACTCCTCCTGATACAAACATCTCATTTGCTCCTTCTATTACACATACATCCCTGCCGCCACATTGCTAAAGTATAAAAGACAAAGGGTTTCAGGATTTCTTGCTCCTCAACCCTCGTACAAGAGCCAAATATCCCTGTGCAGAGGGACACTTCTGCACAGAATATCGAAAGGGAACCCATTGAGGACACTTCCACCCTCAATTTAGAGGTGGACATCCCATCAGAGGATGTCCATATGGGCTTTGTGGCTGATACTACTGCTGTCTTAACACAAGAGGCAAAGGACAATATCAACATATCTAAGACCACACCCATGGCAACAGAGGTTGTGCAAGCACCATCTGGAAGTCCCCAGTACCAAGAACAAAGGGGCCTAGATGTTTCTACTTCTGGAATTCATGCCAGTGATATATCTCAAGTACCACTATCATTTGAAGAACTTGAGGCTAGTCTGCAACTAATGGCTTTAACGGACAACAGCTGAAACCTGTTGTAGCTATTTTGGAACATTATAAGTCTATTATTGTTGCACAGGTGGCTCAAATCACAGCATTGAATCATTTAACAGCAGCCCAACAACAAAGGTTGGATTATTTTCATCGTGGGTTCACTCTCTGTGGTAACAAGAACATACAGCTTGAGAAGATGGTTCGAACCCTACTTGCACAGGTTCTTGGTCCCTCTAGCCAAACTAATGCATCCAAAAAGGTGGAGAAGCAGGAGATCCCCATTCCAGTCCAAACAGATTCAACTCCTCCTCCAACAGCTCCAGTTTCTAGGCTAACAGTCCCAACAGCTTCTCAAGCTGTTATTCTAGAAACTCAAACTGCTCCCACCAGGACAAGTGGAGTTGTTATCAGTGAAAGCTCTCAAGCTCATGTCACAACAGTCCAACTCACAGCATCAGCTTCCAGTGATAAGGGAAAAGGTATTCTGATCGAGTCTCCAATGATTAAATTCACTTCTAAAGAAGCCCAAGTTGCCCATGATGCTGAATTGGCAAGAAAATTAGCAGAAGAACAAGATGAGATCTTAGACCAGCAAACCCATGAACCAATGGGAGATGATGAAACCTTAGGAGATTACCAAAGAGGGTTTGTGGTCAAGGATAATCAGAAGAAGAGGAAAAGGCCAACAGGGCCTTCAAAGGCAGAACATAGAAGATTTTTGATAAATTTCTCTACAACAGTTGCGATATCAAAAGTAATTGCTTAATCCTGGTCAACTGAAAAGCTTCAGGCTTTATATGACAAAGAGAAAGAAAAAAAAGCAACCAAAGCCTCCCAACAATTCCAAGGTCATCAAGCAAAGTTTGATCAGGTGAAGAGAGTGTTGACTGAACAACAGCTTCAAAAGGCAATGGAAATCGAAAAGGCCCTGGATCAGTATGACTTCTCTAAACCGCCTATTACTTACTGGTATGCTAAGTCAATGGATGGCATTGATTTGGACTATCATTTTGTAATCAGAAGAGTAGCTGGTCTAGAAGAAGAATATAAGAGCCTAGTTCAGCTGGCACGGAAACTAACTAGAGATGATCTGACAAAATTGCATCATATTGGAACTGTTAGTAATTCAAGGTCTAAATATGTCTGGGTTCAGAGAAATGTAAAAGATCTTAGAAACATTTTTGATCCAGAGTCTACAAGAATAGATATAGAAGTTGCGAAGGATATGAAGATTGTACAGGTTGA
Organism: Centrapalus pauciflorus; assembly: GCA_020465985.1. Lineage (NCBI taxonomy): Eukaryota > Viridiplantae > Streptophyta > Magnoliopsida > Asterales > Asteraceae > Centrapalus > Centrapalus pauciflorus. Next base: position 200,136 of record JAANYP010004578.1, on the reverse strand, counting down.
TTTATATGCCAAATCAATGACATATAGACTCAAGGTTGCAGACGGATCCAACAGATTCTACAATTTTGAATTTCTCAAACTGCCAAAGACTTGGCTACTCCAAATGAGCTCGATGAAGATTAACTGTGTTGGGAAATAGTTTAAGTATGCTCAAGCTGTTAGTTAGACTTCTCAGACTGTTAGTAGATTTTTTATGTAAATACAAAGTTCATGCTGCTAGTTGAAGAAACTCGAGCTGCCAGTGTAAAAGTTCAAGCTGCCAGAGCAAAACAACTCAAGCTGCTCAGTTCATGCTGTCAAGACATTCAAGCTGCTCAACAGTTTCATAAACAGAAAGTGCTGATTTTCAGGAAAGATATCTACACGAAGATTCCAGCATATCTACTATCAGAGAAGTCATAGTCCTTCAAGGAAACAAGTCCAAAAAGCAATATAAATACAGAGAATAGGTCATAGAAGTTCATAGAAGTTTTCTGCGTATTTTTGAGTCTGTAATTGCTTTGTTGATTAAGTTTTCTTAAGCCTCTAAGGTTGTAAAACCCTAAGAACAGTCTGTGTTCTTCGTCTAATCAAAACAGATTAGAGGTGATTGTAATCATTGAATTCAGCAATACAAACAGTCTTGATTACTTCTTATGTTTTATGCTTCATTGGTTCTGAAAGTTTTTGTTAAAATAATTAAGTGTTATTCCGCAAACTTCTTAATTAAACTTTGATTCAAAGCAAGATTATTGATTTATACTCTGATAAATTTCAAATCAGTTAATCTTGGTTATTCAGTTTTAGATCCTGACAAGTGGTATCAGAGACAGGTCGTTCTTTGTTTTTCAAAGTCGAAAACTTTCTTTCAAATTTTTAATCTTTTACAATGGAATTTGAAAATAGCAGCAGTGGATCTGGGCAAGGACTCAAAGTGCCTATGCTCAAGCCCACTGAGTTTGAGATGTGGTAACTCAGGATTCAACAGCATATTCAATTCATTGATTATGCCATATGGGAAGCTGTTGAATTCCCTCCTGTAGTTGATCCAGAACTTGATGCTGAGGGAAAACCAGTCAAAACCCCTCAAAAAACTGAACTTGAAAGGAAGGCTAGAATGAATGAAGTGAAAGCACTCACACTATTACAAATAGCCATTCCTAATGCTTATCAACATCAGTTCAAAAAGTTTTATACTGCTCACTCTCTTTGGAATGCCTTAGAGAAGAGGTTTGCTGGTAATGCCAGTACCAAGAGAAATCAAAAAGACCTCTTGAAACAGCAGTATGAAAACTTTTCTGGTGGCAAGAATGAAAACCTCACTCAAATCTTTGACAGGTTCAACAAACTGATAAGTGAACTGGAAAGTGCAAAGGTCAATCTGGATCAAGATGAAGTCAACAGAAATTTTCTCAGATCTCTTGGAGAAGAATGGACAGTCTATGCTGCACAGTGGAGAACAAAAGACACTCTTGATGAGATAGAATTGGATGATCTATATAACAGTTTAAGAGTGTTTGAGACTGAGATTGATGCTAAAAAGAAATCCTTTTCTTATAATCACAACTTTGCTCTTCTGTCCTCTGAAAAATCTAATAACTGTGATTCTTTTTCAGGTGGTGATGGCAATTCTGCTGAAACTCATTATGAAGCTTTTGTTGCCAATGATGGATTAATTGCTCTAAATGTTGAAGACTTGGAACAAATTCATCCAGATGATCTTGAAGAGATGGATTTAAAGTGGCAACATGCAATGCTGACCATGAGAGCCAAAAGATTTCTGAAAAGAACTGGTAGGACCAACTTTCAAGCTAAAACAGAAGGCAAACCATCTTTTGATAAATCAAAAGTGGAATGCTATAAATGCCATAAGCTTGGTCACTTTGCCAGAGAATCTAGATCTCAAGGTCAACAGCCATCAAGGACTTCACAGCCCATCCAAGCTTCCTCATCAACAGCACTTGTCTCTCAAGAAGACAATGTGTTTGACTGGAGTGATCAGACAGAGGAAGAATTCCAAAATCAAGCACTTATGGCAGAAACATCAAATGTCTCCTCCACTGAACTACCATCTGAGGTAAATTCTAGACTCTGCTCTCAATCATGCAAAAATATGGTTAAAAAGTACAGAGATCATAATGAGAGCATGTGCAAAACTCTAGCTAAGATGGAAGAAAGGAGATATGAATATATGCAAGCCATAGAAGATCTGGAAAAACAGATCAATGATTATAAGGATAATGAGATTCAAATGGGGTATGATAGAAACTATCATGAATGGGAGAAAAAGGAACTCAATAAGAAAATAGAATCTCTGAATAAAAAGGTAGAAGAAACTGAACAGAAGGTGTTAGAGGCTAATGAGAAACTGGAATCTATTAACATAGATCTAGGTAACTTCAAGTTAGCAAATCAAAAGCTAGAACACCTAATGGAAGTTCAATTCAAAGATAGAGTCAAATCTCAGGTCAATCCCAAATAAGGAATAGGATACAGAGCTACTCCACCTCCATATAATAACAAGTACATTCATCCAATGAGTGAAGTTGCTGATAGACTTGTCAATGAACCACTAGATGAGTCTATGACTACTGTAGATCCTATCCTTGATAACAGTCCTGAATTAAAAAAGATAAGAGTCAAAATAGAGACTGTGACACAAAGAGTGCACCCATAGAAGTCCAAGTTCCCAGTAAGAAAGGAAAAGTGAAGATGAGTGTATGCAATGCTACTCCACAAGTTTCTGTACATTCTAACTGTACCACTGCATCTTCATCAAAAGGAACTAAAAGAGGTAAAACTGTTTCTATCTGCACATGCCAAAAGCATGGTGTTCAAAAGTTTCCTAAACAACAGCAGGTAAGAGGAAACCAGAGAAACAAGAACCAGAAATTGACAGAAAAGTCTGGTGTTCCAATTCAAACTGTCAAAAGATGCTTTTACTGTGGAAGGAAGAATCACTTAGCCAAGGATTGTTTTTACAAACCAGCTGTTGCAAAACAGACTGTGCATCACACAAAATCAAATCCTAAACAGGCAAAGCACTCAAAAGTGAAACCTTCCACAGCAGCTCCAAAGAGAACAGTTGATCACAGATTTTCAAAAGTTAATAAAAAACAGTCCACACATCAAAAACAAGTTTTGGCAAAGCCTAAATCAAGTTTTAAACAAATATGGTGTGTCAAGGACAAATCTGTTGCTCAAACTGCTAATGCAAAAGATCAGACTGCTAAGTCAAAATCTGATGCTGTTAGTGCAAAACAGAAACTGTTAGCACTACAAACACAGCTCCAGCTGCTGGGCATCAAACTGGAGCTGCTAGTGAATCATCTGAGACTGTCAGAAGAAAAGATGATCAAAATAATTGGATACCTCATATTATCACTAAATACTCTCCAAAGACTCCATCAGTAGATCTCACCAAATACAAGAAGTCAAAAACAGTTTTTAGTTATGTCAATGTACAAGGCCAACCAAAAACCAATTTGGTTTGGGTTTACTCCACTACTAACTAAGCTGTTATTTGTGCAGGGCAACCACAGGTCTCCTCATAGAACAAGATGGCATCTGGACAGTGGATGCTCTAGGCACATGACAGGCAATTCTGAATGCTTGTCAAATTTCAAAGGTTTTGATGGAGGTTTTGTTGCATTTGGAGGCAACTCAAAAGGAGTGACTATGGTGGTTGCAACATTGACAGGAAATCCACAACTGGTGGATGTCAATACTTAGGAGCAAGACTGGTCTCTTGGCAATGCAAAAAGCAAACAACTGTCTCCACATCATCCACTGAAGAAGAATACGTAGCAGCTGCAAGCTGCTGCTCCCAGGTAAAGTGGATTCAAAATCAGCTAAGAGACTATGGTATGAACTTCTTATCCACTCCTATTTATATTGAAAATTCAAGTGCAATTAGCATTGTGCAAAACCCAGTGAAATTCCCAAAAACCAAGCATATAGAAATCAGATTTCACTTCATCAGAGATTGTAATGAAAAGAAGTTAATCCAAGTTACCAAAATACATACAGATGATCAGCTAGCTGATCTATTTACAAAACCTTTTGATGTGGGAAGGTTCACTTTCCTAATATCAAATATTGGTATGGTAAACATGGATTAATTGGTTTTCATTATTATCGACTCAGTATGCTAATTTAAGGGGGAGACACTGTTCCATTGAAAAATTGCACAATTTTACACTAACAGCATGAGTATTTTCTCATGCTGCTAGTTCATTTTCTCGGACTGCTAGTTATTTTCACTTGATCTGTCAAAGTGTGCAGGGTAATTGAGTAATTTTTCAAATGTGTGCGCGGGACCCAACCTTTTCGAAACCTTTAAAGGTCCCAGTTTCGTTCAGTTGTAACTACCAGTTACATATTTTTCTTCCACGGCCTTCTACTTTCTCTCTGAACGAATCGCATTCTTCTTTCAAACCCTAAACCATCGTTTGATCATCCATGGAGTTTGTCAAAGAACACAACTGCCTTCCATACTCGCTCAAACACTCTGAACTTCAGCCGTTCCATGATATGATGGATTTCCTAAGACACTCCCATATCAACCATGCCCTCAATATCAATCCCACCATATACATATCGCATATTGAACAGTTCTGGAACCGTGCCACTTTTCAAACCATCAATGGAATTCCTACCCTTCAATCGAAAATTGATGGCACTCCCATCACCATCACTGAGGAATCCATTCGGCACCATTTGCATCTTCAAGATGCCTCAGGTATAACAGACCTATTCCTTCAAGCTTTACATTTTGGTCTTCAAAACATTGGTTATAGGGGCCCTGCTGATTCTTTTACTTTCTTAAAAGCCCATTTTTCTCCTAAATGGAAATTTCTTGTACATATTATTCAGCAGTGTATGAGCCCCAAAAGAACTGGTTGGTCAGAATTTTCTTCTAACATTGCCACTGCCTTAGTGTGCTTTTCAACAGGCCAACGGTTCAATTTTTCAAACATGATTTTTCAGGGGATGTTAAGGCATCATTCCCTAAAGAATGGGAAGTTTTTAATGTATCCAAGATTTTTGGCAGAAATCATTGCACACACCTGCACTACTTCTCATTTACATAAGAGGATACATATTTCCCATAGGCACTCACTATCTTCTATCAAAAGGCTGATAAAGCCAAGTGCCAATTTTGTCAGTGTAGATGTTCCATTGCCCTCTGCAATGATGAACATCATTTTAGGAAACAGAGGAGAGGGTCTTGAGCAGGCTCAGCCTAACATCACTGCTACACCCCCAAGACCCCAACCCACTTCTCATGATACACAAACTCCCACTGATCCTTTTGTACAGCCAACACGCCCACTCAGAAATATATACAAAAGAAAAAGGGGACCAGGAGCTCCTTCCTCCTCCTCCCATCAGCAAGAGCCATATATCCCTGTGCAGGAGGATACTCCTGCACAGAATATCCAAAGGGAATCACTAGAGGAAACTCCCATCCTCACTCAGGAGGTGAACATCTCTTCAGAGATGGTTCATATGGGTTCTGTGGCTGGGACTACTGATGTCTCTGCACAAGAGGCACAGGACAGTGCCAACATAGCTAAGACCACGCCCATGGCAACAGCAAGTGTGCAAACACAAGCTGGAAGTCCCCAGAACCAAGAACAGAGGGGCCCAGAGGTTTCTACTTCTGGTATTAATGTCAGTGATAGATCACAAGCACCACAGGTGTTTTCTGATCTTGAGACTAGTCTGCAACTCATGCTTTTGACGGATCCCAAGCTGAAACCTGTTGTAGCTATGTTGGAATACTAAATGTCCATCATTGCTGCACAGGGTACACAAATAATGGCCCTAAAGCAATCAGAAATGGCTCAAAATCAGAGGATGGATTATCTTCATAAGGGGTTTACCCTTTGTGGAAATAAGCTCATTCAATTAGAGCGTTTGATTCAAACCCAAGGGGCAAAGGTTGTAGGTCCTCCTGACCAAACCAATGCTTCCAAAAAGGGGGTGAATCAGGAGGTTCCTAAATCAGTCCAAGCAGCTCCAACAACAACAACAGTCCAAGTAGCACCAACAGTCCCAGTTTCTAGGCTAGCAGTCCCAACAGCTTCTCAAGCTGTTAGCCTAGAAACTCAAGCTGCTCCTTCAAAAGTCACTGGAGTTGTAATCAGGGAAGGCATTCAAGCTCCATCGAGTACAGTCCAAGCAACATCTTCTGCTGCAAAAGACAAAAGCTAGGGCATTCTTATTGAGTCTCCAAAGCACAAATTCTCCTCCAAAGAAGCCCAGATTGCCTTTGATGCTGAAGTTGCCAAAAGGTTAGCAGAAGAACAGGATAAAGAATTAGATCAGCAAGCCCAGCCCCCAATAGATGATGATGAGACATTAGGTGATTACCTAAAGGGGTTTGTGGGCAAACAAGGTGAAAAGAAGAGAAAGATGCCAACAGGGCACACTAAAGCTGAGCACAGAAGATTTTTGATAAATTTTGCATTTGCAGCTGGAATTCCAAAGAAAATGGCTCAGTCCATGACAACTGAAAGGCTGCAAGAGATTCATGACAAGGAGATGGACAAAAGAAAGAGAACAAAAGTCTCTCCAGAAGCTCAACCATCCCAAGAAGTCCAACCATCAACTCAATCAGTCCAAACTGAAGCTGCTGCCAGTATACCTGTTCCCACTGATCAAGCTGCTCTTTCTATTCCTTCATCGGTTAAAAGGGTGCTCTTTGAGCAACAACTACAAAAGGCCATGGAGATAGAGAAGCTGATTGATCAGCATGATTTCACAAAGCCTCTGATCAACTACTGGTTTGCTAAGTCACTGGATGACTGTGACTTGAGAATTAAGTTTGTGATAAGAAGAGAGTCTGGACCAGAAGAAGAATATGATACATTTTGGTAGATGGTTCAGAAGTTGACCAGAGATGAGCTTATCAGAATGCACAACATTGGGTCTGTATCACAAGTTAGATCTGCTCTACCACAAGTGAAGCAAGTAATTAAAGATCTAAAATTAATTATGGACCCTGACTCTGCAAGGAATGAAATAGAGGATGCTGTGAGGAAAGGGAAGAAGGTCAAGCAAGTTGATCTATTTGTCAAGTCAAGGACATACAGAATCAAATTTTCAGATGGACCTGGTATATTCTTCAATCTCGAATTTTATGATTTACCAAAAGATATGCTACTTCAGATAAAATCTGTTAGGGTATCTTGTGATAAAGATGAGATGAAGAAAGAGTTTTTGAAGGCTGTAGATCATAAACTTGCACAGTTGTAAGTTTTTGAAAGCCTTGGTTTGTAAATAACAGTTTACTTATTCATTTCCATTTTTGTATAGAACTTAAAGTCTTGTGTAAAGAATTTAAGTTAGGGGGAGATTGTTGGGAAATAGTTTAAGTATGCTCAAGCTGTTAGTTAGACTTCTCAGACTGTTAGTAGATTTTTTATGTAAATACAAAGTTCATGCTGCTAGTTGAAGAAACTCGAGCTGCCAGTGTAAAAGTTCAAGCTGCCAGAGCAAAACAACTCAAGCTGCTCAGTTCATGCTGTCAAGACATTCAAGCTGCTCAACAGTTTCATAAACAGAAAGTGCTGATTTTCAGGAAAGATATCTACACGAAGATTCCAGCATATCTACTATCAGAGAAGTCATAGTCCTTCAAGGAAACAAGTCCAAAAAGCAATATAAATACAGAGAATAGGTCATAGAAGTTCATAGAAGTTTTCTGCATATTTTGAGTCTGTAATTGCTTTGTTGATTAAGTTTTCATAAGCCTCTAAGGTTGTAAAACCCTAAGAACAGTCTGTGTTCTTCGTCTAATCAAAACAGATTAGAGGTGATTGTAATCATTGAATTCAGCAATACAAACAGTCTTGATTACTTCTTATGTTTTATGCTTCATTTTTTCTGAAAGTTTTTGTTAAAATAATTAAGTGTTATTCCGCAAAATAATTAAGTGTTATTCCGCAAACTTCTTAATTCAAAGCAAGATTATTGATTTATACTCTGATAAATTTCAAATCAGTTAATCTTGGTTATTCAGTTTTAGATCCTGACAAACTGTGATAAAGACGAGTTGAAGAGAGATTTCATAAAGCCAATAAAGCAGAAACTTTCACATTTGTAAGTTTTTGGATGCCTTAGTTTGTATATAACAGTTTTACTTTGTTTTATTTCCTTATTTGTATAAAAACTTAAAGTCTTGTGTAAAGAATTTAAGTTAGGGGGAGATTGTTGGGAAATATTCTAAGTATGTCAAGCTGTTAGTTAGATTTCTCAGACTGTTTTGTAGTTTTTTTGTGTAATTACAAAGTTCAAGCTGTAAGTTAAGTAAGTTCGAGCTGCTAGTTCAAAAGTTCAAGCTGCCAGAGTTAAAAGTTCAAGCTGCTCAACAGATTAACAACAGAAAGTGCTGAAATTCTTGAAGTGGTTTATATTTGAAGATTCAGGCATATCTACTACCAAAGAAATCAGAGTTCTTCAAGGAAACAAATCAGAAGGCTATATATATAGATAGACTAGGTGTTTTTATTGTAAGTCAGTACGTGCAAGTTCTGTAATTTAGTGCTTCAATTGTATTTGCGTTCTGATTAAGTTTCTCAAGCCTCTAAGGTTGTAAAACCCTAAGAACAGTCTGTGTTCTTCGTCTAATCAAACAAACTAGAGGTGATTGTAATCAGTGAGTTTGGCAATATAAAAGATTTGATTTTGGTTTTGTTAATGTGTTATTTATTCTGAAAGTTTTCTTAAAACAATTAAGTGTTATTCCGCTAACTTTTTTAATTGCACTTTGATTCAAAACAAGATTATTGGTTTACACTCTGATCTATTAAAACCAGTTAATCTTAGGTGGTATTCTGATCTTGACAACATAAACAACTTCGAGGACGAAGTTATGCGTGGTGGAGCCCATTCTGTAACAACCTAAAGTTTAATTAGCGTTACTTAACAAGTTTAGCATTAATAAATAGAACAAATTTAAGCATAATTACATAATTAACAATGTAATTTCAATATAAGTTAATAAAAATAATTAAAGGTTAATTAATAAGTTAAATTGAATGTGTACTAAATGATTTAAAATGAAAGTCAATAAAAGTTACAAGTAAGTCAAAAGTTTTTAATATAAAGTTTGTAATGTTGAAAATATAAAATGGAAGGAATGAAAATTATACAAGTTTTGTGGCCAAATTTTGAATTATGCAGAATTTATATAGTTAAATACACAAATTTCTTTCAGCTGCTCATTTCTTCAAGTTGTAAGAAACCAAAATCCTTTTTATGCTCTCAAACCCACGGCTCCATCATCAAATCCTTACAAAGTTTGCAACTAAGTTAAAGAATCAAAGATACGAGAATCAAAACCAACAATGATTTCAAGGTAAACATTATTTTATTTCTTGTTTGTTGTTTATGAAATGACACGATTCCTAGGAATTTTTACATTTCAAAAATGGTTAGAAAATCAACAAATTGATCATCTAATAGAACATCAAAACATAGACATCTAATTGATGAAGATAGGTTGAGTATGGAGCTGTGTTTTGTTCTGTTTTTGGCCGTAAATAATGGCCAAGAGAGTCATTTTGCCTTTGGCCAAAGTTCATAAACTAATTATGAAGGTTTGATTGGTCATTGTGTGCATTAAATCACTCTTTAAACTTCATAAATGGCTATTGAAAAAGAAATTAAACAGAATTAAAAAGTGCAGGTTTGTGTAGTGATGTAGCTGTGTACGTATAAATCTGTGTCTTTCCGTGAACCAGGCCAAGAAGGTTCATAACCTTCAACCTCAGCTTTAAGATTTTATGAGTATGTTTATTGATCCATTAGAAGCTTGAATCATTCATTAGTCAACTTATTTGCGGCTGGAATTAAGTTTAAATCAAAAACATCAAGTGATGTGTGAGGTGTGAAAGATCCGAGATGTAAGGTCTACGACTGCAAGATCTATCTAGACGCGGATCCGTGAACGAGTGCGGAATCCTCGTTGACGGTCAGACGGACAACTCTCAACCAACGGAAACACGGAGACTATTAGACGCTGAACGAACGACACACGAACGATCCTACGTACTAATTCTCTCCGAAACGGCACTCACCTAGCTGATAAACTCGAGATCGCCTCTTGCTTAATTCCTCACGAATTCTGCAAAAAGTCTCCTAATCATTCGAGTCTATCCCTAATTATAGACCCTGATTCGAGTCTGTTGTGGGCCAACCTCGAATCTGGCCCAAGGCCCATTCGAATCTGTCCATCTTGACAGACTCGAATCTAGCCTATTCGAATCTATGGACTCATTCGAATCTATCTCAGATTCGAATGTATTCCCTTAAGTAATTCGAATCTAGCCTTTTACATAAACCACTAAGTGTTTGAAACTTATGATATTACCTTATGACTGATTTTATCTTTGAGCTTTATGTTTGAACTTCTTGTAATACGTTACATCAAGTTCAAACATACAAACACTGATAAACATCAATGATACATAATATATAATATATATATACCAAACATATGCTAAATCACAATGTAAGACAACTTAGACTGCTATCGTCACACAGGATGTACCAACAGACTCCCCCTTGACGATAGCTTCTAATAATTCACACATTTGATATAAGAACGTGGTTTATTATTGATTCAAAACACTACCAGCATACAGACCTTTTTCAACGCATACCTTGACCACATTATCATACTTACTAGCTTCAGCATCCATATGTGCGTCACTGGAAATCTTACAGTTATACACAATCTGCAGGTCTTCTTTAGATAGGTTTACCAGGTGAAGCGGGTCATAGACTCTAAGAATAACTTTTTCTTCTAAGTCTTCCATAACCGCTTCCCCAGTTTCCGTGTCAGCATACCACCACTTCAGATTTTGCAAAACATTCTGTGGCATTTTCTTCAGAGGTACCTTCCTCAGGCATTTCACTGGTTTGTACTGAATCCTCATCCAAGGTCGGCCTGTAAGAGGATCTATCCGTGACTTATCCTCGACTCTTCTTCCGACCCTTGGACTCAACCGTTCAAACTTCCTAGATCTCCCCTCCTTTCTTATTATTCTTTCAATCACATTCGCATAAGGATCATCTCCAATATTTATCAGATCTTTCCATGCAAGCGCTGTGATTTCAATCTTTGGAAGGGTGTTGAATGCTTTCAATGTTCGCCTAATGTACTGAAGCCCGTCTTTTCTTTTAAATATAAAAAGTTGAAGATCTCTGTCAAAGAACCAACTTAAGATTCGCTCAGATAGCTTCCCTGTACCAGGCACTTTCATTGATCTCCTAATTGCTAACTCCTTCTCTTCGGCTCTGAACCATAGCTTCCTTTTTTCTTCGTTACTTAGCTCTCTTGCTGGTTCTTCAGTCGATGACTTAGGATTCAAGGCAGCATTCACTATGTCAACATCGACAATTCTATCTCCATCTATCATATAAGTGTCAGTGATAGGATTCTGCTGTACAACTATTTCGTCAGCTTCATCATCCTCATCAGCTACTACTTCATCTTCAGGTTGCCAATCTACTATCTCTTCCGGAATAAACTCTCCTTCTTCAAGCTCTTCATCTTCATAATCAAAACCTCCATCCAGTGCATCATCATCAAGATCCATGAGTGCTTCAATCATCTCACTGATCTCAAAGTCTGAATGCTGTTTAGATGAACTAGCTTCACCCCTTTCTCCTTTGCCTTGACTAGGCTCCCCCTCAACTTGTGTAACTTGAGCTGCAGGAAAATCTACAGACTCAAACTCTTTATTTGCATCGGGATCATTGCCTTCAGTATCATCTCTTCTCTGCACTTCCTGATCTCGGCAAGATGTCTCCCCCTGAGCCTGTAAATTTTTCATTAACTGCTCAATTAGGGAGCGCATCGACCTTATCTCAGCAGATTGATCACAAACAAAGGTTTTTAGCTCCACGTTCTCTTCCTGAACTTTTTCCACAATCTTCTTTAGATCGGCATTCTCCTTGTCAAGATTTGCATTATGAGTTTGAATCTCACCGATTGCCTTTGTTAGGCCTAAGATCTGGATATTTTGGAAGTCAACTCGAGCCTTTAACTGCTGAAACCTTTGATTGTCGGCGTATGAGGATGATGTTGATGGGATGGATTGAATTGGAGTTGGAATGATCGGCGATGGGATGTATGGTTCATCATGAGGTGGTGATGGTGGAATGGTGGTTTGAGGGTCCTGAGGTTGAGGAATTTCAGGTTGTTCTGTTGAAGCTGAAGAGGATCCTTGCATGAACCTGTGACGTTTGGCCCGTTGCCGTGTCACTAGATGAGAAACTTCTTCTTCTTCAAAATCGGACTCCTCCAATTCCCTGTCCACTCGTCTCCTAGAACCACCTTCATTTATAATCAATCGCGAACCATAAGTTCCAATTTGAACAGGTGGTTCAGTGGATACTGACTCAGGAGCTTCAACCTCTAACTCCTCCATCTCTTCTGATTCGGTTGCAGATGATGACAAAACGGTATCAGCCTGCTCTGGCTCATATTCCTCAACATCACGAAATATGTCATCTTCATCTCCAGGCGGACTAAGCAGCTCACCTACTAAAGCTGCTGCCACATCTTCATTTGCATTAGGACCAGAAGACCATATTTCCTCCAAGGTCTGAGCAAGTTGCTCAGATTCGGGGACTGCACCTGAAGTCCCTGCTTCTTGTGCTTGTGGTTGTTCACTTGTTGAAGGCCTGGATGCCTGAATTTGACTCGCAGGTTGTTGCTGTTGGCGTCGTGGATCACGCGGCCTAGCACGCCGCTGTTGTTGGCGTTGCGGTTGCTGTTGCTGTTGCTGTTGCTGTTGCTGTTGCTGTTGCTGTTGCTGCGGTTGAATATCAACTACCCCTGCCCAGTTGGCATCACCTGGGGCTTGAAATTCCCTGTCTACTATAGCTCCGAACAAAGGACGAGCCACCGGAACCGCTAACCTTCCTCGATGTGAGGAACAATCAGCAAATATGCGTTTATCCATAACATTGACGCTCAAAGTGTCATCTGATTGTGGCAAATTTGGCAAGAAGTGCCTTATCAACATCATCACAAATCGTGGATACAGAAGAAATCTTTCTCTTTCAGGAGCTGTAATCTGATGGATGAATTCCGAGAAAAACAACTGTGAGAAGCTGAACTTCTTATTATACACCGTCGCAATCACCCCTGATTGGATCTTTGAGACGATGTAATCAAAACCAGCCTTCTTTGGCGCAAAACAAACCATGAACACGTGGACCAGAAATCGCCATTGCCCTATCAATCCACTTTTCATATATGATGATTTCGTAACATCCAGACTATAGCCCATTCTCAGAAACGCGGCTTGCCTAATACTCAATGGAAAGTCTATAGGCCCGTCTTCTTGTTCCTGTGAACCCAACTGTAGCACTTGGCGCAACATATCTGCCGAGAAGACTAATGGCTGTCCAGCGATTCTCGTTCTTAAAACTGTCGGGGTGACAGTGCAATCAACTTGTAAATGGTCGTAAAACTGCCTCACATATGAAATAACAATTGGAATGTTATGGAATAGAGCAAAGCTAATCCTAGATTCTGCTAGGAAATCCAAAACTTGTCGATATCCCTGCGCCTCAGGAATATTATTGTCTGGATTTAGGACCATATTATGTTTCGGGACAAAAGCACGAACTGCCATATCTGCACAATAAATAAAACTGTTAGACTTATTAAAAATCAATAAACTTGTTTAAATTCAAAATTTGTTTTATTTTGTACTTTATTAAATACAAAATCTAACACAATTAAATTTCCACAAGTTTAATAAAATTTAAATTAAACAAATTAAATAAAGTACAGATTCGAAAGTAACAGATTCGAAGTGTCCATATTCGAATGTAATTGACAGATTCGAAGAGTCCCTATTCGAGTCTAATGGACAGATTCGAATATCATGGTCATCTCGAATCTAATGATAGATTCGAGAAACCCATGAACAGATTCGAAAAAGTGTATGAACAGACTCGAAACCCCGTCGGCCATTGTTTCAACAAAAACCCAAGATTTTAACCATTTTGAACTTGGTAAATCACATACATTAGTTCAACTAGGTTCTAATCATTGATTTATGCTTCTAATTTGATCTTTTATAAGTCCAAACTTGGTAATTTAGCAAAAACCTATTTCAACCTATAAAACTTCAAAAATCGACGATTTGTCCTGAAATTGTGTATAAAACTACTTGAAACTTGTACAATCAAGTTGATTATACCTAGATACAGTAGTAGAATCGAACACACTAGCTTGAAACTCGACAAAATGTCGTTTAGTAGAGATACGGTAGACTCGAGAAAATAGATTCGAAATCGCCTGAATAGATTCGAGGAAGTAGAATCGAAAACAGTAAGAAATAAATGACTTCACTGTTAACCTATTTATACCACCTACCTTCGAGTCTAAGCATAGATTCGAATCTACTGACAGATTCGAAGTACTCCTTATTCGAGTCTGTCTTAGATTCGAAACCTCCAACACTTAGAAAAAATTTCGAAAATTTTGAAATAACTTCAACCTTTTTCAACCTTTTTCTACGGTATTGTGTAACAAGATAAACTATGCCAATTCTTTTACCCTAAGCACAAATATTTCACGCAATGTTTATTTTATCCAACTTTGAATGCACCCTCAGTAACTTTTGACCTTTTACCTAAGTAAAATTAAACTAAACTAAAATAAAATAAAATAAAATAAACTAAGGTAAAAATAAAATAAAATAAAATAAAGTAAACTAATATTTTGACCAAAAATTTAATCTAGACTTAAGAAAAAATTTACAATCTAAGCTAAATACTTAACAACATATTTTTGATGAGTATAGTCTAAGAAAGGTTCAATCAGATAGCGATGTCCGATACTAACTTTCAGTACTTAAACTTTCACACTTAGGAATTTTTTGAATTCCTTTGATTGTTTGTCGTGACATACCTATTTAGCCGATTGTTGGTATTTTGTCCCTTTTAAAACATTCTACATTTCGGAATATCCCTTGGCCTTTTTATTTATCAGGAAATTATCTTACGTGACTCAGACATAGACATACTTTTATGATCAAGGCACACAGACAAGAATTCTAATTTGTTGGTATTTGCAAACTTTCTTTAAAAGACAAACATCGGACACAGGTCTGTATTCTCATACAACAAAGTGTCTTAGTTCGACTTAAGGTTTATTTTTAAAGTTAGCAGAATAGCGGTGAAGGTCTGTACTAGACGTCAACAAAGCGACAGTTCTGCTACCCGTTAATCTAAAACAGAGACAACAGGTCTTGTACTTACGTACAACAAGAGTTTGCATGTTTTCGACTTCTCAGTTTTAAAACAGGATATTTTCTATTCTTTCCATTTTCAGATGTATTTGATGTTGCCATACTATCCCAGAAGTTCGCATACCTCATTTTAAGACTCAAATGTTTGTAAATTGTCTTGTACATAAAATTAAGACCGGATTGGTCCCCGTACATCCTAGGTTAATTTTTTTTTTCTATTTTTGACACGCTTGACTTTTTCTAGAATATTTTATTAGCCTTGAGATTCCCTATATGTATTATGCCTACCAACACATCAAACTAGATAAAGTATAACACTTAGGATTTAGTTGCATTATGTGTGAAAGCCTAAATACTTAGAGTCTGTAACGACGGTGCTAATTTTCGTCACTTTGAACCTATGTATCTAAGACTTAACTCATTTTCTGATATTCTCCTTTTTTTTTGTATTTTTGTAATTTTCTCTCTTTTTTCTTTTGTTTTTCATAACAGAAAGCAGTAAACTAAGCTAGCCTACTAACTTACTAAAAATAGAAATTTACTAAAAATAGAAACTTTCCTAAATTAGAAACTTACCTAAATTAGCAGACTACTGTAAAAAAGAAAGAAATATAACTACTATAAAAGGAAATAAAATACTACTAAGGTCAAATTACTCTGGGTTGCGCATTCCATTAAGTTGAATTAAATACTCAAACCGTGACTTATCAAACGCTTTGGTAAATAAATCTGCATTATTATCTTCTGTTGCCACCTTTACCAGTTTGATTAAGTTCTTTTCAGCACAATCACGAATAAAATGATGCCTTATGTCTATGTGCTTTGTTTTACTGTGTTTAACTGGATTATTAGTTATAGCAATTGTAGATTGATTGTCTATCCTAATAGGAGTTTGAATGTAAGCCAAACCGTAATCCCGCAATTGTTGTTGTATCCACAGAACCTGTGAACAGCAACTACCAGCAGCAACATACTCGGCCTCGCACGTTGACACGGCTACCGACGTTTGTTTCTTGCATTGCCAGGACACCAGTCTCCCTCCTAGGAACTGACAACCTCCAGTCGTTGATTTGCGCATCAAGCTGCATCCTCCGTAGTCCGAATCTGTGAACGCCTCCAACTCTAGATCTCCCTCCGCGTGATACCAAAGTCCCAGCTTCGGTTTCGACTTGAGGTATCGTAGAATCCGCTTCACAGCTTTCATATGCATCTCCTTCGGATTCGCTTGAAACCTAGCACAAATACACACAGCAAACATTATGTCAGGTCTTGAAGCAGTTAAATACATAAGTGACCCAATCATGGCCCGATATAAAGTCGGATCCACATCGGAATCACTTTCAGTACCCGGCCCGAGATTGTGATTCACTTGAATCGGCGTGCTGAAATGGGCAGTCAACTTAGTTCCCTCCATCCCAAACCGTTCTAATATGTCATAGACATACTTGGTCTGATGGATAAACATGCCTTCCTTCTTCTGGTCAACTTGTAACCCTAAAAAGAAATTCAACTCCCCCATAGCACTCATCTCGAACTTAGACTTCATCACCTTTTCAAAATCTTTGCACATCTGTTCGTCTGATGATCCAAAAATGATATCATCGACGTACACTTGTACCAAGATAAAGTGATCGCCCTTCCTCTTAACAAACAAGGTACTATCTATCCTACCCCTCTCAAAGCCATTTTCTAACAGATGGTTGGATAGAGTCTCATACCACGCCCTAGGTGCCTGATGTAATCCATAAAGAGCCTTATCTAAGCGATATACTCTCTCAGGATATTTAGGATCTGTAAATCCGGGCGGTTGTTCTACATACACTAACTCCTTCACTTTCCCGTACAGGAAAGCACTCTTAACATCCAGTTGATATACTTTAAAGCCTTTGAAGGAGGCAAACGCTAAAAACAACCTAATGGCTTCTAGCCTTGCTACTGGTGCAAAAACTTCGTTGTAATCGATTCCCTCCTCTTGGTTGAAACCCTTTACAACTAATCTCGCCTTGTTGCGCGTGACTATACCCCGATCGTCTCTTTTGCACTTAAAAACCCATTTGGTTCCTATTGCAATCTCCCCTCGAGGTAACGGAACTAACTCCCACACTTCTAGTTTCCTAAATTGTGAATGTTCTTCCTGCATCGCTTCAACCCAGGAGTTGTCCTTAAGTGCCATTTGCACATTTTTGGGCTCTACTTGCGATATGAAACATGAATATAGACATGTGTGATATGCCTCGGAGTCGTTTATCATCGACCACAACACAGTGTTGTTATTAACACTACTCCGAGTCCTCACACCCTCGTTAGGATTTCCTATGATGCTATCTATTGGATGGTTCTTGTTAATCCTAGAGGTCTCTATTTCATCAACCCATAGATTATCTCCTAAGTTGGATCCTATTTCACCTAAAGAGGGAACAGGCTCAGCTTCCACATTTTCTTCCTCACGGACGTTTTCCTCAGAGGCAGAACTTGATGCTTGAGTCTGATTCTCAGTGGTAGGTGCCTCTTGATCAGCAACTTCTGGAGATCCATCTACAGTCGCAGTAGGCTCGGAAGTAGATTCGAACGTGGTCCTTGGAAAGATTTGGCCATCGTCGTTCAGATGCAACGTCGCCAAGTCCTTCTCGATTGTACCTGCATTATCATCCAGAGGAATGTTAAATGACTCAAATAACTTATCATAGTCAAATATCCATTCCGGACCAGTTTGGGGTTCATGTGTATAACTTGAGACTTCAATATTATACACAATCTCCACAGTACCAGTTGTTTTGTTAAACACCCGTTTGTTTGGTGAGTTTGGCACATAACCTAGGAAGTATCCTTCGTCAGCCTTTTCACCAAACTTCGGTTGATGTTTTGTTCTTAAAAGTGTGCATGGTACTCCAAACGGTTCGAATCCAGTTAAGTTAGGTGGCCGTTTATTCAAAATTTCATAGCATGTTTTGTTCATTGATTTGACTGTAAGGACTCGGTTTCAAATATGGCACGCGGTATTCACTGCCTCCCCCCAAAACATGGTAGGAAGCTTCGAATCCGAAAGCATAGTCCTTGCAGCCTCAATCAATGTTCTGTTTTTACGTTCGGCCACCCCATTCTGTTGTGGTTCATATGGTGCACTGAATTGATGCACGATGCCCTTTGATAGGCAATATACACCAATTACAGAGTTTTTAAATTCAGTCCCATTATCACTACGAATATGTTTAACCCTTGTTCCGTAGGAGTTCTCCACTTGGTCTAAGAACCCGATGAGCTTTGCAGCCGTCTCGTCCTTCGTACCTAAAAAGAAAACCCATGAAAACCGTGAGTAATCGTCAGTGATAACTAAGCAAAACCAACTACCTCCTATACTCCTTTTGTTGATAGGGCCGAAAAGGTCCATATGCAACAAATCGAATGTCGAGGTTATGGAGTTCAGCTTCTTGGACTTGTGTGTCTTTTTATGTTGCTTGCCCTTCATGCACGGTAGACACTTGTCTTCAAATTGAAAGCTCTTCAGAGGCACACCTTGCACCAACCATTCTTCGTTATGTAGTTCATTTTCCTTAGGTGCAAGTGAGCCATGCGTCTGTGCCACAAAACCGATTCCGTCTCCGAAGCTTTTGATAGTAAACAGATCGGACCCATCGAATTATCTGGCTTGTTCATATCGAGCATGTACAAGTCATTCTTCCTTGGAGCCCGCATCAATATCCAATCTTCAGGTATCTTGAATCCCGGCTTTAGCACTAACGCCTCAGTGTCAGTAAATAACACTGAGTTCTTCTTATCACAGATTTGAGATACACTAATGAGATTATGAACCAGTTTATCAACGTGATAAACTTGATCCAATGTAATCGTCCCATTAGTGACTTCTCCAGTTCCAGTGATATTTCCACCCTTGTTACCCGCGAATGATACGAATCCCCTATTACCCCCCTTGAAGTCTGTGAGAAGACTTCGTTCCCCCGTCATGTGCCTGGAGCAACCACTGTCGACGAACCACTTGTTGTTTGGACCGGTAGTTATCTCCTGCACATGAAAGAAAATAGGTTAGTTATCACGGGGAACCCAAGCCATGACTGACTTGGTAATACCATTCTCGTCCACATACGTGAACTCTTTCAAGTACCCATCTCGCCTTTCAGGTGACTTGGGCCTTTGAACTGAATTCTGTTGTGGTGCCGAGTGATTTAGATTCACTCTTTGCCTTTGAGTAGGCATTTGTTGTGGTGCTCTAGAATAAGTCTTATTATATTGTATTTCAGACTGTGATCCCTGAGCTCTTACCGGAACATAATGTCTAACGGGAGTATGTGACCTAACTGGAGTGTGTGACCTGCTAGGTGTGGTGCTCCTATAGACTTGTTGAGGTGCTGACCTAGATTGATTAATGACACGATTCGGTGAATTTGTCTTAACCACTTCTTTTGGTCCAACCTTAACCGGTGTTTGTTTCACAACAGGTTTTGGTGCGGCCTGCACAGTTTTCTCGGTACTCTGAGAACTACTCGTGCTCGCCACATTTGGTGAGGGCTTAACAGGTGTTGGGTTCACTGTCTTAGGGGTAACATCTGCTTTCCTATTTGGACAGTGAGAAGCAACATGCCCTTTCTCGTGACATCTAAAGCAAGACATCTTATCCATGGACTTTTTGGTTGGTCCCTTAGATCTAGGTGTCTCACTAGTGTCTACATCCTTTGGTACATCTACAGTGTCTGTCTCTTCGACCTGGTCAGCCCATGAAATTTTCTGTTTTCCTGCAGGTGTTTCACTGGAGGAAGACACAAATTTCATTTTCTTGACCTTGACAGTAGAGTCATCCACCTTAGGTGTATTTTCAACTGTAGGCTCAGGTGTCGGTTCAGGTAGGTCCTCTAAAACTACTGACTTGTCAGTTTTCTCCTGAGGCTGAGGCACATAGTTCGCATTGAACGGTGGAGGAATTTCGTGAAAACCTAGACCTACAGGCTTCTTAGACTGTCTTTGGGCATCTAAGACTTTCCCTAGATTTAGGCTCGAATTCCTAAACTTTTCCAGCTTGCTATTTGCCTCTGCTACCTTAACTTTGGTCTCGGCTAGCTCTATGTCCTTGTCTTTCAGACTTTTGGTCAAGGCCTCTACGTGCTCATACATAAGCTCTATCCTAACACACTGCTCACTCAGTTTGTCTTTTAGAACGATTACGTCTTGAGCATCAGCCTTAAGCTTTTCTTTTAAATCTTGTTTTATATCATTTAGGCTAGCGTTTTCAATTTTTAAATTTTCATTTTGAGCAGCTATGGTCTTATGTGAGTCTAAAACTAGATTTAACCTATCGTTAGAACTAACACATAAAGCACATAATTCACGAAATAGAGAATAAGAAAGACTAACCTTAGAGTTATCAGATTCCACGTTGGCCATCTGAGCAGCAAACTCCAGCACGGTCTGATCATTCGCTTTCTCTACCCACATCGGACTGCTGTCCCTTGTGGTCTGCTCGTCTTCTTCACAACCATTCTCCGTAACTTCAGCCATGAAAGCTCTAGCATTGGACTCAGGATGTGAACTCCAGTCATAGGTACCATCTAGCTGTCTGTCAGAAGTGACATTGGATATTAGACCCGCTAGATTGGCTTGACCAGATGAAGAACTCGGAAGGTATCTCTGTTGGGACTGATTTTGGTACTGTCCTTGATGCTGACTCTGTCCTTGGTATGATTCTACCTTCGGTCTTTGACACTCCCTGGCGAAGTGTCCCAATCCCTGACAGTTGTAGCATTTGACCTTAGACTTATCAAATCCTATCCCTTTGTTGTTCATTTGCAGATTCCTCCCAGTTCTCTTAATGAATCTTTTAACCCTCTGGGTCACCATGGCCAGTTGCCATTTAAGATCCATTTCCTCTAAGTCATCAGGGTCGACCTGATCGTAATCTTCATCCCAAAGAGCCGGATCATTGATCTTCCCTTGAACACAATTTCCATAAGCGGCCACAAACGAAGCAAGTAGATTCAAATGTTCTTCTGCGGACTTTGCGCTCATGGGCATCTTCGAATAGCTCTGACTGGTCGATGCCTGTTGGACTTGAGGTTGCGGTTCTTCCGATCTTCCTAACCCTAAGAACGCGCGATTTAGTGAGTCTTCGGACTCTGATGGCGATGACGTTTCTCCGGTGAAAAACGCTGTAGCACTCTTCGGTTCAGCTGTCACTGATGATTTAGATGTCTTTCCAAAATACATAGCCGGATTCTGGACTTGCTCGTAATCAGTCTCAGCCTTAATCATTTCGAAGTGATATGCCCTCAACGTTCCCACAATGTCATCAAGTGATTGAGCATAATATTTGTCTTCATTCAGCTTAATCATTGCCACGTACATAGCCCATTTGGCTGGTAGGGCATCAAGAAGCTTGTTGTTCTTGTCAGTGTCCGAATACTCAATGCCATGACTTTCAAGCTCTGTTATCAGATGATAGAACCGTGTGATAATATCATCTAACTGTTCATCCTTAAGAGCCTTGAAAATCGCAAACTGTTGGGTCAACAGCTCTGTACGCTTTCTACGTACCCGTGGATTACCTTCACACCTTTTCTGGAGAGATTCCCAAAGTTCCTTCGACGTCCTTTGAGTCCGAAATGTGTGCAAGATATCTTGAGGTAAAGCCATACGGATAATTGAGAAAGCCTTGTTTTCAGCTTCAAATAGTTTCTTGTCATCCTCTTTCATCATTTGGTATGACAAAACCTTTTGACGGCCTTCTACTTCAGATACTGGTGGAATGTACCCTTCATCTATGCACACCCACATGCGCATATCGTTGAATCGTACAAAATCCGTAAATCTGTCCTTCCACCAGTAATAGTCCTCAACTTTCATCAGCTTTGGCGGTGCATTTGCCTTCCCAACTTCGTGATCCATCTAAAGGAATTTCTGAAGGTTTGACATCTTTTCTGAAAGAAATTGAATTTGAACTTAATTAATTTAAGTCGAAACTGATTTAGACTAACTTATTCGAATCTAGATAGATTCGAAACTAATTAAGATTAAATCTGTTGAGATTAAATTCGATTAAGGCTTAAAAGTCAGTTAGATTCGAAATTATGTCAGATTCGAACAACTCCTTAGATTCGAAGTTATGACAGATTCGAAGGATTCTTTTGATTCGAAGACCCTTAGAATCGAAGGCACAGCAGAGTCGAATGACAGCAGATTCGAAGCACAGAATCGAAATAATACTAGATTCGAAATAAACTCGACACTAAACTAGACTCGAGATCCTATTCGAATGAAGCAACAGATTCGAAACAAAGTAGATTCGAAACTCTCTGAAATTGACTCGAAAGGAGCGTATTTAGGTTAGACTCGAAAATAAAGTAAAACCCTAATGACCCCTATAGATTCGAGCGCCGCAAACTCGAAAAACGGCTAACACTTTGATTTTTTGACGTTTTACAGATTAAACCACTATTTTTCAAACGAAAAAATAATGATTTCGACTAAAAACGTGAAAAACAACAAAGTGTTTCCCGAATATGAATTTGCTAAGCTCAAAACCACGTTTTTGAGAGCAAAACCGTCCAACTAGCGTCAAGAAACCTAGAATGTATCTGATGAACACGAAGAACACCAAGAACACTCCGTAGGCTCTGATACCACTTGTAAGGTCTACGACTGCAAGATCTATCTAGACGCGGATCCGTGAACGAGTGCGGAATCCTCGTTGACGGTCAGACGGACAACTCTCAACCAACGGAAGCACGGAGACTATTAGACGCTGAACGAATGACACACGAACGATCCTACGTACTAATTCTCTCCGAAACGGCACTCACCTAGCTGATAAACTCGAGATCGCCTCTTGCTTAATTCCTCACGAATTCTGCAAAAAGTCTCCTAATCATTCGAGTTTATCCCTAATTATAGACCCTGATTCGAGTCTGTTGTGGGCAACCTCGAATCTGGCCCAAGGCCCATTCGAATCTGTCCATCTTGACAGACTCGAATCTAGCCTATTCGAATCTATGGACTCATTCGAATCTATCTCAGATTCGAATGTATTCCCTTAAGTAATTCGAATCTAGCCTTTTACATAAACCACTAAGTGTTTGAAACTTATGATATTACCTTATGACTGATTTTATCTTTGAGCTTTATGTTTGAACTTCTTGTAATACGTTACATCAAGTTCAAACATACAAACACTGATAAACATCAATCATACATAATATATAATATATATATACCAAACATATGCTAAATCACAATATAAGACAACTTAGACTGCTATCGTCACACAGGATGTACCAACACGAGATTCATAAAATGAGAATCTCGGATGTGTGGATTTCGAAACCAACAGCATTTTCCTTTCTATTATTTACAAATCTGGAATGTACAACAGTGAGTGTATGTGTTTAGTGACTTTGGACAACAACCTTTTCACCGTTTTAACAATCTCGGATGTGTGAACCTGAAACTATAAACATAATCTCGGATGTGTATGTAGGCTGTGAAATCAAAACATGGAGCTTCCTTTCTTTTCCTTTTATGTGTATAAGTTAAGTGTGTGTGGGCTGGTAACATAAAACAGAAACAGCAAATATCAGCCCCTTTCAGTTCTTTTTATACAAAATAAGTGTGTGTGTGTGTGTGAAATGTGTGTAACCGAAACAGAACCATCATCTCTGTCCCTTCTTGTGTAAATCTCGAGTGATGGTAAAAAGCATTATGAACCTATATGTTCTTTAATTGCAAATTTCAGATGTGTGTGTCGAATGTATAGAGACAGAAAGAACATTAGTGTGTGTGTGTGTGTGTGCGTGCTGTCGTAAATGTCTGTGCAGAGTGCATAAAACAGAAACAGATCAAAGCAACCCCATTTATTTCATATCTATAGTATATGTGTATGTAAAAGAAACTAAATAAATGGGTGTGTGTGTGTCATTGTATAATCAGAAACACATGGCATTTGTCTTTCATTTTTCATAAAGTGAAATAATTTGCAAAGCGCACCATGTAAGGTCTTGAACTCACGGATCTATCTAGATGCGACACACACCAACGAGTGTGGAATCCTCGTTAGCGGCTTGACGGTAAGATCACACTCACGGAATACGGATACTATGACAGCGTTATACGAACGACGACGAACGTACCTACACGATGATTCTCTCCGAAAACACTCTCTGACTCCTGATAAACTCGAGATCGCCTTTTTCTTAATTACTCTCCGGAATTCTACAAAACTCTAATAATTATTTGAGTTAATCCTTAATTATACTGACCATTTCGAGTTTGTCTTAGGACAAACTCGAACCAAGCCCAAGGCCCATTCAAATTTGTCCACTTGACAAATTCGAAACTACCTTATATGCAAATTCGAATTTACACCAAATTCGAATCTGCCTTATTTGATAAATTCGAATTTACTCTAAATTAAAATTTTACATGTCATACTTCTATTTGAACTTATGTTTTAACTTATGTTTGAATTTATCTTTGAACTTTATGTTTGAACTTCATGTAATACGTTACACCAAGTTCAAACATTCAATCAATCAATATCAAACACATATAAACACATATATCAAGTACTAGACAATATTCAATATTACGTAAGTTGACTTACACAAAATGCCAACTATACTTAGACTGCTATCGTCACACAAGGTGTATCAACAGACTCTCCCTTGACGATAGCTTCTAACTATTTACATTTTGATTAAGTACTAAGTTCGATTCAAAATACTACCTGCATACAATCCCTTTTCTATACACACCTTGACTACCTTTTCAGACTTCTTGCCTTCTGATTTCCAACCTTCATGGTAATAGATAGGTTGTTCATGAAGCTTCTGCAAGTTGCTTTGGGATAGGTTAACAAGATGCAAAGGATCATATACTTTCAAAGTTACCTTGTCCTCATGATCTTCCATGACTGCCTCTGCTGATTCATTGTCAACGTACCACCATTTCAAGTTCGCAAGAACATCTTGTGGCATTGTTCTCAACGGAACTTTCTTCAGGCAACGGACTAGTTTATAGAACATTTTCATCCAAGTTTTACCAGTCAATGGATCTATTCTTAATTCATCCATCACTCTCTTTCCTTCCCTCATCTTAATCCTCTCAAACCTTCTAGATCGACCTTGTTTTCTTGTAATTTGTGCTATCACTTCAGCGTATTGGTCATCTCCTAGGTTTATCAAATTCTTCCATGCCAGTTCTTTGACATCGCATTTGGGCAGAGTATTAAATACTTTCAACGTTCTCTTTAGATATTGCAGCCCATCTCGTCTTTTTAGCACGAACAGTTGTTACTCTCTATAGAAAAACCAGCTAAGAATGCCTCCAGACAACTTTCCTGGACTTGGTAATCTTATCTTCTTCTTCACAGCTAGCTCAGCTCTTTTCTCTTCCTTCCTAAACCACAGCTGTCTTTTCTCATCATTCGTAAGTTCCCTTTCCATCTCTTCACTCTCATATTCAACATTAAAAACATCTTTAAATGAATCAATGTCTATCAAATTCTGTTCAGCTGTAGTATATGTATCTGTGATAGGATTCTGTTGAACGATAATCTCATTTGCCTCATCTTCTTCATCAACTAAGACCTCATCATCAGATTTCCAATCTGCAATGTCTTCTAGCACGAACTATCCTTCTTCCAGATCCTCCAACTCATCCTCAAAGTCAAAATCCAATACCTCTTCCTCAATATTCATTAGAGCGTCAATTATTTCATTCATGTCGCTCTCCGTGACCTTTGAGGAGCTCCCCTCTCATACTTTAGCTCCACTCTGACTTGGCTCCCCCTGAATTACTGCATGTTGAGCAGCAGAAAAATCTAGTAGCTCACTCTCTTTCGGTGCATCGGGATCATTGCTGTTGTCATCATTTCCCCTTCGCTGCTCCTCAGAATCCCTACGACTTGTCTCCCCCTGAGCTCTTAGATTATTCATTAACTGCTCAATAAGGGATCTCATCGTTCGGATTTCTGTTGACTGATCTGCAACAAATGCTTTTATCTCAACATTCTCTTCTTCAATCTTTCCAACACATTTCTTCAACTCGGCATTCTCTTTGTCAACATTTGCATTATGCGCCTGTATCTCTCCGATAGCTTTAGTCAACCGAAAAGTTTGGACTTGTTGGAAGTCAACCTTGCTTCTGAGCTCAGCAAATCGTTGATTGTCGATGAAGGCGGATGAGGTGGATGGAATGGATTGGATAGGTGTCGGAATGATTGGTGAGGGAATGGATGTTTGAACAGGTGGTGGTGGTGGTGGTGGAGTAGATGTTTGTGCTGATGGCTGAGCGGTAGGCATTTCTGGCTCAGAAGCAGAGGCCGATGAAGCTCCTTGCATAAAACGATGCCTTTTGGCCCTATGCCTAGGCACCAAAGGAGTTATTTCTTCATCCTCAAAATCTGAGTCATCTGACACGCTCGATGCTCTTCACTTTCTGGCTGCTTCATCAATAACCAAAATTCTGGATCCATATATGCCTATACGGACAGTCGGTTCCTCTATCTCTGTTGCTGGTGTTTCTGCAGCTACGTCTTCTATCTCAATCTCTTCCATTTCTTCTGACTCAATCTCTTCTTCAACATGTACATCGTCATCTATCTATCTAAAAACGTCTTCTTCCCCTTCTGGAGGTTCCAAAATATTTCCAATGAGCTCAGAAGTAATTTCCTCATTGGCATGCGGCCCAGATGCCCAAATCTCTTCCAAGGTTTCCACCCGTGGATCAGATACGGGAGGTATACCTGAAGGACCAGCTTCGTCTGGCTCTTGCACTTTGCTTGTTGAAGGCCTAGTGGCCTGAGTCTGTCTGACTGATGGTCTTTGCCTCCTCCTTTGTTGCTGAGGCCTGGGCTGTTGCTGTTGCTGTTGTTGCGGCTGCTGCGGAATTTGAACTTCCCCGGTCCAGTTGGCACCTTCAGGGGCCTGAAAGTCCGGATTAACCACTGCACCAAAAAGTGGTGCTTCCACTGGTCTGGCCAACACACCTCTGTGTGCTTGGCAATCTGCGAATATTCTCTTGTCAATTACAACAACACTTTGAAGCTCAGGAAATTGTGGCAGATTTGGCAGAAAATGTCATATCAACATCATCACGAACCGTGGGTACAACAAAAATCTTTCTCGTGTCGGAGTTGTTATATGATGAACAAACTCTGCAAAGAACATTTCTGAATAGCTGAATCTCTGATTGTAGACCAGCGCGTTCATTCCCGACTGAATCCTGGATACAGTATGATCAAATCCTGCTTTCTTGGGAGCAAAGCACATCATGAAGACGTGTGCTAGATATCTCCACTTCCCAATCAGCCCGCTCTTCATATACAAGGACTTAGCCACATCCAGGCTATAACCCATTCTGATGAACGCAGCTTGCCTGACTGCTAACAGAAAGTCTATCGGCCCAGCTTCTTGTTCTAAAGAACCCAACTGCAAAACTCTACGCAACATATCAGCTGAAAAACGAGAGTGTGTCCAGCAATCCTTGTCCTTAATACTCTTGGAGTATCAGTACAATCGACCTATAGATGGTCCCAAAATTCACGCACATATGGCAGCACAATATGAACGTTATGTGACAGAGCATATGAAACCCTCGAAGCACCCAAAAAAACCACCATTTGGCGGAATGCCTGAGCTTCAGGCAGCTCACGGTCAGGAGAAATGACCATATTATGCTTTTGAACAAAAATTCTATCTGCCATATCTGCACAATAAAGTATATAAAATATTAGAATTATCAACATAAACATATACTTGTTTAAATTCAAATTTGTTTTATTTTGAGCTTTTGTAAGTTCAAAATCCAACACTCATGAATTTCTACAAGTTTGATTAAATTTTAAGCAAATAAATCGATTTTAATGATAAAGTCGAATAACAAATTCGAAACAACCCTCATTTCGAATTTATTGGCTTCTTCGAGTTTAATGACAAACTCGAAGCCACGATCAAATTCGAAACCATGATCAAATTCGAAGATGTCGGTTTGTGTAACAACAAAAATCTAAGGTTTTAACCATTTTAGACTTAGAAAATTACATTCATTAGCCGTAATAGGTACTAATCAAAGATATTTGTCATTAATTTGATGTTTCACGGGTTCAAACTTTGTTATTTTTGAAGTACAAAGTTCACACCATCAAAACCTCAAAATCGGTTGATTTTGGCTCAAATTGAGTCTAAAACATCCTAAATCTTGTATAATAATGTTGATTATACCTAGATTTGTGAGTATGCTCGAACACAAATGGTCAAAAACTCGACAAATAGTGAAAAAAACTCGAATTCAGTAAAGTTGAAGCTTAAACTCGAAATCTCTCAGTATAAACTCGAAAACTCAAATTCGAAGGTAGGTGATTAATGACTTGTCACTGTTGACCTATTTATACTAACCACCTTCGAGTTTGTTACCTTTTTCGAGTTTACTGGCAAACTCGAAGTCCTTGCCAAATTTGAATATATATTCGATTTTGGCCCAAACTCGAATTTAACTTGAAAATTTTGAAAATTATGAAAATCTTTGAATTAAATTCTACTTTTTCAACTTTTCCAACTTTTTCGTGAAACGGAATAAACTATGCCAAATCATTTACCCAAAGCACAAGATATTCACGCAGTGTTTATTTTAATCAACTAAGAGTGCACCCTTAGTAACTTTGACCTTTTTCCTAAAATTAAAAATTAACAATTAAAATTAAATTAAAATATAAAATTGAAGTAAAAATAAAATAAAATAAAAAAACTTAGTAAAATTAAAATTTTGAACAAAAATTTAAACTTAGACTAATTTATCGTAAATTTAAAATTTACAACCTATACTTAACATAAACAGAATATTTTTGGTGAGTATAGTCAAAGAAAGGTTCAATCAGATAGCGATGTCAAATACGGACTTTCAGTATTCAAAGTTTCACACTTAGGAATTTTTATTCCTCTGATTGTTTGTCGTGATATACATTTCTAGCCAATTGTTGGTATTACTTTCCCTTTAAACATGTTACACTTCGGAATATCCCTTGGCCTTTTTATTTATCAAGAAATTACCTTACGTGACTCATACTTAGACATACTTTTATGATCAAGGCATACACACAATGATTATAACTTTTTGGTATTGCAAACTTTCTTTAAAAGGAAAACGTCGGACACAGGTCTGTAATTACATACAACAAAGTGTCTTAGTTTGTCTTAAGGTTTATTTTTAAAGCTAGCAAGACAGCGGTGACAGTTCTGTACCGACGTACAACAAAGCGATTTATCTTGCTAACTCGAGTCAAACCAGAGGCAACAGGTCTGTACTTACGTACAACAGAGTTACGTGTTTTAACTCTCAACTCAGTATATGATTTTTCTATTCTTTCCATTTTTAAGATGTATCTGATGTTGCTATACATCCCCAAAAAGTTTGCAGACCTCATTTAGAATCAATGTCTGTATGTCTCTAACATAAAAATTAAGACCAATTGGTCATACATCTAAGTTAGTGACACGTTTGACTTTTTCTAGAATATTTTATTAGCCTTGAGACTCCCTATATGTATGATGCCTACCAACATATCAAACTAGATAATGTATAACACTTAGGATTTTCGGTGCATTATGTGTGAAAGCTAAAACACTTAGAGCTTGTATTCACTATGCTAATTTTCGTCACTTTGAACCTAAGTATCTAAGACTAACTCAATTTTCTAATATTCTCTTTTTTTTTTTTTTTAACTTTTTATGGTTTTCTCTCTTTTTTTTCATAAATAAGAGTAAGAAAATTAAATAACCTACTAACTTACTATAAAATGAAATTATCCTAATCTACTAAACTTACTATAAAAAGAAAGAAATGCTAATGCTATAAAATTCTACTAAGGTCAACTTACTCTGGATTACGCATTCCGTTTAGTTGAATCAAATACTCAAAACGTGACTTATCAAAAGCTTTGGTAAATCAATCTGCATTATTATCATCCGTTGGCACTTTTACCAGCTTGATTAAGTTCTTTTCAGCACAATCACGTATAAAATGGTGTCTTATGTCTATGTGCTTGGTTTTATTATGTTTAACTGGATTATTTGTTATAGCAATTGTTGACTGGTTATCTATCCTAATAGGAGTATGAGTATAAGTCAAACCGTAATCCCGTCATTGTTGTTGTATCCACAGAATCTGTGAACAACAACTACCAGCAGCAACGTATTCGGCCTCGCACGTTGACACGGCTACCGAAGTCTGTCTCTTGCATTGCCAGGAAACGAGTCTCCCTCCTAGGAACTGACAACCTCCAGTTGTTGATTTACGAGTCAAGCTACATCCTCCATAGTCTGAATCAGTGAACGCCTCCACTTCTAGATCGCCCTCCGCGTGATACCAAAGTCCCAGCTTCAGTTTCGACTTGAGGTATTGTAGAATTCGCTTAACAGCTTTCATGTGCATCTTTTTCGGATTAGTTTGAAACCTAGCACAAATACAAACAGCACACATTATATCAGGTCTAGAAGCAGTTAAATACATGAGTGAGCCAATCATGGCCCGATATAACGTCGGATCCACATCGGTATCACTTTCTGTACCCGGTCCGAGATTGTGATTCACTTGAATCGGCGTTCTGAAATGACCTGTCAGCTTTGTTCCTTCCATCCCGAAGTGCTCTAATACGTCGTAGACATACTTCGTCTGATGAATAAACATCCCCTACTTCCTCTGTTCGACTTGCAAACCCAGAAAGAAGTTTAACTCACCCATCGCACTCATCTCGAACTTTGACTTCATCACCTTCTCAAAGTCTTTGCACATCTGCTCGTCTGATGATCCAAAGATGATATCATCGACGTACACTTGTACCAAGATGAAATGTTCCCCTTTTCGCTTCACGAACAGCGTACTATTTATTCTCCCTCTTTCAAACCCGTTGTCTAAAAGATTGTTGGATAGAGTCTCGTACCACGTCCTCGGTGCTTGATGTAATCCATACAGAGCCTTATCTAACCGATATACTCTGTCTGGGTATTTCAGATCTGTAAACCCAGGCGGCTGTTCCACATACACCAGTTCCTTCACTTTCCCATAAAGGAAAGCACTCTTAACATCTAGCTGATAGAATTTAAAACCCTTGAAGGAAGCAAAAGCTAGAAACAATCGGATTGCTTCAAGCCTTGCTACTGGGACGAACACTTCATTGTAATCGATTCCTTCCTCTTGGTTGAAACCCTTTACCACCAATCTTGCTTCGTTGCGAGTGACTATACCCCGATCATCTCTTTTTGTACTTAAAAACCGATTTGGTTCCTATTGCTATTTCTCCTCGAGGTAATGGAACTAACTCCCACACTTCTAGTTTCCCAAATTGTGACAGTTCTTCCTGCATCGCTTCAACCCAAGAGTTGTCTTTTAGTGCCATTTGCACATTTTTCGGCTCTACTTGCGAGATAAAGCATGAATAGAGGCAGGTATGAAAGGCCTCAAAGTCATTAATCATCGACAACAACACTGTGTTGTTATTTAAACTACTGCTAGTCCTCACACCAGCATTAATACTTCCTATGATACTTTCAATAGGATGATTCTTGTTGATCTTAGATGTCTCTATCTCGTCAACTCTCAGATTATCTCCCAAATCTGATTTTATCTCTCTTAACGGGGGAACGACTTCAGACTTCACATTTTCTTCCTCATGGACACTGTCTTCAGAGGCTGAATTTGTTGTCTGATTTTCGTTTGTAGGCACTTCAGAATCAGTAACTTCTGGAGATCTTTCTTAAGTTGATGTAGGCTCGGATGTTAATTGAAAAGTGGTTCTCGGAAAGCTATGACCCTCGTCATTCAAATTTAATGACGACATGTCCTTTTCGATTGTACCTGCATTTTCATCCAAAGGAATGTTAAATGACTCAAACAATTTGTCATAATCAAATATCCATTCCGGACCAGTTTGGGGTTCATGTGTATAAGTTGTGACATCTAAGTTATACACACTCTCTACTGTACCATTAGATTTGTTAAAAACCCGTTTGTTTGGTGAGTTCGACACATAACCTAGGAAGTATCCTTCGTCAGCCTTTTCACCAAACTTAGGTTGATGTTTTGTTTTCATTAAAGTACATGCTACCACAAAAGGTTCGAAGCCAGTTAAATTAGGTGGCCTTTTATTCAAAACTTCATAACAGGTTTTGTTCAATGATTTGACAGTAAGGACCCGGTTTAAAACATGGCACACAGTATTCACTGCCTCCCCCCAAAACATGGTAGGAAACTTTGAATCCGATAGCATGGTCCTTGCTGCCTCAATGAATGACCTGTTTTTCCGTTCGGTCACCCCATTTTGTTGTGGCTCATAAGGTGCACTGTATTGATGCACTATGCCCTTTGATAGAAAATATACACCAATTATTGTGTTTTTAAATTCTGTTCCGTTATCACTTCTAATTCTTTTAACCCTCGTTCCGTAAGAATTTTCCACTTGGTCTAAGAACCCGATGAGCTTTGCGGCCGTCTCGTCCTTTGTACCTAAAAAGAATCCCAAGAAAAACGTGAGTAATCGTCGGTAATAATTAAACAGTACCAACTACCACCTATACTCCTTTTGTTGATTGGTCTGAAAATATCCATATAGGCAACAGATCGAATGTGGCAGTGATGGAGTTCTGAGTCTTGGACTTGTGTGCCTCCTGGTGTTGTTTTCCTTTCTTGCACGGTAGACACTTATCCTCGAACTGAAAACTCTTCATAGGAACACCTTGCACCAATCCATTTTTCGTAAAGTAGTTCATCTTTCTCAGGTGCAAGTGCGTCGTGCGTCTGTGCCATAAAACCGACTCTGTCTCTGAAGCGTTAGATAGCAGACAAATTGGTCCCATCGAAGATTCCGGCTTGTTCATGTCGAGCATGTACAGGTCATTCTTCCTTGGAGCCCTCATTAGTATCCACTCTTCAGGTTCTTTGAACCCCGGTTTCAGCACTAACGCCTCAGTATCAGTGAAAAGTACTGAGTTATTCTTATCACAGATTTGAGATACACTAATGAGATTGTGAACCAGTTTATCAACGTGATAAACTTGATCCAATTCGATAGTCCCATTAGTGACCACTCTAGTACCAGCGATATTTCCTCTTTTATTGCCAGCGAATGATACAAAACCCCAATTCCCTCCCTTGAAGTCTACGAGTAGACTTCTTTCCCCTGTCATGTGCCTGGAGCAACCACTGTCGACAAACCATTTGTTGTTTGGACCTGTAGTTATCTGCTGCACATGAAAGAAAATAGGTTAGTTATCATGGGGAACCCAAGCCATAACTGACTTGGTAATACCATTCTCGTCCACACACTTAAACTCTTTCAAATACCCATATCTCCTTTCAGGTGACGTGGGTCTTTGAATTGGAGCATGTTGTGGTGCAGAGTGATTTAAGTTCACTCTCAGCCTATATGTAGACATTTGTTGTGGAGCTCTTGAATAATATTGATTATAATGCATTTCTGACTGATATCCCAGACCATTACCTGGTGTTTGATGTCTTACAAGAGTGTGTAACCTAGCTGGAGTGTAAGCTCTGGTAGGTGTAGTACTCCTAAAATTCTGTTGCGGTCCTGACCTAGATTGATTTACGACTCTATTTAGTGAATTAGTCCTAATCACTTCTTTTGGTCGACCTAACACAAGCATTTGTTGCACAGCAGATTTTGGTGCAGTTTGCATAGTTTTCTCGGTATTCTGAGAACTACTAGTGCTCGCTACACTTGGTGAAGGCTTATGTTGTTCTGGCTTTCCAGGTTAAGGAGTATTATCTACTTTCCGATGTGGACAGCTAGACGCAACATGCCCCCTTTCGTGACATCTAAAGCAAGACATTTTTGCAATTGACTTTTTGTGTGTGCCCTTTGACTTAGGTGTCTCACTAGTGTATGGTTCCTTTGTTTCAATTATAGTGACTGGTTCTTCCTCCTGATCATTAAAGTCAATTTTGTGTTGTCCTACAGGTTTATCACTAGGGAATGACACAAATTTAACTTTCTTAATCTTGATATTATTTTCAGTCACCTTAGTTTCATTTTCCTTTGTAATCTCAGACACTGGATCCGGTATTTCCTCTGATTCAACTGATTTCTCAGTTTTCTCCTGAGGTTGAGGTACATAGTTATCGTTGAAAGGTGGAGGACGCTCATGATATCCTAGACCTACAGGCTTCTTAGACTGACGCTGGGCATATAGGAATTTTTCCCTAGGTTAAGAGATGAGTTCCTAAACTTTTCAAGTTTACTATTGACCTCAGCTACCTTTACCTTAGACTCGGCTAGCTCTACTTTTTTGGATTTAAGCTCCTTGGTTAATGCCTCAACATGTTCAATCATTAGTTCTATCCTAACACACTGTTCGCTCAGTTTGTCCTTTAGAACTACAACATCTTGTGCATCAGGCTTAAGCTTATCCTTAAGATCTTGCTTTATGTCTACTAGGCTAGCATTATCTGATTTTAACAATTCATTTTGAGCAGATATGGTTTGATGTGATTCTATTACTAAATTTACCAATCGTTAGATGTAGCATATAAAACCCATAAATCATGGAAAAGAGAAAAGTTTAGACTTACCTTGGCATGATTTGATTCCATGTTGGCCATTTGTGCGGCGAACTCCAGAATCGTCTGATCGTCTGACTTTTCTACCCACATCGGACAACTTTCATTCTGACTGCTGTCCCATGTGATTTCCTCTGCCCCATCACTTCCAGTCTCAGTCACTTCAGCCATAAAGGCTCTAGCATTCGATTCTGGATGTTTACTCCAGTCATAAGTTCCATCTAGCTGTCTGTTTGATGTAACATTGGATAACAGACCAGCTATATTCGCTTGACTGGTTGAACTACTCGATAGATATCGCCCTTGCGATTGATTCTGATATTGTCCTTGGTAGTTCTCTACTTTCGGTCTCTGACACTCCCTAGCAAAGTGCCCTAACACCTAACAGTTGTAACACTTAACCTTGGACTTATCAAATCCAATCTTATTGTTACTAACATTCAGATTCCTTCCCGTTCTTTTGATGAACCTTTTAACTCTCTGAGTTACCATTGCAGATCCATCTCTTCCAGATCATCAGGATCTAGCTGATCGTAATCTTCATCCCAAAGTGCAGGATCGTCGTAAGCGGCCACAAAGGAAGCCAACAGATTCAGATGGTCTTCTGCAGATTTTGCGCTCATAGGCATGTTTGACTACCCTTGAGATGTAGATGTCGGGGTAGCCTGATACTGCTTTTCTTCTGGTCGAGAAAACCCTAAGAAAGCCCTACTCACTGACTCTTTTGTTTCAGCCGGTGACGATGTTTCTCCCGATAAGAATGCTGTAGCAGTCTTCAATTCAGTTGCCACTGAAGGTTTTATTTTCCCGAAGTACCTAGCCGGATCTAGAACTTGATCATAATCCGTTTCCTTCTTCAGCAACTCAAAGTGATATGCCATCAGCGTTCCGATAACCTTATCTAGAGTCAGAGTATAGAATTTGTCTTCATCATGCTTTATTAAGGCCATATACATCCCCCATTTGGCCGGTAAAGCATCCAGAATCTTGTTAATCTATTCTGTATCACTATACTCCACCTCGTGGCTATCTAACTCAGTTAGCAAATGATAGAATCGTGTAATAGTCTCATCCAGCTTTTCGTTCTTCAAGGCTTTGAAGATCGCGAACGGCTGCTTGAGCATTTCCATTTGATTCTTTCTGACCCTCGGGTTACCTTCGCACCGTTTCTCTAACGCATCCCACAGCTCTTTTGCTGTCTTCTGATTACGGAAAGTGTGTAAGATCTCCTGCGGTAACGCCATTCGAATGATAGCTATTGCACGGTTCTCAGCTTCATACACTTTTTTATCGTCATCCTTCATCTTTGAATAACGCACAACCTTTTGTCGTCCTTCAACCTCAGCTGTAGGTGGAATGTAACCTTCATCAATACAAAGCCACATGCGCAAATCATTAAACCTTGTGAAGTCGGGAAACCTATCCTTCCACCAGTAATAATCCTCAATTTTCATTAACTACGGTTGTGAATTCGCCTTGCCAACCTCGTGATCCATCTCCATAAACCTCTGCAGACTTGTCATTGTTTCAAATATATTTGAATTCAAACTTAATTAATTTAATTCGAAAGTGATTTAAATTAATTCTTTAGAATTTAGATAAATTCGAATCTAATTATGTTTAAACCTGTTTGGAATTAAATTAGTATATATGTTTGAAATCCACCTAAACTCGAAATTAATGACAAAGTCGAAAGTCCACTAATCTCGAGCCCCAACTAAATTCGAAGATCACTAAACTCGAAATTCCCTATTTCGACTTTAGTGTAAAGTCTAAACCCTAAGGAAGAAAACTTTTAGGAAACTCGATAAGTGCGTATTTTGGTCAAACTCGAAATTCTTGTTAACCCTAATAACCCCTTACTAAACTCGAGCGCCGCAAATTCGAAAAACAACTAATACTTCGAGTTTTTCAAGTTTTTCAGTTTAAATCAATATTTTTTATAAGTAAAAATACTAATTTTGGTCAAAAACATGAACTACAAAAAAGTATTTCCCGAAATCTGATTTGTTAAGCTCGAAAAACCTCAAAAAGCGTGATAATAACTGTCCAAAACGTCAAGAAACCTAGGATGTATGCTGATGAATACGAAGAACAACAAGAACACCCCGTACTCTCTGATACCACTTGTAAGGTCTTGAACTCACGGATCTATCTAGACGTGACAGACACCAATGAGTGTGGAATCCTCGTTAGCGGCTTGACGGTAAGATCACACTCACGGAACACGGAGACTATCACAGCGTCATACGAACGACGACGAACGTACCTACACGATGATTCTCTCCTCAAACACTCTCTGACTCCTGATAAACTCGAGATAGCCTTTTGCTTAATTACTCTCCGGAATTCTGCAAAACTCTAATAATTATTCGAGGTAATCCTTAATTATACTGACCATTTCGAGTTTGTCTTAGGACAAACTCGAACCAGGCCGAAGGCCCATTCGAATTTGTCCACTTGACAAATTCGAAACTGCCTTATATGCAAATTCGAATTTACACCAAATTCGAATCTGCCTTATGTGATAAATTTGAATTTACTCTAAATTCGTATTTTACATGTCATACTTCTATTTGAACTTATGTTTGAATTTATCTTTGACCTTTATGTTTGAACTTCTTGTAACACGTTACACCAAGTTCAAACATACAGTCAATCAATATCAAACACATATAAACACATATATCAAGTACTAGACAATATTCAATATTACGTAAGTTGACTTACACAAAATGCCAACTATACTTAGAATGCTATCGTCACACAAGGTGTATCAACACACCAACTTTTAATACATAAGGTGTCGTCTTTTTATGCATATATTTATTTGTATACATGAACTTTGATCATTGATTATGTTATGATATATAAGTATATCCCAGCAGTCATATTCGTTCAGAATGTATATGTAATAGCATCAAATTAAAGTGTATGAGTATGTGAGTGTGTGGGTGATCATTCAATAGATAAAAGACTTATGAGTCATAACACTTAGTTTATATCTTAAATAAAGACAATATGATGCAAATATATCCTTAAACATGTATATGTGACTCGGGTGATAAAAATACATTTGAAAGCATAATTATGTTCATGATGCAAAATGAGTAAGTACCATGATTAATTAAAGGTGCTTAAGTGAATATACATGCATTATTATGAACATATAAACATCAAATAGGTTTATGGTCTTGGTTCTTGGCCCTAAACCTAGCACTTCTAAGCCTAAAAGCCTTTATTATCCATGGCACAAGTGCCTAATTTGCATTGTAAATTTTATACAACTTATATGTAAGTTATAAATAGCTTGATTAAGCACTATATGTCATTAGATGCATTCATCTGAGTTCAAAATACAAATAAAGCCAATGAATGGTTAAAGAAGTTATCACGCATGTATATGAAATGCATAAAAGTACATAGAGTCATTAAATCGTGTCAAGTTAATCCATAAGTCTAATTATGATTCAACAAACTCTGAGCCGACATGAAAAAACAATAAATTAATAAGTCTATACAAAAGCTTTAGAAAGTCAAAGAATTAAACAAAGATACACAATTATGATGTGTAAAGTCATTGAGCTTATGTAATTTGATTTCCAAACAATGAACAGGTTCAGCTAAATGTTAACCATGTTATAAAGTTAAAGTCAGTAACACCAAGCCAGAAAAGTCAAGCTAAAGTCTGTAAAGGCAAGCCAAGTCAATAAAGCCAAGTCAAAGTCAGAGAAGCAAGTCAGAGCCAAAGTCAGAAAAGTCAAAGCTAAAGTCTGTAAAGTCAAATGCTAAATCCGGAGTTAACTCAGGTGGTGGATTTAATCCGCTTGCAATAGTCAAAGTCAACAGTCATGCCTTAAACAGTACCTGTGACTTATATATATAATTGTATATATGTTTGTCTTCCTGTGAGACATATTGTTGTTCTAGCTTTATTTGAAAGTCTAATATACTCAGCTAGAATGTGACATGTGCACACCTTGGTCTAGTGATGCCCTGGGGATCGTGATAGCTTTTAATATATTATCCTGGACCCATGTCTTTACAGTCTGAATTATTCTTTGATATATATTGTTGTTGCTATCTTGATTCATTATTTCATATGCATTCAATCATTTGCCTTATTGTTAATGCTTTCATATGCTTCCGCACAATTGATGTCTGCGTAAGTCTATTCCAGTCTATGATTAAGTCTACTCTGATGTCTGCCCACGTTGTAATACTGGTAGCTAACCCAGTATGTGGTGATCCCCGCAAATAATAGCGTGTGTGTGGGAATAGACATCTTCCGATCTTAAGTCCTACGTCTCACAATGTCTGGCTGATAGCGGCAGTCTTGTTAAAATCACGCTTAAAGTCAAAGTCAGATATTAAAGTCAAAAATCAAAAGTCAAGTGTCCGCATAAAATTGTCATAGCATGTTGACTGTTAAATCTGTAATCTATGTAAGCCAACCGCTTACAGTTGTTGTTGAACCTTTTTACAGGTTTAATTAAAGGAAAAGGTACAACTGACCCAAGTCCTTAGGATCTGCACGCCCGAATTTGAAGTCATTAGACCACTACTTAATCTGCAATTAGTATTGATTGAAGACAATAATGGGGGTGGTTTGAGTAGATCAGTACTATGTGTTGTGATTATGTATTAGATTAATATCTTTGTGCCCTTTTATTGTATTGTTTTATACTTATTGAAAAATAAATTCTTATATTCTTTAATGACTTAATTCCACACTTTATTTGATCTATCTTAGTTTTGATTGAAGCTGTATTGCTCCTTGGGACTTAGTCGTCTGGACTGTTCCGTAAGGGGTGATCTTCACATCTATCCTTGTTCCGTAAGGGGTGATCTTCACATCTATCCTTGGCCCCTGAATTCAGAGAATTTGGCATTTGCCTCCTTGATTTTGGCCTGGTCGTTTAAGTCAGATCCCAACATTTGCATTTCAAGTTCATCCCACATTTCTTTCGCAGACATCTTACTATCAACACTTACAAAATTCACAGTCATCTTACTGTCAACACTCACAAAGACTTTACAATGATAATACGGATGTTTCATGCAAGAGAACGAAGAGAATAAGAAACTCTATCAATGTAAATGTGCACATGTGCAGCCACGAGTTGCTTTGAATATTCTAAATTGAAAAATGTTACATTACCAAACCTTAGGCATTTGCTTTTATGCCTAGGTCCTAAGGTTGAGGGGTTTACATAAACTACCCCTCATTTCAATCAAAAGTGAAAATTACTAAGAAATAAAAGACAATTACATGGAAAAGAAAAAAAATAAAACTTATTACAAAATAAACCCATAGGATTTACATAAGAATTCTAACAATCCATGTTTTTTATGGTACATGACTTTCTTAGTATGGATGCAGACTAGTTCCGTTCTTCAGGTAAAACATTCAAGAAGTTGTTCACCAAGGTAAGACTGTCTTAAGTGAACCCAACAGCTCTGTGATCATTCACTAGAGCCGTAAACGTAGCACAGGTTTCCAATAAGATTTTCCTTTGGCTTTGCAAAGTATAGCTCTTATTGTCTAACAAGATTTTTACTCTTGTTATCCAAAGTGATAATATGACCATCATAGAATGTACATAGAGTGACCCCCATCTCCTTAGCTGTCTTAAGCTTCTCCACCTGTTTGAACACATCATTAGGTTGATATATCACTAGTTTGTACCTTTCTTTTGAATCAAGAACAACTAATCTTTTGTCTTCTTTGGACCATTGAGCTCTTGCTTTTTCAACAGTCCTTAGTTCAGGAATAGCACCTTCAGTGATAAGAGTGATGGTTGTAAAAGAGTTTGGAACATAGGGACCTAACATTACTATTTTTGGAAGTTGGACATCTAAGTTCTCCAAATAGAGCATCCTCCTGCATTTCCAGCAAGAGAAGTTTTGATGTTAGAACTCGGGAGGTTTAGCCATAGAACCATTGTCATAGTAGGATGAGGAGTCGGTTGAAGCAGTGTTATTCATGGTTGGATTATGCGAAGTAATATGAGGGATCTAGAGTTAATACACACTCTAAACTGCTTTGATACTTTTTGTAGGTCTCAAAAGTTATCCTAAGTAACTCAAGGTAGATTGTAGAGGGGGCTGAATACAGTCAAAATAATGTCACACAAATTTTTCTCAATGTTTGTATGTTTATACTAACAAGCAAGTTAAGTTTACAAACAAGTTTGGATTCCAAAAAAATCCAAACTGAGGTGACATAAATGAACAACATATTACACTAGTGTAAGACACACTAAAACTAGTTACAAGGCACAACTAAATAGCTCTGGGAATACTAAACATATTTGAGGAGTAGTTCACTGTGAAGAGCTTAGACATGTACACTAGCTTTTTTAGTCAAGTTGAAGTAGAATGTGAATGAATGAAAAACCTAATTTCGTTTGGCACTGAAGTTCATGTTATTGCTCTTGCACCTTTTCTATCCTTGGACGCTTCTCTTATATAGTAAAAGCTGAGCAACAATAACCCTATGGTAGTCTACAACCACATCCTGTTCCTAAATGGAAATGGGAACACATTACTATGGAATTTATGACGAAGCTACCAAAGACTAGGGGTCACTATGATGTTGTTTAGGTGATTTTAGATCAATTAACAAATTCATCTCATAATGTAGGCCCCAAAAGGTTTCCCAATTGTATAGTTCTAAGCTGTAGAGGGGGGGGGGGGGGGGGGTGAATACAACTATTTAAAAACTTAACATTCTTTTCTCAATGTTTGTGTATATTATTAACAAGTGTTAATTACAAACAAGCTTGAATGCGGAAAGGTTCAAGCTGAGATGACAGATACAACAGTTGTTCAGCTAATCTAACACACACTCAGACTAGATACAATGACTACACTCACTTAGATTTACTCAATGATCTTACAAGACTCAGATGGACAGCTTAAGCACAAAACAGCTTAGACACATTCTACTGTTTTATATAAGCAGACTTGCATGCATGCAATAACAGACTTCAATGCACGTTCTGATTTCCCACTCATGATATCTCACAATCCTTAGAAGCTTCCTTTCATACTCAAAAGGAGAATCTCAGTGAAGCTTCTTCATTGGACAGATGAGATAGTGGAAAGTCTTTCCAAAAAGACAAGACACCTTTCTGCACGTTCTGATACAGCATATTTGTCTTCACATGGTAGAATCTTTGTCTTTTCCTTTTTGTACTGTTGCATAAGGCTTTAACCAAAAAAGGAATGTCAACTTTGTATCTTTCTTCTTTTGCTAATGCCAATTTGATATAAGAAAAGGTCTGTCACCCTTTACAGATATCCGTTTGTCTTCATGTAACAGAACAGCGTGGGCAGGCTGTGCAGTTCTGTTTTCCACTTTGTCTTCGACTTGTAAACTGATCTTGTAGTAAAAAACAATACATGAGGACTTGGAAACATATTCCAATAAAGTGTTTAATCTGTTCACAAAGAACAGAACACTTGTAAACTGTCCAAGCTGCTTAACTGAATAGAGCAGCGTAGACAATTTATGTCCAGCCTGATCAGCAGATAGAACAGCTTGGACAAACTGCCTTTGTGGCAACGAATGCAACATGGTAAACAACTTTGGTCTGATATTGCAAATCACTTTTCAGGTTTTAATAAGGCATAAATAGGCCATAAATTATATGTTCAAGTGCATCAACAGGTTTGATTAAAAGTCTCACCCTCAGATGTAGAGCAGGTTTGACTGAGGCCTTTTTGTGCCTAACAATCTCCCCCTATTTGCAACAATCAGTCTAAGCTGATTTAATCAATAACCACTATGTATTTTTTACAGTACATTTTGTGAAATAAAATTACAACATCAGGGTAAAGTAAAAGATCAGTTTATATACATACTGATTTTGATTTCAGAAAACAACACATGTTTTTAAAAAAGTACAACTAATGTACTAATGTATATTACAACTAATGTAAATAAGAAAAGTTACAACATATGTAACAAAGTAAAACTAATGTACAAAAGAGTTCAACAACTTGGACTGTTGATGTTGGGAGCAGATAATGGCAAGCCTGTCCAATAGATGGACAGCTTCCATTCTTCACCTACTCAGATAGTAGGTGGACTTCACTGCATTGGTGGTGGTATTCCGTCTTCAAACACCTTTTCATGTTCATCCCTTGTTTCTTCCAGATCTTGAATTTCTACTCTGAGAAACATAAATTTTGGATCTTGAAGTTCACCTCTTTCATAAAAGCCTCTGAGCTGGTCCCAGACGGCTGCTCTCCACTTGCTGGACTCCCTGAATGAAGTTGCAAGTCTGAAGGCTGCAAGCTGTCTCAGATCCACATTGTATAGATCTGATACTCTCTGAAAGCACTTATTCTGTGTCAGGGGATCTACAAAAAATGCCCCCAACATATTCTTCAAATACTTTGCCTTCTTCAAACTCTACTCCACTGGGCAGG
The DNA here is from genome assembly GCA_020465985.1 of Centrapalus pauciflorus. Classification (NCBI taxonomy): domain Eukaryota; kingdom Viridiplantae; phylum Streptophyta; class Magnoliopsida; order Asterales; family Asteraceae; genus Centrapalus; species Centrapalus pauciflorus. The sequence goes on along the minus strand of JAANYP010004578.1, from coordinate 156,865 downwards.
CTGTAGTCAACTCCTTTAATTTCAACAGCATAATCACCTTGTTCAATCAAGATAAGGAGTTCCTCCAGCTCAGAATCCTTTCTTGTCCTCCTGGCCTTTATCTTGTGGTAAGTCACAGAGACACCCTCACTTACTTCTTTTGAGATCAGGCCAAGATCTTTCACTCTCTCCATCATCTTCTTAACATATGCCGTGATAGTCTTAGCCGTTTCAGACTTAAACTCGAATACGATAAACTCGAAGAACTAAACTCGAAATCACACTTGATAAACTCGAAGGTTTAAATTCAAAAGTAGGTGAATAATGAATGTTCACTGTTGACCTATATATACTAACCACTTGTAAGGTCTGGACTCTACGGATCTATCTCGACGCGACACCGTCCAACGAGTGCAGAATCCTCGTTAGCGGCTTGACGGTAAGATCACACACACGGAAACACGGAGACTACCACAGTGATAGATGAACGACTTAGAACGCCCCTACACGATGATTCTCTCCTAAACAACTCTCTGGAAACTCGCAAGTTCGAGATCGCCTTTGCTAATCGCCATGATAAACGTCTGAAAAAGTCTAATAATAAATTGAATTAACCCTTAATTATACTGACAGATTCGAGTTTGTCTGGGACAAATTCGAATCAGGCCCAAGGCCAATTCGAATTTGTCCTCCATGACAAATTCTAATTTTCCTCAAATTCGAACCTCACATATCAAACTTATATTTGAACTTATGTTTTAACTTATGTTTGATTTATCTTTGAACTTTATGTTTGAACTTCTTGTAATACATTACACCAAGTTCAAACATACAAACATCCAATATCAAACACACATAACCACATATATCTAGCACTAGTCAATATTCAATACCAAGTTACTTGAGTAACACAAAATGCTATCAAAACATAGATTGCTATTGTCACACAGATTGTACTAACACAACACTACTTGTGTTAGCAATGATGGAACTAGCAGAGTCAACAGGCCTCATGTCCTCAGTTTCTGGACAGTCTTTGGCCATGTGTGTCTTCATCCTACATTTGTAGCATTTTCTCTTTTTAGCCTTTTTGGAAGAAGAGCTTTCAGAAACACATTATGAGTTATTATGTTGATTTTATCAGCAGGTTTAGCAAACTTATTATTATTTTTCGATGAATCAACGGCTTGGGTGGAAGGCACAATAGCAACAGCTTTGCCTGTTTCTTCTTTCCTCTTTTTGGGAGGACAGATGTCAAAAACAGGAAGCTTGATTAATTTTTGACCTTCCACAGGTTTGGGAAACTTATTCCCAGATTTCTCAGGCTGAGCAATGGCTTGCCTTTACCCTTACTGAGATGTGATTGATGCTTCTTATCAACATAATCATTGTTTCTGGTTTTGAATGACTTATTTTCATTTATAACCAGTTTTCCACTATAATTTGAAAACTTATTTGAAACCACAGCAGAATTGCTTTCAACATGAGATTTACCCTTGTTGAAAGCAGGCTGCTAACCTTTTGAAAACTTATTTTCAAAATGTTTAGCATCAAAAGGATTAACATGTCTCTTACGATCAGCTTTGGACCCAAAGCATGTTTTGTCAACAGGTTTAGTGTCCAATGTTGCAGCTTGAGCATGTTTACCTTTCTTTTGCTTGTGTGAATCAGCAGAGCACTTAGCAGGCTGATTTGATGGAGAACACATTCCATTATCAGCTTTTGGGGCTTTTTCACACAAGCTGTCAGTATTTTGAGGCCTGACAAACCTTTTTGTTGAGACTAGCTTTCCATTAACTTTCTGGATGAAAGTATTGGGAAGCTCACCAAGAGTGGATAAGTCATCTTTCAGATTATTAATCTCAACAATGAAAGCTGCTTTGTGAAGATCCCCTCCAAGATAGGCTTGGATTTGTGCAGGGATCTGCTGACTGATGTAATGGCTGACTTTTTGTGCTGATTGGCACCAAGAGTCAACTATCTTTTGAAGCTTTGCATGTTTTAAATCTGTTTCTCTCTTTTCTTCCAGTAAAATAGAGTTGATGTGTTTTAATTCATCAACCTCGGTTTCCAACTTATGGAAACTGTCCAGTTTACTGGATTTTATTTCAACATCAGTTTTAAGCTTAGTGATTTCAGATTGTAAAACATTATGCTTCTCAACAACAGCTTTTAAATCAACTAGCATATATTCAAACATTTTTACTTTTTCATCAGAACTGTAAGACATAAAATTTTGTACCTTGTACATCATTGTTGGCCATCAGACAGTTTTTGTCTTCTTCATCTGAGGATGAATCAGACTACTCCCAGTCACCTGTCTCTGCCATTAGTCCCTTTTGCTTGTTGGAAGCCACTGAGTTTTCCAACTTCTTTAGCTTAGCCATGGTCATAAGGTACTTAACCCTATAACCATCGTCCCTGTTAGTCTTGTATGGTTTGGAAGACTGTCCAACAACTTTTGACACACAGTCAGCAGCTATATGGCCAGTTTTGCACATTTGAAGCACTCAACCTTAGATTTATCAAATGTCTTTTTTTTACAGCATTTGAGTTCCCCTGCAGCATATTTCTTCCAAATCTCTTCTTGTTGAACCTTTTGACAAGCATTGCAATCATTTGCTCATCATCAAGTTCAGCAAGATCTGCACTGTCTTCCTCATCAGACATTTCCTCTCTTTCATCATCAGCCTGTTGATCAGGTTGTGTGAACACATCACATACCTGCCCAACAGGTTGTCTCACGCTGGCCACTAAGGCAGCAACTCTCTTGGACATTTCCAAGGCATTTCTCTTCTGCTGCCTTGACTGCTCATCATTTAGTAAAGATCCATATAAGTTTACAAGATCGATACCTTTGATGGTACCTGAATTACGTAAGATGGTAGAAAAATAGTTCCACTCTTCAGGCAAGATGTCCAAGAACTTGTTCACCAGAGTCATGCTGTCCTTTGTGATCCCAACAGCGTTGAGATCATTAACAAGAGCAGTAAAGCTGGTGTAGGTTTCTGTGAGTGTCTCCTTTCGTTTTGCAAAGAAGAGTTCATACTGTCTTACAAGATGGTTAATCCTGTTGTCCAATGTGATTGTGGGTCCATCATAGACGGTACACAAAGTATTCCACATCTCCTTTGCAGTCTTCATCTTCTCAACCTATTTGAACACATCATCAGGTAGAGAGATAACCAGGTTATTCCTGGCTTTTGCATCCAGAGCAACCAGTCTTTTGTCTTCATCAGACCATTGAGCTTTGGCCTTCTCAAAGGTTCTGATTTCAGGGGCAGGTCCTTCAATAGCAAGAGTTATGGTAGTAATAGAGGTCGGGACATAGGGACTTTCCATTACTAACTCTGGTAGTTGTACATCCAGATTCTCGAAATAGAGCATCATTCTGCAATTCCAGCCAGAGAAATTCTGATGATTGAACTTTGGGGGTTTGCCCATTGACCCATTGTCATAGTAAGAAGAGGAATTTGCAGCACTATTGTCCATGGGAAAGTAGGGAGAATAAGAGATCTAGAGATGACACACACTCTATCTGCTCTGATACCAGTTGTAGGTCCCAAAAGGTTTCCCAAGTGTGTAGTTCTAAGCGGTAGAGTGGGGGTGAATACAGTTATTTAAAATCTTAACAATCTTTTCTCAATGTTTGTGTATATTATTAACAAGTCTTAATTACAAACAAGCTTGAATGCAGAAAGGTTCAAGTTGAGATGACAGATACAACTGTTGTTCAGCTAATCTAAGACACTCTCAGAGTAGATAAAATGACTACAGTCACTTAGATGTACTCACTGATTTTACAAGACTCAAATGGACAACTTAAGCACAAAACATCTTAGACACACTCTACTGTTTTACATAAGCAGACTTGCATGCATGGAAAAACACACTTCAATGCATGTTCTGATTTCACACTCTTGATATCTCACAATCCTTAGAAGCTTCCTTTTATACTCAAAAGGAGAATCTCAGTGAAGCTTCTTCATTGGGCAGATGAGATAGTGGAAAGTCTTTCCAAAAAGACAAGACACCTTTCTGCACATTCTGATAAAGCATATTTGTCTTCACGTGGCATAATCTTTGTCTTTTCCTTTTTGTCACTGTTGCATAAGGCTTTAACCAAAAGAAGAATGTCAACATTGCATCTTTCTTCTTTTGCTAATGCCATTTTGATATAAGAGAAGGTCTTTCACCCTTTTCAGATAACCGGTTCTCTTCATGTAACAGAACAGCGTGGGCAGGCTCTACAGTTCTGTTCTCCACTTTGTCTTCGACTTGTAAACTGATCTTGTTGTCAAAAGCAATACATGAGGACTTGGAAACATATTCCAATAAAGTGTTTAATCTGTTCACAAAGAACATAACACCTGTAAACTGTCCAAGCTGCTTAACATAATAGAGCAGCGCAGACAGTTTATGTCCAGCCTGTTCAGCAGACAGAACAGCTTGGACAAACTACCTTTGTTGCAACAAATGCAACATGGAAAACAGCTTTGGGCTGATATTGCAAATCACTTTTTAGGTTTCAATAAGGCATAAACAGGCCTTAAATTATACCTTCAAGTGCATCAACAGGTTTGATTAAAATTCTCCCCCTCAGATGTAGAGTAGTTTTAACTAAGGCCTTTTTGTTCCTAACACATTACGTATCTATAAGGGAATGTTATTCGTTTGAAAGACTAGCACAGATTGATGGGCCGTCGTTGTAACCCGCAGAAATAGTCCTTAAATCCATTATTTATCTTAGAGAAGTAAGGATCGAATCCACAGTTACCGCTTTGTAACCAAAATGTGAATTTGTGGATTTGAATGATTTGATTAGATTAATGATTTGTTATCGCTTTGTAACCAAAATTAATGGCAAAACAAGTAACGTAGTAAATAAACAATCAAGAAATGAATAACCATTCACGAGATCACCACTGCATAGGTATTACTCACTATAATTTCATACAACAATCACATAGACATAATCAATTGCGCGACTAAATACTCAAACATGTTTTAACCAATAAATCTCGGCCTAGCGTATGCAATATTAATACTTGTCTTAACCACTAGGCTAATGGACTCCACACAAATAATAATACCACGATAAACTACATTGCTTTAACCAATCAAAACATACAATCATAATCATAGTCGAATGGTTATCATTTGCATACACATAATAGATATCAAACAATACAAATACATCAAAGCATGAGAAATTAAAGTAGAGTAAACTTAGTCGTAGATCTGAATTTGACAATTTATGCTCTTCACAATCGTAGATCTGAGTCATAGCGTAGCTTGCGAATCACCGTCTTTGTTCTCTTATCGTAGATCCACTCTGGCAGGGCTTCGACGCACTTTCAAACACGTCGGGACTCTCTCCAAGGCTGCCCCTCGACCTCTATTTATAGAGAAGTCGAGATTAGGGTTCCACAGGCTGTAAAATGCGTTTTTGCGCCGCTCTAGAGCAGGCCTGTGCCCCCCCCTCCTGCGCCCGGATGCGGCTAGGTTTTTGCTGGCATGCGCTAGAATGTATCTAGACAGCTGAAATTATTTACAGTGCAGCACATGGTGGCATAGGCATGCGCCCCCTTTGGCTCGGTATGCTTTTAATTTCCTCGAGATACTTTCTTTTAATATGTTGGCCCTGAAATACAAAATGGGAGTAATAATATTGATTTCACGAAGTATCAGTGCTTAAATGAAGATAAAACAACTCCGAAACCATATAAATTTTAGACTCATCAAATCTCCCCAACTTAACTCTTGGTCGTCCCTTAACAAGCTTTTGGAAAAACAACTAACTATGTAACGAGCATGTATTAGCAGTGACTTGAGGAATTTTATGTTAAGCTAGCCTTCGCACTAATGTATTCAAATTCTTAACATGTAAATTGAAGACATTTTCAGTTAGAATATACTTCCCTTATAATTTATATAATGTTGCTCACTCTTGGAAATACAATTTTAGCTCAAGGTTACAATACTTAAAATATGTGGGTCTTTCGACCATCTTTTCCTCTTTGCATGTCTACGACAAATTTTTCCTTTTAACACCACGCTTCTATCTATTTACTTTTCAACTAGATTAGCTACATGGTCCATGTAATGAGATTTCGGTCAACAACTCCCAAACCATATGGTTTTAGGGGATTAGGCATGAATGGTACCCCTACGGACTTAGTTTCCCGAACCATCTAGACTATTATTAACTCAAATTTGAGGCTAAAACATGATTAAGTTCTCCCCCTTATTGCATAGGTTTCCAAAATCTTTTGACACATTATTTACATTTAAGCCCAAATACATTTTAACGTACTTAAATTCATTTTACATGGCAAAAGTTTTAATTATTACTACGAGTATTTTCTTAATTATAAAATATTCTGTCGACACTAGTCAATTCCCTCGTACATGTATTTTCTATTTATCATCATGTTCCACGGCCTAATCGGCAAATAAGACTCGATTTGGGAAGAAATGACAGACTACATAAACATTAAAAACTCTAACAAGGACTCGGCTAAGAACTAAAAATAAATGAAATTACGACAAAGACATTAAATGCATAACAAACTAAAATAAAATAAAAGACAGAAAAGTAAAGAATAAGGAAGGATAGTACCCTATCCTTCAAAATGGAGGAGGCAACGGAGGAGGACCGAAGACACTGTTGAAGAAGTCAGTATACGGGTTCTGGCCGGTGCTGAACTGTGCAGTCGGCGGAACCAAGTGAGGAGGCATCGGGTCTAGGAGATCCTGCCTGCCATGCGCCAGATTGCGTTGTTAAGTATCTACAGTAGGGTTATAGGCCTGTTAATCGGGCATCGTGTAATCCTCATAAGACTGATATCGCATACCGGGTATGGAGTTCTTGTGATGTTGGAATCCCTCCCAATATGCCCAGTCATGGTGCTGGTAATAGGCATTTTGGTATGCCAGGGTTCTCTTCCTATCCTGGAACTGATCTACCCGACCCGCCAAATGATCGACCCTATCATAAATATGGGTCATACGCCCATTCATCTCGTCTAATCTTTGGGTCATATCCTCTCGAAACTCACCCTGGCCCACTACTATATCCTCTATCCGCCTCATCATGCGTTCAAAGTCAAAACCGTCATTACCACGACTGCGCGAGTTAGACGCACTTAGGTTCGGCTCATTGTGCCGAACTCCCGCCTCATTAGCGGCCTACTCCTCTTTCTCTCTCCTCTCAACCTCAGTGTAGTCCTCGATATACAACTTATTTGTTTCCTTGTCGAATATCTTGAACCCTTCGTCAACTTCCCTAAAAATAAATGTATGGAACATTGCGGCCGTAATGAACGTCGCCGAAATGGGGGAAAGCAGGGAATCGGGAAAAAGTGAACCCGTCCTCTCAAGGAACATAGAGATCAACCAGGCATTGTGGGATGCTTTGTAGAAGAGGTGTGAAGGAAATCCTAGAGTTAGAAAAAATAGAATGGAAATGCTCAAGCAGCAGTTCACTATTTTCAAGGCGTTGAAAAATGAAAAGCTGGATGAGACCATTACTCGCTTCTATCATTTATTGACTGAGTTAGACAACCACGATGTCGAGTATAGTGAGTCAGAGAAGATTGTCAAAGTTGTAGATGCTTTACCAGCCAAAGGGAAATGTATGTGGCGCTGAAAAGCATGATGAAGACAAGTTTTATACTCTCACTCTAGAAACAGTCATAGGAATGCTGAGGGCCTGTAACTTTGAATTGCTGAAGAAGGAACGGGATTATGACCAAGTACAGGATCCGAATATGTATATTGGGAAGTCCAAACCTTTAGGGGCAAGTGACGTGAAGACGGCTACAACATTCTTTTCTGGTGAAACATCGACTCCGGTTGAAACAGAAGACTAAGTGAGTCGGGCTTTCTTAGGGTTCTCTAGACCAGAAGAAAATCTAACTCATTTACATCTACATCTCAAGGGTATTCAAAGATGCCGATGAGCGCAAAATCAGCTGAAGACCATCTAAATCTATTGGCTTCATTATGGCAATTGCGTTCAAGGGAAAATCAATGATCATGCGCTTGGGAGAGGATTATGATCAGGTGGACATTGATGATTTAGAGGAGATGGATCTGCATTGGCAACTGGCCATGGTAACTGAGCGAGTTAAAAGGTTCATCAAAAGGACGGACAGAAATCTCAATGTCAATAACAATAAGATTGGGTTTGATAAATCCAAAGTTAAGTGTTACAACTGCCAAGAGTTAGGACATTTCGCTTGAGAGTGTCAAAGACCTATAGTTGAGAACTACCAGAACCAGTATCAAAATCAATCTCAAGGAAGATATCAGCAGGATGGTTTAAGCAATCAGGCAAACATAGCTGGTCTGTTAACCGACGTCACATCTGACAGACAGCTCGATGGAACATATGACTGGAGTACACATCCAGAGTCCAACGCTAGAGCCTTTATGGATGAAGTAACGGAGACTGGTAGTGTCGGAGCAGAGGAACAAGCAAGGGACAAAGATCAAAATGATACAAGTCCTATGTTGGTAGAAAAGTCAGAAGATCAGACGATTCTGAAGTTCGCCGCACAGATGGCGAATTTGGAATCCGATCACGCGAAGGGACTTCTAAGCTTCTCTACATTCCATGATTTATGTGCTTTGTGTGCTATGTCTAATGATAGATTAAACTTAGTGCTAGAATCTCATCAAACTATTACTTGAATCCTTAAAATCAGACAACGCTAGCCTCTTAGATATAAACGAAGACCTTAGAAATAAGCTTAAGGCAGATGCACAAGATGTCATAGTTCTAAAGGACAAGCTGAGTGAGCAGTGTGTAAGAATAGAACTAATGTACGAATATGTTGAGGCATTGACCAAAGAGCTTAAGATCAAAGAGGTAGAGCTAGCTGAATCTAAGTTTAAGGTAGCCGAGGTGAATAGTAAATTAGAAAAGGTTAGGAACTCATCCTTGAACTTAGGGAAGATCTTAGATGCACATCGTCATTCTATGAAACCTGTAGGTTTAGGGTATAATGAGAGTCCTCCACCTTTCAATAATAACTATGTACCTCAGCCTCAGGATAAGACTGATAAACCAGTTGAATCAGAGGTTGCACCTGAACCTATGTCTGAAATGGTTAAGGATAAAGAAACTAAGGTGACTAGTAATAATGTCAAGATTAAGAAAGTTAAATTTGTGCCATCTTCTAGTCATAAAACTGTAGGAGAAGCCAAAACTGACTTTAATAATGAAGAGGAGGATTCAGTCACTGTTGAGTCGAAAGTACAAGACACTAGTGAGACACCTAAGTCAAAGGGCACACATAAGAAGTCGATTGACAAAATGTCTTGCTTTAGATGTCATGGAAAGGGACATGTTGCTTCCAGTTGTCCAGATAGGAAGGTAGACTCTACACCTAAAACTGGAAAGCCGGAACAACATAAACCTACTTCAAGTGTAGCAAGCACAAGTGGTTCTAAAAATACCTAGAAAATTGTGCAAGCCACACCAAAAAGTGCTATGAAACAAATACCTATGTCAGGTCGACCCAGTGATGTGGTTAGGACTAATTCAATAAATAGAGTCCCAAATCAAACTAGGTCAGGACCTCAACAAAAGTATTCAATCAGAAATGCCTTATAATCGAAATTATTCAAGAGCTCCACAACAAATTCATACACAAAGGACGAGAGTGAACTTAAATGAATCTACACCACAACAGGCTCTAAATCAAAAACCCAAGTCACCTGAAACGAGAGATGGGTATTTGAAAGAGTTCAAGTATGTGGACAAGAATGGTATTACCAAGTCAGTTGTGGCTTGGGTTCCCCGTGATAACTAACCTCTTTTCTTTCGTGTGCAGGAGATAACTACAGGTCCAAACAACAAGTGGTTCGTTGACAGTGGTATCTCTATACACATGACTGGGAAAAGAAGTCTACTCGCAGACTTCAAGGGAGGGAATAGGGGATTTGTATCATTCGCGCGAAATAAAGGAGGAAATATCACCGGTACTGGTGTGGTCACTAATGGGACTATCAAATTGGATCAAGTTTATCACGTTGATAAACTGGTCCACAATCTCATTAGTGATACTGAGGCGTTGGTGCTGAAACCGGGATTCAAAGTACCTGAAGAGTGGATACTGATGAGGGCTCCATGGAAGAATGACCTGTACATGCTAGGCATGAACAAGCCAGAATCTTCGATGGGACCAATATGTCTACTATTTAAAGCTTCAGAGACGGAATCAGTTTTATGGCACAGACGCATGGCACACTTGCACCTAAGGAAAATGAACTACATTACTAAAAATGGAATGGTGCAAGGTGTTCCAATGAAGAGTTTTCACTTTGAAGACAAGTGTCTACCGTGCAAGAAAGGAAAACAACACAAGAAGGCACACAAGTCCAAGACTCAGAACTTTATAGCTGCCACGTTCAATTTGTTGCACATGGACCTGTTCGGACCAATCAACAAAAGGAGTATAGGTGGTAGTTGGTATTGTTTGGTTATTACTGATGGTTACTCACGATTTTCTTGGGTTTTCTTATTAGGTACAAAGGGCGAGACAGCGGCCAAGCTAATTTGGTTCTTAGACCAAGTGGAAAACTCTTACGGAACGCGGGTAAAACGTATCAGGAGCGATAACCAGAAAGGAATTTAAAAACACGGTTATTGGTGTATATTGCCTATCAAAGGGCATAGTGCATCAATTTAGTGCACCATATGAGACACAACAAAATGGGGTGGCAGTACGGAAAAACAGGACTTTGATTGAGGCAGCAAGGACCATGCTATCGGATTCAAAGCTTCCTACTATGTTTTGGGGGGAGGCAGTGAATACCGCTTGTCGTGTTTTAAATCGGGTCCTTACTGTCAAATCATTGAACAAAACCTGTTATGAAGTTCTGAATAAAAGGCCACCAAATTTAACTTTCTTCGAACCATTTAGGGTACCATGTACATTAATGAAAACAAAACATCAACATAAGTTTGGTGAAAAGGCTGACGAAGGATATTTTCTAGGTTATGTGCCGAACTCACCAAACAAACGGGTTTTTAACAAATCTAATGATACAGTAGAGATTGTGTATAATATTGATGGAACTAGTTATACACATGAACCCCAAACTGGTCCGGAATGGATTTTTGATTTTGACAAACTGTTTGAATCATTTAACATTCCTTCGGATGGAAATGCAGGTACAATCAAACAGGATTTGTCGTCATGAAATCTAAATGACTAGGGTCAAAGTTTTCCGAGGACGACCTTTCTATCAACATCTGAGCCTACAACAACCGAAGATAGATCTCCAGCAGAAAATGATTCTGAAATGCCTACAAATGAAAATCAGACAACAAGCTCTAACTCTTAAGATAGTGTCCATGAGGAAGAAAATGTAGAGTCTGAAGTCGTTCCCCCGTTAGGTGAGATAGGATCAAATTTATGAGATAATCTTAGGGTTGACGAGATAGAAACATCGAGGATTAATAAGAATCATCCGATTGAGAGCATCATAGGAAATCCAAATGCTGGTGTGAGGACTAGGAGTAGTTTGAATAACAACACAGTGTTGTTGTCGATGATCAATGACTCTGGGGCCTTTCACACTTGACTCTATTCGTGTTTCATCTCGCAAGTAGAGCCGAAGAATGTGCAAATGGCACTGAAAGATAGTTCTTGGGTTGAAGCGATGCAGGGAGAACTGTCACACTTCAGGAAACTTGAAGTGTGGGAGTTAGTTCCATTACCTCGAGGAGAAGTTGCAATAGGAACCAAGTGTGTTTTTAAGTGCAAGAGAGATGATCGGGGTATAGTTACTCGCAACAAGGCAAGGCTTGTGGTAAAGGGTTTCAACCAAGAGGAAGGAATCGATTACAATGAAGTATTTGCACCACTGGCAAGGCTTGAAGCAATCCATTTGTTTCCGGCTTTTGCATCCTTCAAAGGTTTTAAAGTTTATCAGCTAGAAGTTAAGAGTGTTTTTCTCTATGGCAAAGTGAAGGAACTGGTGTACATTGAACAACCGCCCGGGTTTGCAGATCCGAAGTATCCAGACAGAGTGTATCGTTTAGATAAGGCTTGGTATGGACTACATCAAGCACCAAGGGCGTGTTACGAGATGCTATCTTCTCATCTTTAAGACAATGGGTTTGAAAGAGGGAGGATTAATAGTACGCTGTTTGTAAAACGGAAGGGTGAACATTTAATCTTGGCACAAGTGTACATCGATGATATTATTTTTGGGTCATCAGACGAGCAGATGTGCAAAGACTTGGAGATGGTGATGAAGTCTAAGTTTGAGATGAGTGCAATGGGTGAGTTAAACTTCTTTCTAGGTTTGCAAGTTGAACAGAGGAAGGAGGGTATGTTTATCCATCAGATGAAGTATGTTTACGATATTCTAGAACGCTTCGGGATGGAAGGAACCAAGCTGACAGCTCACTTTAGCATGCCGATTCAAGTGAATCATAATCTCGGACCGGGTACAGAAAGTGATACCGATATGGATCCGACGTTGTATCGGACCATGATTGGATCACTTATGTATTTAACTGCTTCTAGACCTGACGTAATGTTTGCTGTGTGTATTTGTGCTAGGTTTGAAACTAATCCAAAAGAGATGCACATGAAAGCTGTGATGCGGATTCTGAGATACCTAAAGTCAAAACCTAAGCTGGGACATTGGTATCACGCGGATGGTGATCTGGAATTAGAAGCATTTACGGATTCAGAGTATGGAGGATGTAGCTTGAATCGCAAGTCAACAACTGGAGGTTGTCAGTTCCTTGGAGGGAGACTCGATTCCTGGTAATGCAAGAAACAGACTTCGGTAGCCGTGTCAACGTGCAAGGCCGAATATGTTGCTGCTGGTAGTTGCTGTTCACAGGTTTTAATGGATACAATAACAATTGTAGGATTACGGTTTGACTTATACTCATACTCCTATTAGGATAGAAAACCAGTCAAATATTGCAATAACCAATAATCCAGTTACACACAGTAAAACCAAGCACATAGACATAAGACACCACTTTATATGTGATTGTACTGAAAAGAATTTAATTAAGCTGGTAAAAGTAGCAATGGAAGATAATAATGCTGACTTATTTACCAAAGCTTTTTATAAGTCATGTTTTGAGTTGTTAGTTCAACTAAAAGGCATGCGTAATCTAGAGTAGCTTTACCTTAGTAGAATTTATTTGTTTTTATAGCAGTAATCTTTCTTTCTTTTTATAGTAAGTTTAGTAGCTTAGGAGAATTTTTTTCCTTTATAGTAAGTTAGTAGGTTAATTTATTTTCTTACTTTTATTTGTGAAAAATAAAAAAAAAAGAAAAGAAAAGAGAGAAAACCATAAAAAGTTCAAAAAAAGAGAATATTAGAAAATGAGTTAAGTCATAGATACATAGGTTCAAAGTGACGAAAATTAGCACAGTCAATACAATTTCTAAGTGTTAAGCTTTCACACATAATGCACCTAAAACTCTAAGGGATATACATTTTTTAGTTTGATGTGTTGGTAGACATAATACACAAAGGGAATCTCAAGGCTAATAAAATATTCAAGAAAAAGTCAGACGTGTCACTAACTTAGATGTATGACCAAATGGTCATAATTTTTATGTTAGAGACATACAGACATTGATTCTAAATGAGGTATGCATATTATCTGGGGGGATGTATAGCACCATCAAATACATCTTAAAAGAAAAGAAACGAATAGAAAAATCTTGATAGTAAATTAAGACTCAAAACAAGTAACTCTGTTGTACGTAAGTACAGACCTGTTGCCTCTGGTTTGACTCGAGTTAGCAAGATAAGTCGCTTTGTTGTACGTAAGTACGGACCTGTCACCGCTGTCTTGCTAGCTTTAAAATAAACTTTAAGACAAACTAAGACATTCTGTTGTATGTAACTACAGAACTGTGTCCGATGTCTAAGTTATAATCATTATGTGTATGCCTTGATCATAAAAGTATGTCTAAGTATGAGACACGTAAGGTAATTTCTAGCTAAATAAAATGGCCAAGGGATATTCCAAAGTGTAACATGTTTAAAGGGAAAATAATGCCAACAATCGCCTAGAAACTTGTGTAACGACAAACAATCAAGGAATCAAAAATTCCTATGTGTGAAAGTAAGATATTGAAAGTGCATATTTGACACCGCTTTCTGATTGAACCTTTCTTTGACTTTCTCGCCAAAAATATTCTGTTAGTTTTAGTATAGCTTGTAACTTTTAAAAGTGCTTTTTTATTATTCAAAATTTTACTTTATTTTATTTTATCTTATTTAGGAAAACGGTCAAAGTTACTAAGGATGCATTTTTAGTTGAGTAAACAAACATTGCATGAAAATCTATTTCTTAGTGTAAATAAATTTTTGCATAGTTTGTTCCATTACACTAAAAGGTTGAAAAAGTTAGAAAAGTTGAATAAGTCGAATTTTATTCAAGGATTTTCAAAATTTTCAAGAATGTTCGAATTTAAGACAAAATCGAATAATTATTCGATTCTGTCAGTAAATTCGAAATCAATGCAAGTTCGAAGGTGGTTAGTATTTAAAGGTCAACAGTGCATATTCATTTCCACCTACCTTCGATTTTCTTAATTCGAACTTGCATAACCAGCGATTTCGAACTTATTCTCGACTTTACCGAATTCGATCTTTTCACTATTCTTGAAGTTTTGTCCTTTTGTGTTCGATTCTACCACAAAATCTAGGTATAAACATTAGTATTATACATGATTTAGGTAGCCTAGGACTCATTTATTGCAAAAAATCGACGAATTTTGAAGTTTTAAGGTTTTAAACTTTGTGATTCAAAATCACAAGTTTTAACTGGTAAAACATCATATAAGTTACATATATCTTTGATTAGAACCTAATAGGACTAGTGAATACTATTTTCTAAGTCTAATGGGGTTTAAAGCATGGATTTCTGTTCGAAAGTGACCGAATTCGAACATGTTCATCATGTTCGAATTTGTCAGGAACTTCGAAGTTGTCAGTAAACTCGAATTCAAATCAATTTCGAACATGACTTTCGAATTTATTATTAAAGTCGAATTGTTTGCATAAATTTGAATTCAAACTTGTAGAAATTCGAAAGTGTTAGTGTTAGGCACAAAAAGGCCTCAGTCAAACCTGTTCTACATCTGAGGGGGAGATTTACAATCAAACCTGTTGATGCATTTGAACGTTGAATTTAAGGCCTGTTATATGCCTTATTAAAGCCTAAAGATGATTTGCAATATTAGTCTAAAGCTGTTCTATGTGTTGCATGTGTTGCAACTAATACAGTTTGTCCAAGCTGTTCTGTCTGCTGAACAGGCTAGACATAAACTGTCTACGCTGCTCTACACTGGTGAGCAGCTTGGGCAATTTTGAAGTGTTCTGTTCTTTGTGAACAGAACCTGTTCTTTGTGAACAGGCTAAACACTTTATGGAATATGTTTCCAAGTCATCATGTATTATTTTTTACTACAAGATCAGTTTACAAAGTCGAAGACAAAGTGGAAAACAGAACTGCTCAGCCTGCCCAAGCTGTTCTGTAACATGAAGACAAAAGGTTATTTGAAAAAGGGTGACAGACCTTTTTCTTATATCAAAATAGGCCTTTACAAGGAAGAAAGACGCAAAGTTGACATTCCTAAATTAGTTAAAGGCAATGCAACAGTAGACAAAGTAAAAAGACAAAAGTTCTGCACATGTGAAGACAAGTCTGCTTTTCAGAAAAGTGCAGAAAAGGTTATGTTGTCTTTTCATCAAGACTTCTCCTTTTTCATTCCGTCCAATGAAGATGTTTCTCTTAGAGCCTCTGAGTGAGTATAAAAGGAAGCTTCTAAGGACAGAAAGAAGTGGTGAAGAAAGCTAAGTGCTGAAACCAAGAGTGAACGTGCAAGTGTGATTTTCATGCATGCAAGCCTTCTTTGTAAATCAGTATCTGTGTGTCTAAGCTGTTTTACATAAGCTGTTCCCTTAAGTATTGTAAACACAGTGAGTGCTTCTTAGTGAGTGTATTCATTGTATACTAGTTTGAGTTTGTCTTAGACTAGTGAACATACTGTTGTATCTGTCATCTCAGCTTGAACTATTCCGCATTCAAGCTTGTTTGTAATTAACAAATTGTTGATAATACATACAAACATTGAGAAAATAGTGTGTAGTTTTTAAATAGCTGTATTCACCCCCCCCTCTACAGCTTAAAGCTATATACTTTTGGGAACCTTTCTCGGGGACCTACAACTGGTATCAGCAGCAGTTTTAGAGTGTGTGTCATTCTAGATTGGAACCACTTGAGTTTTCCAACTTCTCAGCTTAGCCCATAGCCAAAAGTACTAACCTATAGCCATCATTCCCGTTTGTCTTGTGGGGTTTGGGATGACTGAACCACAACATTTGAACACACATCAGTCAGCTATGGTGGCAAGGTTTGCCACATTTGAAGCACCAGCTTTGGTCTTAATCAAATCCTATTTTAAAACAGCTTTGAGCTTCCCTGCAGCATGTTCTCTATTCCAAACCTTTTGCCTGTTAACTTGACAAGCATGGCTATCATTTGCCATCATCCAGTTCAGCAAATATCTGACTTGTCTTCTCATCAGACATTTCCTCCTTATATCATCAGGCAGCCGGTTGATCAGGTGAGTACACATCACTCACTTGATTACAGGTGTCTCACACGGGCCACAAAGGTTGCACCTTTCTAGATATTTCCAAGGCATTTTCTTCTGTTGCCCTTGACTGCTCATCATTCAGTAAGGAACCATACAGGTTAACAAGATCCATACTTCTGATGGGGTACCTGGAATTCCTTAAATTGTAGAAAAATAATTCCACTTCTTCAGGCAGGTACGTCTAAAAGAATTTGTTTACCAAAGTCAAGCTGTCCTTGGTGATCCCAACAGCTTGAGATCATTTGCAAGGATAACCTGGTGTAGGTTTCAGTGAGAGTCTCCTTGGTTTTGCAAAGAAGAGTTCATACTGTCTAACAAGATATTTATCCTGTTTCTCAAGTGTGATTGTGGTCCATCATAGACGGTACACAAAGTATCCCACACATCTCTTGTGTCTTCATCTTCTCAACCTGTTGGAACACATCATCAGGCAGAGAGATGACCAGGTTATTTCTGGCCTTTGCATCAAGAGCCACCAGTCTTTGTCTTCATCAGACCATTGAGCTTTGCTTTCTCAAATGCTGATTTCAGGAGCAGCTCCTTCAACAGCAGGAGTTTATGGTTGTAACAGGTTGGCACAGGGACCCCATTACAATCTCTGGTAGTTTGCACACCAGATTCTCTAAATAGAGCATCATTCTGCACTCTCCCACCAGAGAAGTTCTATGATTGAATTTGGAGGTTTGCCCATTGAACCATTCATAGTAGGGAACTGCAGCACTATTGTCCATGAAAACTTTGGGAGAATGAGAGATCTAGAATGACACACACTCTAACGTCGCTTAACCAGTTGTAGGTCCAAAAAGAATATCCCAAGTATAGAGCCTTAAGCTGTAGAGGGGGGGTGAATACAGCAATTTAAAAACTACACACAATATTTCTCAATGTTTGTATGTGTATATCACATGTTAATTCAAACGAGCTTGAATGCGGAAAGGTTCAAGCTAGATGACAGATACAACAGTATGTTTAACTATCTAAGACAGACTGTAAACTAGTTACAATAATACACACTCACTAAGAATCACCACTGTGTTTACAAGACTCAGAGGAACAGCTTGAACAAGAAACAGCTTAAGACACTGAGCACTGTTTATTCAAGCAGAACTTGCATGCATGAAAGACACACTTAATGCACGTTCACTCTTGGTTTCAGCACTTAGCTTTTTTGGCTTGATCTTTTAAATCCTGGGAAGTTTTCTCTTTTATACATCACTCAGAGGATCTAAGTGAAGCTTCTTCATTGGACGAAGGAAAAAGGAAAAGTCGTGTTGAAAAGACAACATAAACTTTTCTGCACATTCTGAAAAGCAGACTGTCTTCATGTGGGCAGAACTTTTCTCTTTTCACTTTGTCTACTGTTGTATGTCTTTAACCAATAGGATTTCAACTTTGTGTCTTGCTTTCTTTCTCTTGTTAAGGCCTATTTTGATAAAGAAAAGTCTCGTCTCCTTTTTTAAATATCATTTTGTCTTCAGTGTAACAGAACAGCGTGGGCACGTGAGCAATTCTTTTCCACTTGTTCGTTCAACTTTGTAAACGGATCTTGTAGTAAAAAAACAATCAATGATGACTTGGAAACATATTCCAAAAGTGGTTAGCCTGTTCACAAGGAACGGTTGTCTCACAAGAACAAAAACACTTGTAAACTGCCCAAGCTGCGCACCAGTGTAGAGCAGCGTAGACAGTGTATGTCCAGCTGTCAGCAGACGTGAACAGCTTGGAACAAACTGTCTGTTTGCAACACTGCAACATATAGAACGAGCTTTGGACTGATATTGCAATCATTTTTAGGTTTCAATAAGGCATATAACAGGCCTTAAATTCAACCTTCAAATGCATCAACAGGTTTGATTAAGAATCTCCCCCTATATCAGAACATGTTTGATTGAGGCCTTTTTGTGCCTAACAGGTGGCATGTCACATTGAAAGTGTGGCTGAACTGGCACCACGAAGTTGATCATAGGACCTCAGATTACTCAAATTCCTGGACTCTTCTAATATCCCCATTTCCTTTTCTTCTTCTGATTTAGTCAATTTGTTTGATCCTTTTTATGTTGAATTTTTCGGTCCTAACGCTATGTGTGTCTAATGTTGTCCAATAATGTAGGTAATCCTTCCAGTTCACTCAACTGGCGCCACAGAAGTTTCTCCACTCCATCTCATCAACATAACCCCCTCTCCATCTACATCATCACACCGACCATCCGTCCGCAGTTGAATCTACTCTATAATACCCTCACATATAATACCAACAATTCCTTCCTTCATCACCTGAACACTCGGGAATCGAACCGGAACCAGGGTACCATCATTGAGACCATTGACCATGAATCTTCATCCATCCCCCACGTGTAACCACTGAGGTTCCATCCCGAGCACCCCTTCACACAGATTAAATGGACCCCAAAGTCACCCAACAGATCAAATCATTGGTGATGTGTTCAACAGGAGGTCCAAACTTGTAGGGCGTCTGCAAATGAATGCCTCTTTCGCATCATTCCTAGTATGATAGAGCCCGCTCGTGTGGATGAAGCCCTAACAGATCCAGATTGGATAGCAATGCAAGAGGAACTCAACCAGTTTGTACAGTAACTAAGAGTAATGGCGGTTAGTTCCAAACCAAAAGACCGTACAGTGACGGAACAAAGTGGATTTTAAGAACAAACGAGATAGACACGGCATTGTGATAAGGAAAAAGGCAAGACTTGTTGCCAAAGACTACCGACAACAAGAAGGATAGATATGACGAGACCTTCGCTCGCATTGCACGGATCGAAGCAATCAGAATCTTCTTGCGTACGCAGCACACAAAGATTTCAAAGTGTACCAAATGGACGTCAAGACGGCCGTTGAAAGGTGAACTTAAGAGGAGAAAAGTGTAGTTGAACAACCACAACTTTTGTTGACGCACATAAACCTGACCATGTTTATGTGCTAGATAGCCCTCTATGGTTTAAAACAACACCTCGGCATGGATGATATCTTTCGCAATTTCCTTATTTTCTCTGGTTTCTGTTAAAGGGTGGGTGTGGACACAACTGCTGTTCACTAAAAGGGAAGGCCCACATATGAATCTAGTAGCAGATGTAGTTGCGACGGTACATTTATATTTGAATATAGTTTCTGTAAGGATTTTTCAGGCCCTAATGGAGTCCAGGTTCGAGATGAGTATGATGGGGGAAATGAACTTTTTCCTCGGATTTCAAGTCAAACAACTTGAGAGGGGATTTTGTGAACCAGTCAAAATATCTCATGACATTCTCAAGAAGTTAAGTTAGACTCTGCACGAGTATCGGCAACTCCCAGGCCTCCAACGTTAAGTTAGACACCGATCCTTCTGGGAAAAGTGGCGATAATACACTTACAGAGGGATGATAGGATCCTTACTAACTTTGACTGCTAGTAGGCCAGATATAATGCATTCAACATGTCTTTGTTCTAGATTTCAGCCGACCCAAAAGAATCACACTAACGGTGGTAAAACGCATTTTTCGTTATCTTAAGGGTACACCCGACTTGGTCTATGGTATCCAAAGGGACCGATTTCGATCTTACCACTTTTTCAGATGCTGATTTGGCAGGTTGTAGAGTTGACGAGAAAGCACGTCGGGAGGATTACAGTGTCTTGGAAGATAGACCGTTGAGTTGGTCGTCGAAAAGCATATTGTGTTTTCCAACATCCACAGCTGAGGGCCGATTATGTAGCAGCTGCAAGCTGTTGCTCTCAAGTGCTGTGATGAGAACACAATTACGTGATTATGGATTCTCACTCACCAATATCCAATGTATGTGATTCTCGAAGTGCAATTGCCATCCTCTTTGCATCCCGTGCAGCACTCTCGAACAAAACACATAGATATCAGGTATCATTTTATTAAGATCACGTAGAAAAGAGAACCATTGAGTTGTACTTTGTTGGAATGGATATCAATTTGCGAGATATATTTACTAAGCTTTAGACGAACCTCGTTTCAGTTTTTAGTATCCATATCGGCATGTTGAAACCACCTTCCAATTATATAGAAGATATAGTCTTAAATAATTTCTATTTCAAGTCGATCATGATTCAAATTCCTTTATTTTAGAATATCTGTGATTGTAATTTAAGGATGTGTCACAAAATTGAAACGCAATATTTCCTATCTGTGTACATTGCGTATAGTTAATGATCCTGACAAATTGCTGTGGGAATTGTTCATCATGGAGGACAGCAAACATATCCAGGTTTGTCTGATTGTTTAAGGCTAAAAAGGGGTCAGGAGCTTAATCAGAAAAACAAAAGGAAAAGAACCGGTATTTATTTGAGGGGGAGTAGAGTTAGATTTTAAGTTTTATAATTCTTGTTTCTTTTATTTCTGTGTTAAATTTTAAATTTTTAGGTTGGTTATCGCTTAATGTAAATTTTAAGTTTAATTTAATAGGTGCGAAATTCCAAAAGATTTTTAACATCAAATTTCTCAAAAAGCCAAAATATTTTATTTTATTCGATCTTATTTTTTATTTTGATTTATTTCTCTCCTCACTTAAAAGATTAAAGAAAATACAAAATATGTTATTATTATGTTTCATAGAAAAATACAAAAAGAGTTTTTTTTTTGGGCAAAGTTTTTTGGGTAAAATTTTTGCTTTTTAGTTATTTTAATGTCAAGCGCCCAAATTTTTCTTTTGTGTGTAAAATATCCGGCGGACCATGGAAGTTTTGGGCGCGAGCCATCGACCCGACCCGACCCGCACGCCTAATATGGGCGGGTCAACGGTCAACATTCCATTTCTTCATCTTCAAGCTTTTCTTTCCCTCTTCTCTCTTCTCCTTCGTCGGCTGCCACTGCCCCATCCTCCATTGCAACCGATTTCAAGCTTTTTGATCATCGATTTTCCTCGTTTTTCTTACTTCATTCACCTTCGGCATTACAGGAACCCTTTTTACTTTATTGGTGGTTTTATAATTCATATTTTTATTGTTTGATTCGCATTTTTTTCTTCCTATTTCTTCTCCTGCGTTGGTTGGTAATTTTAAGTACTTTAATTGTTATTTTTAGCGTAGTTGTAGTTATATAAAATGTTCATTATGGCATTTTTAGACTAGTCTGTAATTTCATGCATTTTTGTTAACTTTTACCTGTTCACGTTTATTTTTGCATGAAACATTAACTGCACTCATGCATTTGGATGTCCGAGTGCGACCTCATCTTATCAGATTCCCCACTTAGTTAATTTTCAATTTTTCAATCTTACAAAACACCGAATTCGTCACTGTAGATCCGAATTCGGTCATGTTGATCCGAATTCGGTCCACTATGTATCCAAAGTGTTTTCTTCATGAAATGTCAAAAGTTTGAATCTTCATTTAAGTGTAAGTTGGCACATCACTGGTTCATCCGAACTCGGAGGGATCCGAATTCGGTTCCCATACGAGTTAGGCCTTGGTCCTTATTGCATACTAACAGAATCCGCACCACATCCGAATTCGGACCATGCTCATGCAACCATCTGAATTTCGACCACAACATCCACATTATCACTTACTTTCATTCGGACCCCATCCGAATTCGCCCTTCAACACTCATCCGAATTCGGACCCCCAAGACCCACTTCAAGCATCATCGGATTTCGGGCATGTCCGAATTCGATGACACTGGCATCCGAATTTTGGCCCATCCGAAATCCTACACTTAGCATTGTTTTTAAAATTTTTCTCATTTTTGCATTTTCACTACAAACTAAAAATACAAAAATATTTTCTTTTCGGTGCATCATGATTAGATTAGGATTAGTGTTTTGAGTGAAAAGGTCCTGATCAACATCGTCTCTAACGATTTGACTTTGGACTTTATTAGTAGAATTTCATTCTACTAATAAAGAACCGATGCTACAACAGATCAGGCAGTTTCTATTCACACTAATCTAGACTTCCACATCATGCCTTATCATTTAAAGTCTTATATTTACTCTGATGCACCTTGTGCAGATGATGGAACCGCTATAACCGAACCATACCCCACCCCCCATCCCAATAATAACGCACAACTCCCAGAACAATCCTCTTCAAAGAAGTCGTCAAGAGTACTGTTTCCTGAATTTCAGGTACCATGATCACTTCTATGCGGCTTCACGTGGGCAGAGTTCAGCATTTCCATCTTTTTCACAAATCCAATAATTTCTCTAGCAACCTCTCCTTTGCTCTTCAAGAAGATAACCCATGTGTACCTGGAGAACTCATCAACCATTACTAGAGTGTATCTTCTTCCTCCTAGACTTGGGACATTGACAGGTCCAAACAAGTCCATATGGATTAAGAAGAGAGGAGTATCAATAGAAAATTATGTTTGGATTTAAATGATGATTTCCTCTGCTTGCCTTTCTCACAAGCTGTGCAGAGTTTATCCTTAACAAAGGTCATAGAAGGCAAACCTGTCACCAACTCTTTCTTACAGAGTTTGTTGATGTTTTTGAAGTTCAGGTGTGACAGCCTTTTGTGCCATAACCAGTTTAGGTCTGCATTTGTTCTTGTGAGAAAACAGGTTTCAGTTGTGGGATCACCAGATTGCATGTCCACAACATATACACCTTTCTTTCGTTGAGCACACAACACAACTTTGCCTTAGGGATCCAATATGTAACCCAAGTGCTCATCAAAGTTAACTTTATAGCCAGCATCACACAGTTGACTTATGCTAACAAGGTTATGTTTTAGTCCAACCACATAGGCTACTCTTTTGAACACTGCAGCACCAGCTTTAAGAGTTCCATATCCCTCAGTGGATCCCTGTACATTGTCACCAAATGTGACTTTTGGTCCTTTTTCAGGCCTGAGATCACTCAGCAGGTCCTTACAACCTGTCATGTGTCCTGAGCAGCCACTGTCCAAGTACCAAACCTGGGATGGTTGTTTTTCCTGCAGAGTGACAAGAAGAATATTAGTCATTTTTAAGGGAACTCATCACAAAGATGAGTTCTCCTACTTCATCAACATTTGTTGATGGACTTGTGATATCAACACTAATATTCCCTATTTGAATGGTATCAGTTTGGATACCACTTTCATTGACTAAGATGTTTTCAACACTGTTTATGTTAGTTGTGAGGGAACCATCAGAGTTGGCAGGCCTCATGTCCTCAGTTTCAGGACAATCTTTGGCCAGATGTGTCTTCATTCCACATTTATAACATTTTTTTCTTTTAGCATTTTTGGAAGAAGACCTTTCAGAAACACATTCTGAGTTATTTCTGTTGAATATACCAGTAGATTTAGCAAACTTATTACTATTTGATGAATCAACAGCTTGAGTGGAAAGTTTAATAGCAACAGCTTTGCCTGTCTCTTCTTTCCTCTTTTTAGGAGGACAGATGTCAAAGATAGGAAGCTTAATTGGCTTTTGAATTTCCACAGGTTTAGGAAACTTATTCCCAGATCTCTCAGTCTGAGCAATGGCTTTGCCTTTGTCCTTCCTGAGATGTGATTGATGTTGCCTATCAACATAATCATTATTTCTGGTTTTGAAAGACTTATTCTCATTTAAAACCAGTTTACCACTATGATTAGAAAACTTATTTGAAATCACAGCAGGTTTGCCTTCAACATGAGACTTACCCTTGTTAAAGGCAGACTGCTTACCTTTTGAAAACTTATTTTCAAAATGTTCAGCATTAAAAGGATTAGTATGCCTTTTTACATCAGCTTTAGACCCAAAGCCTGTTTTGTCAATAGGTTTGGTGTCCACAGCTGCAGTTTGGACATGCTTTCCTTTCTTTTGCTTGTGTGAATCAGCAGAGCACATAGCAAGCTTATTTGATTGAAAACTTATTTCATCAGCAGCTTTTGAGCTAGGTTCACACGAGTTGTCAGTGTTTTGAGGTCTGACAAACCTGTTTGTTGAGATTAATTTACCATTTTCACTTTTTGAATAAAAGTGTTTGGAAGCTCACCAAGAGTGGACAAGTCTTCTTTCAAATTATTGACCTCAACAATGGAGGCTGCTGTGTCAAGATCCCCTCCAAGATAGGCTTGGATTTGTGCAGGAATCTGCTGACTTATGCAGTGGCTGACTTTTTGTGCAGATTGGCACCAAGAGTCAACTATCTTTTGAAGCTTAGCATGTTTTATATCTGTTTCTCTCTTCTCTTCTAGTAAAATGGAATTGATGTGTTTTAATTCATCAAGCTCAGTTTCCAACTTATGGAAACTGTCCAGTTTACTGGATTTTGTTTCAAGATCAGTTTTAAGCTTAGAGATTTCAGATAATAAAACAGTATGCTTCTCAACAGCAGCTTTCAGATCAACTAGCATATATTCAAACATTTTAACTTTTTCTTCAGAACTGTAATCCATAAAATTTTGTACCTTATACATCATTGTAGGGTTCCAGTTCTCCAAGCTGCTAAAAGCTTCAGATTCAGCCAGATCCTGTTTGAAGTTGCTTGTTGATGGGACATCAGTGTTGGCCATCAGACAGTGATTGTCTTCTTCATCAGATGATGAATCAGACTCCTCCCAGTCACAAGTCTCTGCCATAAGTCCCTTTTGCCGGTTGGAAACCACTGAGTTTTCCAACTTCCTCAGCTTAGCCATAGCCAAAAGGTACTTAACCCTATAGCCATCATCCCTGTTTGTCTTGTGTGGTTTGGATGACTGACCAACAACATTTGACACACAGTCAGCAGCTATGTGGCAAGGTTTGCCACATTTGAAGCACTCAGCTTTGGTCTTATCAAATGCCTTATTTTTAACAGCATTTGAGCTTCCCTGCAGCATGTTTCTTCCAAACCTTTTCTTGTTGAACCTTTTGACAAGCATGGCTATCATTTGCTCATCATCCAGTTCAGCAATATCTGCATTGTCTTCCTCATCAGACATTTCCTCCTTATCATCAGCCTGTTGATCAGGTTGAGTGAACACATCACTCACTTGATTTACAGGTTGTCTCACACTGGCCACAAAGGTTGCACCTTTCTTAGATATTTCCAAGGCATTTCTCTTCTGTTGCCTTGACTGCTCATCATTCAGTAAGGAACCATACAGGTTAACAAGATCCATACTTCTGATGGTACCTGAATTCCTTAAGATTGTAGAAAAATAATTCCATTCTTCAGGCAGGACGTCTAAGAATTTGTTTACCAAAGTCAAGCTGTCCTTGGTGATCCCAACAGCTTTGAGATCATTTGCAAGGGCAGTAAACCTGGTGTAGGTTTCAGTGAGAGTCTCCTTTGGTTTTGCAAAGAAGAGTTCATACTGTCTAACAAGATTATTTATCCTGTTGTCAAGTGTGATTGTGGGTCCATCATAGACGGTACACAAAGTATCCCACATCTCCTTTGTAGTCTTCATCTTCTCAACCTGTTTGAACACATCATCAGGCAGAGAGATGACCAGGTTATTTCTGGCCTTTGCATCAAGAGCCACCAGTCATTTGTCTTCATCAGACCATTGAGCTTTTGCTTTCTCAAATGTTCTGATTTCAGGAGCAGCTCCTTCAACAGCAGGAGTTATGGTTGTAACAGAGGTTGGCACATAGGGACCCTCCATTACAATCTCTGGTAGTTGCACATCCAGATTCTCTAAATAGAGCATCATTCTGCACTTCCAACCAGAGAAGTTCTGATGATTGAATTTTGGAGGTTTGCCCATTGAACCATTGTCATAGTATGAGGAACTTGCAGCACTATTGTCCATGAAAACTTTGGGAGAATGAGAGATCTAGAATGACACACACTCTAAACTGCTCTTATACCAGTTGTAGGTCCCAAAAGAATATCCCAAGTATATAGCCTTAAGCTGTAGAGGGGGGGTGAATACAGCAATTTAAAAACTACACACAATTTTCTCAATGTTTGTATGTATTATCAACAAATGTTAATTACAAACGAGCTTGAATGCGGAAAGGTTCAAGCTGAGATGACAGATACAACAGTATGTTTAACTAGTCTAAGACAGACTTAAACTAGTTACAATGAATACACTCACTAAGAATCACTCACTGTGTTTACAAGACTCAGAGGAACAGCTTGAACAAGAACAGCTTAGACACTGAGCACTGTTTTATTCAAGCAGACTTGCATGCATGAAAGACACACTTGAATGCACGTTCACTCTTGGTTTCAGCACTTAGCTTTTTTGGCTTGATCTTTTAATCCTTGGAAGTTTCTTTTTATACTCACTCAGAGGATCTAAGTGAAGCTTCTTCATTGGACGAAAGGAAAAAGGAAAAGTCTTGTTGAAAAGACAACATAAACTTTTCTGCACATTCTGAAAAGCAGACTTGTCTTCATGTGGGCAGAACTTTTCTCTTTTCACTTTGTCTACTGTTGTATTGTCTTTAACCAAATAAGGAATGTCAACTTTGTGTCTTTCTTCCTTTGTTAAGGCCTATTTTGATATAAGAATAAGGTCTGTCTCCCTTTTTTAAATATCATTTTGTCTTCATGTAACAGAACAGCGTGGGCAGGCTGAGCAATTCTGTTTTCCACTTTGTCTTCAACTTTGTAAACTGATCTTGTAGTAAAAAACAATACATGATGACTTGGAAACATATTCCATAAAGTGTTTAGCCTGTTCACAAGGAACAGGTTCTGTTCACAAAGAACAGAACACTTGTAAACTGCCCAAGCTGCTCACCAGTGTAGAGCAGCGTAGACAGTGTATGTCCAGCCTGTTCAGCAGACTGAACAGCTTGGACAAACTGTCTTTGTTGCAACACATGCAACATATAGAACAGCTTTGGACTGATATTGCAAATCATTTTTAGGTTTCAATAAGGCATATAACAGGCCTTAAATTCAACCTTCAAATGCATCAACAGGTTTGATTAAGAATCTCCCCCTTAGATGCAGAACATGTTTGATTGAGGCCTTTTTGTGCCTAACAGTGTGCATGTCACATTTGATAAGTTGGCTGAACTGGCACCCGAAGTTGATCAATCAGGACCTCGCATTACTCAAATTCCTGGAGACTCTTCTAATATCCCCATTTCTTTTTCTTCTTCTGATTTAGTCAATTTGTTTGATCCTTTTTATGTTGAATTTTTCGGTCCTAACGCTAGTGTGTCTAATGTTGTCAATAATGTAGGTAATCCTTCCAGTTCAACTGCGCCACAAAGTTTCTCCACTCCATCTTCATCAACATACCCTCATCCATCTACATCATCCACCGACACATCCGCAGTTGAATCTACTCCTATAATACCCTCACATATAATACCAACAATCCTTCCTTCACCTGAACACTCGGGAATCGAACCGGAACCAGTGGTACCATCATTTGAGACCATTGACCATGAATCTTCATCCATCCCCACGTTAACCACTGAGGTTCCATCCCGAGCACCCCTTCCACACGAGATTAAATGGACCCAAAGTCACCCAACAGATCAAATCATTGGTGATGTGTCAACAGGAGTCCAAACTTGTAGGGCGTCTGCTAATGAATGCCTCTTCGCATCATTCCTTAGTATGATAGAGCCCGCTCGTGTGGATGAAGCCCTAACAGATCCAGATTGGATAGTTGCAATGCAAGAGGAACTCAACCAGTTTGTACAGCTAAGAGTATGGCGGTTAGTTCCCAAACCAAAAGACCGTACAGTGATCGGAACAAAGTGGATTTTTAAGAACAAACGAGATGAGAACGGCATTGTGATAAGGAATAAAGCAAGACTTGTTGCCAAAGACTACCGACAACAAGAAGGGATAGATATGACGAGACCTTCGCTCCAGTTGCACGGATCGAAGCAATCAGAATCTTCTTGGCGTACGCAGCACACAAAGATTTCAAAGTGTACCAAATGGACGTCAAGACTGCCTTTCTAAAGGGTGAACTTAATGAGGAGGTGTATGTTGAACAACCACAAGGCTTTGTTGACGCACATAAACCTGACCATGTTTATGTGCTAGATAAAGCCCTCTATGGTTTAAAACAAGCACCTCGAGCATGGTATGATAGTCTTTCCAATTTCCTTATTTCTGCTGGTTTCTGTAAAGGTGTGGTGGACACAACTCTGTTCACTAAAAGGGAAGGCCCACATATAATGCTAGTACAGATATATGTCGACGACATTATATTTGGATCTACTGACGGTAAATTCTGTAAGGATTTTTCAGCCCTAATGGAGTCCAGGTTCGAGATGAGTATGATGGGGGAAATGAACTTTTTCCTCGGATTTCAAGTCAAACAACTTGAGGATGGGATTTTTGTGAACCAGTCAAAATATACTCATGACATTCTCAAGAAGTATAAGTTAGACTCTTGCACGAGTATCGCAACTCCCATGGCCTCCAACTGTAAGTTAGACACCGATCCTTCTGGGAAAAGTGTCGATAATACCACTTACAGAGGGATGATAGGATCCTTACTATACTTGACTGCTAGTAGGCCAGATATAATGCATTCAACATGTCTTTGTGCTAGATTTCAGGCCGACCCAAAAGAATCACACCTAACTGTGGTAAAACGCATTTTTCGTTATCTTAAGGGTACACCCGAACTTGGTCTATGGTATCCAAAGGGAGCCGATTTCGATCTTACCACTTTTTCAGATGCTGATTTTGCAGGTTGTAGAGTTGACAGAAAAAGCACGTCGGGAGGATTACAGTTCTTGGAAGATAGACCGGTGAGTTGGTCTTCGAAAAAGCATAATTGTGTTTCCACATCCACAGCTGAGGCCGAGTATGTAGCAGCTGCAAGCTGTTGCTCTCAAGTGCTGTGGATGAGAACACAATTACGTGATTATGGATTCTCACTCACCAATATCCCAATTTACTGTGATTCTCGAAGTGCAATTGCCATCTCTTGCAATCCCGTGCAGCACTCTCGAACAAAACACATAGATATCAGGTATCATTTTATTAAAGATCACGTAGAAAAGAGAACCATTGAGTTGTACTTTGTTGGCATGGAATATCAATTTGCGGATATATTTACTAAAGCTTTAGACGAACCTCGTTTTCAGTTTTTAGTATCTCATATCGGCATGTTGAATCCACCTTCCAATTATATATCAGATATAGTCTTAAATAATTCTATTTCAATCTATCATGATTCAAATTCCTTTATTTTAGAAAATATCTGTTATTTAAATTTAAGGATTGTGTCACAAAATTGAAACTCAATATTTCCTTATCTGTGTACATTCTTAATAATTAATGATCCTGACAAATTGCTGTGTGAATTGTTCATCATGGAGTGGGACGCAAACAATATCCAGGTTTGTCTGTATTTTTAAGGCTAAAAAGGGGTCACGAGCTTAATCAGAAAAACAAAAGGAAAAGAACCGGTATTTATTTGAGGGGGAGTATAGTTAGGATTTTAAGTTTTATAATTCTTTGTTTCTTTTTAATTTCTTGTAGTTAAATTTTAAATTTTAGGTTGGTTATACTTTAATTTAATTTTAAGTTTAATTTAATAGGTCAGAAAATTCCAAAAAGATTTTAAATTTCAAATTTATCAAAAAGCCAAAAATATTTTATTTTATTCGATCTTATTTTTTATTTTGATTTATTTCTCTCCTCACTTAAAAGATTAAAGAAAATACCAAAAATATGTTATTTTATAGTTTCATAGAAAAATACAAAAAGAGTTTGTTTTTGGGCCAAATTTTTTGGGTAAAATGTTTGCTTTTTAGTTATTTTAATGTCAAGCCCAAATTTTTCTTTGTTGTGTAAAATATCCGGCGGCCCATGTGAAGTTTTGGGCGCGGATCCATCGACCCGACCCGACCCGCACGCCTATATATGGGCGGGTCAACGGTCAACATTTCATTTCTTCATCTTCAAGCTTTTCTTCTCCCTTCTTCTTCTTCTTCCTTCGTCGGCTGCCCACTGCCCCATCCTCCATTGCAACCGATTTCAAGCTTTTTGATCATCGATTTTCCTCGTTTTTCTTACTTCATTCACCTTCGGCATTAACAGGTAACCTCTTTTTAACTTTATTGTGGTTTATAACTTCATATTTTATATGTTTGATTCTCATTTTTTTCTTCATTTTTCTTCTCGGTTTTTGGTAATTTTAAGTACTTTAATGTGTTATTTTTACGTAGTTGTAGTTAGATAAAATGTTCATTATGCATTTTTAGACTAGGATCTGTAATTTCATGCATTTTTGTTAACTTTTACCTGTTCACGTTTATTTTTGCATGAACACATTAACTGCACTCATGCATTTCGGATGTCCGAGTTCGGACCATCATCTGAATTCAGATGTCCCACTTAGTTTAATTTTCAATTTTTCAATCTTACAAAAACCGAATTCGGTCACTGTAGATCCGAATTCGGTCACTGTTGATCCGAATTCGGTCCACTATGATCCGAATTCGGTTCTTCATGAAATGTCAAAAGTTTGAATTCTTCATTTAAGTGTAAGTTTGCATCATCACTGTTCATCCGAACTCGGATGGATCCGAATTCGGTTCCCATACGAGTTAGGTCCTTGGTCCTTATTGCATACATAACATTAATCCGCACCACATCCGAATTCGGACCATGCTCATGCACCATCTGAATTCGGACCACCACATCCACATTATCACTTACTTTCATTTCGGACCCCATCCGAATTCGGCCCTTCATATCACTTCATCCGAATTCGGACCCCCAAGACCCCACTTCATGCATCATCCGGATTTCGGGCATGTCCGAATTCGATGACACTGGTCATCCGAATTTGGCCCATCCGAAATCCTACACTTAGCATTGTTTTTTAAAATTTTTCCATTTTTGCATTTTCACTACAAACTAAAAATACAAAAATATTTTCTTTTCGGTGCATCATTGATTAGAGTTAGGATTAGTGTTTGAGTGAAAAGGTCTGATCTAACATCGGTCTCTTAACGATTGACTTTGGACTTTATTAGTAGAATTTCATTCTACTAATAAAGAACCGATGCTAAACAGATCAGGCAGTTTCTATTTCACACTAATCTAGACTTCACATCAATGCCTTATCATTTAAAGTCTTATTATTCTAACTCTGATGCACCTTTTGCAGGATGATGGAACCGGCTATTAACCTAACCATACCCCATCCCCCCATCCCAAATAATAACGCACAACTCCCAGAACAATCCTGTTAGGCACAAAAAGGCCTCAGTCAAACCTGCTCTACATCTGAGGGGGAGATTTTATAATCAAACCTGTTGATACATTTGAAGGTTGAATTTAAGGCCTGTTATATGCCTTATTGAAACCTGAAAATGATTTGCAATATCAGTCTAAAGCTGTTCTATACGTTGCATGTGTTGCAACCAAGACAGTTTGTCCAAGCTGATCAGTCTGCTGATCAGGCTGGACATAAACTGTCTACGCTGCTCTACACTGTTGAGCAGCTTGGGCATTTTTAAAGTGTTCTGTTCTTTGTGAACAGAACCTGTTCTTTGTGAACAGGCTAAACACTTTATGGAATTTGTTTCCAAGTCATCATGTATTGTTTTTAACTACCAGATCAGTTTACACAGTTGAAGACAAAGTGGAAAGCAGAACCGCTCAGCCTGCCCAAGCTGTTCTGTTACATGAAGACAAACGGATATTTGAAAAAGGGTGACAGACCTTTTTCTTATATCAAAATAGGCCTTTACAAGGAAGAAAGACGCAAAGTTGACATTCCTAAAATGGTTAAAGGCAATGCAACAGTAGAAAGTAAAAAGACAAAAGTTCTGCACAAGAGAAGGCAAGTCTGCTTTTCAGAAAAGTGCAGAAAAGTTATATTGTCTTTTCAAACAAGACTTCTCCTTTTTCATTCTGCCCAATGAAGATGTTTCTCTTAGATCCTCTAAGTGAGTATAAAAGGAAGCTTCTAAGGTCAGAAAGAATGTGAAGAAAGCTAAGTGCTTAAACCAAGAGTGAACGTGCAAGTGTGATATTCATGCATGCAAATCTTCTGTAAACAAGCTTCTGTGTGTCTAAGCTGTTTACCAAAGCTGTTCCTTAAAGTCTTGTAAAATACAGTGAGTGCATCTTAGTGAGTGTGTTCATTGTAATCTAGTTTGAGTGTGTCTTAGACTAGAAACCATACTGTTGTATTCTGTCATCTCAGCTTGAACAATTCCGCAGTCAAGCTTGTTTGTAATTAACATTTGTTGATAATACATACAAACATTGAGAAAAAGAGTGTGTAGATTTTTATATACTGTATTCACCCCCCCTCTACAGTTTATTACTATATACTTTGGGAACCTTTCGGGACCTACAACTGGTATCAGAGCAGTTTAGAGTGTGTGTCATTCTAGATCTCTCATAATCCCAAGTTTCCATGGACAACAGTGCTGCAAACTCTTCTTACTATGACAATGGCTCTATGGGCAAGCCTCCAAAATTTAATCATCAAAACTTCTCTGGTTGGAAGTGCAGAATGATGCTCTATTTAGAGAATCTGGATGTACAACTGCCAGAGATAGTGATGGAGGGTCCCTATGTGCCAACCTCTGTTACTACAATAACTCCAGCGGTTGAAGGAGCTGCTCCTGAAATCAGGACCTTTGAGAAAGCAAAAGCTCAATGGTCTGATGAAGACAAGAGAATGGTAGCTCTGGATGCAAAGGCCAGAAAAAACCTGGTCATTTCTCTTCCTGATGATGTGTTCAAGCAGGTTGAGAAGATGAAGACTGCAAAGGAGATGTGGGATACTCTGTGTACCGTCTATGATGGACCCACAATCACACTGGACAACAGGATTAACAATCTTGTTAGACAGTATGAACTCTTCTTTGCCAAACCAAAGGAGTCTCTCACAGAAACCTACACCAGGTTCACTGCTCTGGTGAATGATCTCAAAGCTGTTGGGATCACCAAGGACAGTCTTACTTTAGTGAACAAGTTTCTGGACATTTTACCTGAGGAGTGGAACTATTTCTCAACCATCCTAAGAAACTCAAGTACTATCAGAAGTATGGATCTGGTCAATCTGTATGGATCCTTACTGAATGATGAACAATCAAGGCAGCAAAAGAGGAATGCCTTGGAAATGTCCAGAAGAGGTACTGCCTTTGTGGCTAATGTGAGACAGTCTGTTAATCAGGTGAGTGATGTGTTCACTCAACCTGATCAACAGGATGATGATAAGGAGGAGGTGTCTGAAGAAGAAGAGGCTGCAGATCTTACTGAACAAGATGATGAGCAAATGATAGCTATGCTTGTCAAAAAGTTCAGCAAGAGAAGATTTGGAAGAAGTATGCTACAAGGAGGTGCAAGTGCTGGCAAAAAGAAAGCATTTGACAAATCCAAGGCTGAGTGCTTCAAGTGTGGCAAAACTGGCCATATAGCTGCTGACTGTGTGTCAAAAGCTGTTGGTCAGTCATCCAAACCTATCAAGACTAACAGGGATGATGGCTATAGGGTTAAGTACCTTATGGCCATGGCTAAGCTGAGGAAATTGGAAAACTCTGTGTCTTCCAATCGCCAGAAGGGACTCATGGCTGAGACATGTGACTGGGAGGAATCTGATTCATCATCTGATGAAGAAGATAATCAGTGTCTGATGGCCAACTCTGATGTTCCATCAACAAGCAGTTTCAAACAGGACATGGCTGAAGCTGAAGCCTTCAGCAGCTTGGAGAACTGGAATCCTACAATGATGTATAAGGTACAAAATTTTATGGCTTACAGTTCTGAAGAAAAAGTTAAAATGTTTGAATACATGCTTGTTGATCTGAAAGCTGCTGTTGAGAAGCATGATGCTTTATTATCTGAAATCTCTAAGCTTAAAGCTGATCTTAAAACTAAAACCAGTAAACTGGACAGTTTCTATAAGTTGGAAACTGAGCTTGATGAATTAAAACACATCAACTCCATTTTACTGGAAGAAAAGAGAGAAACAGATATAAAGCATGCTAAGCTTCAAAAGATAGTTGACTCTTGGTGCCAATCTGCACAAAAAGTCAGCCATTGTATCAGTCAACAGATCCCTGCTCAAATCCAAGCCTATCTTGGAGGGGATCTTGACACAGCAGCTTCCATTGTTGAAATAAGTAATTTGAAAGAAGACTTGTCCACTCTTGGTGAACTTCCAAATACATTCATCCAAAATGTGAATGGTAAACTTATTTCAACAAACAGGTTTGTCAGGCCTCAAAATACTGACAGCTTGTGTGAACTCAGCTCAAAAGCTGATGTTGGAGTCTGTTCTCCAAAACAGCCTGCTAAGTGCTCTGCTAGCTCACACAAGCAGAAGAAAGGAAAACATGCTCAAACTGAAGCTGTGGATGCTAAGCCTGTTGACAAAACAAGTTCAGAGCCCAAAGCTGTTGGTAAAAAGCATGTTAATCCTTTTGATGCTAAACATTTTGAAAATAAGTTTTCAAAAAGTAAGCAGCCTGTTTTCAACAAGGGTAAGTCTCAGGTTGAAAACAAAACTGCTGTGATTTCAAATAAGTTTTCAAATCATGGTGGTAAGTTGGTTTTAAATGAAAATAAGTTTTTCAAAACCAAACACAGTGAGTATGCTGATAGGCAGCATAAATCACAACTCAGTAGGGGCAAAGGCAAAGCCATTGCTCAAACTGAGACAACTGGGAATAAGTTTCCCAAACCTGTGGAAGCTCAAAAGCCAATCAAGCTTCCTGTCTTTGACATCTGTCCTCCCAAAAAGAGGAAAGAAGAGACAGTCAAAGCTGTGGCCTTTGAACTTACCACACAAGCTGTTGATTTTACAAAAAATGCTAAACCTGAAAGAATCAACAAAAACAGCTCAGAATGTGTTTCTGAAGGTCCTTCTTCCAAAAGTACTAAAAAGAGAAAATGCTACAAGTGTGGGAAGAAGACACATCTGGCCAAGGATTGTCCTGAACCTGAGGACTTGAGGCCTGTTGGCTCTGCTGTTTCCCTCACAGCTGTTACAAGCAGTGGTGGAAATGACATAGTCACTGAGGATGGTATTCAAACTGATACCATTCAAATAGGGAATATTAGTGTGGACATTCAAAATCCATCAACAAGTGTTGATGAAGTAGGAGAACTCATCTGTGTGATGAGTTCCCCTAAAAATAACTAATAATTCTCTTCTCACTCTGCAGGAAAAACAACCTTCCCAGGTTTGGTACTTGGACAGTGGCTGCTCAGGGCACATGACAGGTTGTAAAGAACTGCTGAGTGATCTCAGGCCTGAAAAAGGGCCAAAAGTCACCTTTGGTGACAATGTACAGGGATCCACTGAGGGATATGGAACTCTTAAAGCTGGTGCTGCAGTGTTCAAAAGGGTAGCCTATGTGGTTGGGCTAAAACATAACCTTGTTAGCATAAGCCAACTGTGTGATGCTGGCTACAAGGTTAACTTTGATGAGCACCTGGGTTACATATTGGATTCCCAAGGCAAAGTTGTGTTGTGTGCTCAACGAAAGAAAGGTGTATATGTTGTGGATATGCATTCTGCTGATCCCACAACTGAAACCTGTTTTCTCACAAGAACCAATGCTGATCTAAACTGGTTATGGCATAGAAGACTGTCACACCTGAACTTCAAGAACATCAATAAACTCTGTAAGAAAGAGTTGGTGACAGGTTTGCCTTCTATTACTTTTGCCAAAGATAGATTATGCACAGCTTGTGAGAAAGGCAAGCAGAGAAAAACATCTTTTAAATCCAAACACAATTTCTCTATTGATACTCCACTCTTCTTAATCCATATGGACTTGTTTGGACCTATTAATGTCCCAAGTCTAGGAGGAAGAAGATACACTCTTGTAATGGTTGATGAGTTCTCCAGGTACACATGGGTGATCTTTTTGAAGAGCAAAGGAGAGGCTGCGAGAGAAATTATTGGATTTGTTAAAAAGATGGAAATGCTGAACTCTGCCCAAGTAAAGCAGCTTAGAAGTGATCATGGTACTGAATTCAGAAACAGTACTCTTGAAGACTTCTGTGAAGAGAAAGGTATCAGTCAAAACTTTTCAGCAGTAAGAACTCCTCAACAAAATGGAGTTGCTGAAAGGAGAAACCGAACTCTCATTGAAGCTGCCAGAACCATGCTGTGTGCATCAGGATTGCCTTCATCATTTTGGGCTGAAGCTGTCAACACTGCCTGCTTCACTCAAAACAGATCCTTAGTGGTGAAAAGGTTCAACAAGACCCCCTATGAGCTGCTCAAAGGGAGAAAGCCAAATGTCAGCTATTTCCATGTGTTTGGATGTCCCTGTTTCATTCTGAATCAAAGGGACCAGCTGTCAAAATTTGAACCTAAAGCTGATGAAGGTGTGTTTGTTGGCTACTCTTCTATCTCCAAAGCCTACAGAGTATACAACAACAAAAGAAAGGTGATAGATGAATCTATCAATGTCACCTTTGAAGAGTCCAAGAATGCCTCCACCAAAGCTGTTCCTGAATCAGTTTCAGGAGACCTCAACTTTGATGATCTGATGCATTCAATCAATGAAGAGGACTCAAAAGCTTCCACTACACCCAGTGTGGAACCTGCTAATCATGATGGACATGATGATGATTATGTCAATACACCCTGTGTGAATAAATGTACTGACTTAATTACAACTGCATGTCCAGAACCTATCAATGCTGATTTCCCCAGTTCCTCTGCTGATATGTTCAACAGTGGTCAGACATGTTCAACAAGTGAACAGGCTCAAGTCAACAGTGTGTCTGAAAATCTTGAGAGCTGTTCAACAGGACCTGCTGAAGATGTTAACAACTCTGGTAAGTCATCATTGAAAAATGATCCTAAGTGGATCAGGTGTCACCCCAATGATCAAATAATTGGTGACATCAATAAAGGGATACAAACTCGGTGGGACAGCTTAAGGAACTTTTGTATGTTCTCTAGTTTTGTTTCACTGATGGAGCCAAAGAAGGTGGATGAAGCACTAAAAGATGCCAATTGGATCACTGCCATGCAAGAAGAACTCAATCAGTTTGAGAGAAACAAAGTATGGAAGCTGGTCCCTGCCCCTAAAGGAAAAACAATAATTGGCACAAAATGGGTTTTCAGGAACAAAATGGATGAGCAAGGTCATGTCATTAGAAATAAGGCAAGACTGGTTGCTCAGGGCTACAGACAGGAGGAAGGCATTGACTATGATGAGACATTTGCTCCTGTGGCCAGGCTAGAAGCAATTCGTTTGTATCTAGCCTACGCTGCTCATAAGAGCATAAAGGTATTTCAAATGGATGTGAAGAGTGCATTTTTGAATGGGAAGCTGCAAGAAGAAGTATATGTCAAGCAGCCTCCAGTTTTTGAAAATGAACAACACCCAGGTTTTGTCTATAAGTTAGACAAAGCTCTCTATGGTCTCAAACAAGCCCCTAGAGCCTGGTATGACACTCTTACTGAATTCCTTATGAGCAATGGGTACTCCAGATGTAAAGTGGATACCACATTGTTCATAAAGAAGGTGAAGTCTGATATTATGCTTGTTCAAATTTATGTGGATGACATAATATTTGGTTCTACTAATGAGCAACTATGCAAGAATTTTTCATTACTCATGAAATCCAAGTATGAAATGAGTATGATGGGAGAACTAACTTTCTTTTTAGGATTACAGGTTAAACAAACCTCAACTGGAATTTTTATAAATCAAAGAAAGTACACTTTAGATCTTTTGAAAAAGTTTAACTTTGATCAAAGTTCTCCTATTAAAACCCCAATGGCAACCAATGTAAAATTGGATGCTGATGCCAGTGGCAAAGCTGTTTCAGTAACAGCTTACAGAGGCATGATTGGGAGCTTGCTATACTTGACTGCTAGTAGACCTGATATTATGTTTGCCACCTGTTTATGTGCTAGGTTCCAAGCTAATCCAAAAGAATCACATCTTGCAGCTGTTAAAAGAATCTTCAGATACCTGAAGGGTACTTCAGGTTTAGGTCTTTGGTATCCCAAAGACTCAAGCCTTGAACTAACAGGTTATTCAGATTCTGATTTTGCAGGCTGCAGGTTAGACAGGAAAAGCACAACAGGTGGATGTCAACTCCTTGGTGGCAAGTTGATCAGTTGGAGTAGCAAGAAGCAGAACTCAGTGTCCACTTCTACTGCTGAAGCTGAATACATTGCTGCTGGAAGCTGCTGTGGGCAGATTCTGTGGATGCAGCATCAGCTTGAAGACTATGGGCTTGTGTATAGGAAAACTCCTATTCTGTGTGAT
Organism: Centrapalus pauciflorus; assembly: GCA_020465985.1. Classification (NCBI taxonomy): domain Eukaryota; kingdom Viridiplantae; phylum Streptophyta; class Magnoliopsida; order Asterales; family Asteraceae; genus Centrapalus; species Centrapalus pauciflorus. Next base: position 118,152 of record JAANYP010004578.1, on the reverse strand, counting down.
AACACAAGTGCCATAGCCATCTCCAACAATCCAGTATTTCACTCAAGAACAAAGCATATTGAAGTCAGACATCACTTCATCAGGGATCACATCCAAAAAGGTAATGTGGAGGTAAGTTTTATTTCCACAAATGAACAGCTTGCAGACATTTTCACCAAACCTCTGGATGAAACAAGGTTTAATTACCTTGTCAGCAAGCTGGGCATGTTAAACAAGAGTGACTAAGTGTCTCTCAACGGTCTAATAATTCGTATGTCTCACACTGCTCAAGTTTCTCTGAACAGCTTAGACAGAACAGGTTATACATGTTCTGTACTTAGTCATTTGTCTGAAAAACTTGAACAGCTTGAACATACAACAGGCTGAACAAAAACAGTTTAACCTGTTTATTCGTCCAGCCTGCTCTGATGGTTCAGTCTTCAACCTGTTCACTTCTTCACACTGTAACCTGTTCATCTATTGAACTCAACCTGTTCTCACAAAGGAGAGCAGGCTGAAGGAACAGTTTGAAGAAAGAACAGCTTGAAGACTGAGAACCTTGTTGACCCTGATCATCACAGGTTTGACCATCAGCGTAGACCAACAGTTTAATTACCTTTCTTCATAATTAAGTTTCTTAAATTATGTTTTATTTAACTTAATTACTGCGGATAATGTATGTTACGTGTGTTAGTGATCAAAAAGGTCAAGTGGTCTGACAATGTTTCTGACATGGACAACCGTTCCGTTTTCCGTTAACAAACATTTCAAATCAAACCGCCCAAATCTTTTCTCTCTCATGCACACGACCATTCAAAATCCTATAAATACCACCATCTTGTTTCATCTTCGTCTTCCTCATCATTCCCAGAAATTCTCAAGAACCCTAAAATCGACTAAGTGTCTTTTGCTTCCTCAAACCTTCAAATTTCCCAAATGGCTCACAGACCCAATCCCTTTCTGCCAGTTTTCGTTGGTGAGGATGTTGTTAAACATCCTTCTGTCACCACGATGCTGACCCTGAAACCCACCAACTACATAGCAAACCTCACAATCCCCAAAAACTATGTGGGGAAGGGTTACGATCAAATGGTGGAATTTCTGCAAGTTCATCCGTTGAACTATGCACTGACTGCATCTCCTGGTGTCCTGTACCAGGAAATGGTATACGAGTTCTGGTACACCTGCTCCTACAATCCAAACACTAAGGTTATCAGAGGTACTATTCTCAATGGGACTCAAACCATTGAGATTACAGTCGATCTTTTGAGGGAAGTTCTTCATCTTCCAGTGGCTGAGAACTATGATCTCCCTCAGCCTGAAAATGAGCAAATGGGCAATCTGCTACGCTTCTGTGGTGTGGCAGAACCCAAGGTTGGAGCTACTTTGTACAGGAAGGAGTTATCACCTACTTACAACTTCTTATTTGCCTCTGTGGCAATGTCGTTCAGCAGCAAGGTTGGTTCCTTTGACAACTTAGTAGAGATGAAGTGCCGATAGTCCTTCAGCTGGTGGATGGGACTACACTTGACATGGCCAAATGGATCTTCTTGAACATGAGAAACCTGGTACAACAAGAGACAAGACCAGCAGCTGTCAGATATCCCAGGTTCCTGAGTCTCATCTTCTGCCATGTCTGTGGTGAGCATCTATATCACTCTCAACCCCTACTTAAAACTGCTGCATTCCCTGTGATAGGGAATAGGGTGTTTCATACTCCTGTACTGGAAAATGAGCCTCCTCTCTCAACACCAATGAGGAGGCTGTTGGGTTTAGTGGAAGGACCCTCTGCTGTGAGGGTGGATCCAGTCACTGCTGCTCCCGGTGGAAAATCCAAAGCCAGGTCTAAGTTGGTAAAAAGGACCTTGGCAGCTGAAGCTGGGCCTGCTAAAAAGAAGGCCAAAACAGCTCAAGCTGAGTCTGCTCCCTTAGCCTCTGTGGCTGAGGAAGAGCAGATTCCTCACCCTGGCTCATCTGTTGAGCCTGAAGCCTTTGTGGCTGGTGCCTCTGTGGCACAAGAGACTATGGAACAATCCAGCCCCACTGTTCCTGACCCAGTCTCCCATCCAGTCCAAACCGATCCCCTCTCCTCTCCACAATCACCCACTTCATCCATCCGTTATCAAAGAAAATCATTAGCCAAAAAGAAACTAGCCAAGAAAACAGTCTCCTCTGTTCCCTCTCAACAGGGTTCAGTTGTAAAAGAAGCAACCCAAGCTGCCTCTCCTATTTTGGGAGAAGGTTCAGCTCATTTGGAGCCTGCTTCACTCCAGCCTGAGTCACCCTTGAGTCAGCCTAGACACTCTGGTTCCTCCCAACAGGAACCAGTTGTACAAATGGAGATACCCACATCAACTATCCCAGCCTCCCAACAGGCTGAGGATATTGAAAGACAGGAGCCCTCTCCGCTCCACACTGAGTCCACACTGTCCCCAACTCATATCTCCTTACACCCTGAGTCTGCACGAGGTGCCCACGCTGCTGATATAGACCAATCAGCAGCTCAGCCTCAAACTTCTGTTCCCCATGATTCAGCTGTTCAACACCAAACAGCTGCTGAGGGAACAACAACACAAGCTGATGAACCTCAGGGATCATACCATCCCTCTGGTGAGGCTGATCCCTCAATGCAAATTCCATCAGCAGGTTTCACCACTGCTGATGTTGAAATGCATATCCCATCTCCCCATGATGAGGTGCCTTTAGACCAAGGCACTGCAGAGGGAACCACAACTGGTCTTCATGAGGGTGCTGCAACACAAGCAGCATCTGAGAGGCCCCAAACATCATCTCCTTCTCCTAATGATGCAGCTACAGCCGCTGCTGAAGGACCCCTTGATCCCTCTAACCTGGGCCACCTTACTTTTGCCCAGGCTATGGAACTATTGTCCAAAGTTTCTCTCCCTTCTCCCTCTCATCCTCAAACACCAGCCTCATCATCATCTTCTCCATCTACTCACTCCAAACAGTCCACCCATACACCACCATCTCCCAAAGACCTGCCTTTGAAGGATCAGCTTTCATTGCTGACCAACAAAGTTGGTTCTTTGGAACATACCATGCACTCCCTACAATCCATAATCTCAGACTCTGTGTCTGAGCAGCTCAAAGGATTCTTTGATACGTTTAAAGAATCCTTCCCAGTTACTCCACAAGCTGACCACTCTCCACAGCTGCTTGCACTCACTGCACAGCTGCAAAATGTATCCAACTCTCTTTCCTCTATCCTCTCCTCACAACAGGACTCTGTGTCCTCTATGACAGCTATTTCTCAACAGCTGTCCTCTCTCCTCACTTCCTGTAATACTACCATTCCTTCCACATTGGCCAGCCTGAACACTTTTATAGGTTCTCTATCAAATTCTGTGTCATCAAACCTTGCTGATGTGCAAGATTCTCTTGAACTTCATCTTGCACAGCTCCAAAGTTTGTTGTTCACAGCTTCTGATAGAGACAACATTGTTAAGCTGACCACTTTTGCTGATTCCCAAGCTTCTTCTCTTCAAAACTGTCTTTCCCAACTTGGTGAGGTGAAGGATAACTTGGCTTACTTAGTGAACAGCCTTGTTGGTCCTAAACCTTCCAAAACTGCTGGCAAGCCTGCTGACTTTGTGTCTTCAGGCAGACCAGGGGTTGAAGTCGCTGCCTCATCTCCTTCAAAGGGGGAGAAAGCATCTGCCTCGAAGACTAAGTCTAAGGGGGAGAAGATTCCTTCTCCTAAGGAGATACCAGTGTCTGCAACCCAAACTGATCAACCAGCAGAAACAGGTGCAGCTGAAGGTGCTTCCCAAGCTGCTATGCCTACTCAGGCTGGCTCTCCAAACCCTGCTCAGTCTAAGGGGGAGGAAGTCATTCCTAAGGACAGGCCTAGCAGCAAAAGGAGGCACCTTATTCTTTCAGAGGAAAAAGAAGAAGAAGAAGAAGAAGAAAGTATTCCTGAAGCTGCTGTCACTAAAGCAGCAGCTAAAGGAAAAGAAAAGGCAGCGGTGGATCCTATTGAGCAGAAACAGGCAGAAACTCAGTTTCACAAAGCCAGAGCCAAAGAGATGGGCCTCCCTATGCACAAATACTTTGAGTTTAGGGGAGAACAACTTAAGGCTCTGGAAGAGTTAAGAAAAGAAGAACAATCTGCCAAAGCTGCTAAGTCTCTTGCCCTCCAAGAAGCAAAGAAAATAAAAATGTCTACCTTGGAGGTGCAAAAGAAAATAATGGAAGCTGCCAAGCAATCAGCAGGAGAAAAAGGGAAGGAAGTGGAAAAAGGTACTCAGGTCTCAGTGACCAAATCAACAGTACATTCTGCCAGAGCCAAATTCCATTTTGACAACTTGGCCAAAAAGAAATTTCATGATGTTGCTACTAGAAGGCTGGCCAAGGAAGGAATTGTCAAAGCTGTTCCCATATCAAGAAAAGGCACTCAGTGGTAACTTCAGATCACAAGGATGGGTGCAACAGGCCCTGAATTGGAATCATATGATCACGCTGATGTGGCTCAAATGGGTTACAGGGAATGGGTGGAACTGGCAGTTGCCCTGAGCCAGTCTAAGTCAGAAACGGCTAAGACTATCAGGGCATACATAAAGAAGCTGATGGAGAGAGTGAGTGAGTTGGGCCTGATCCCTAAAGAAGTCAAAGAGGGTGTCTCTGTGATATCCCCTAAAATCAAGGCCAGAAGGAAAAAAGAGAGATTCAGAGCTGGAAGAACTCCTTATGATGATTGAACAAGGAGATTATGCTGTGGAAATTAAAGGAGTTGACCACAGCCTGCCTGAAGGAGTTGAATTTTAAGATGGCAAAGTGATTGAAGAGCCTGAGTTAGGGGCATTTTTTGTGGATCCCTTATCTCAGAAGAAATGTTTTCAAAGAGCTTCTGACCTACACAAAGTTGGTCTTAAGCAGCTTGCAGCCTTCAGGATTGCCACCTCCTTCAGTCAGTCCAGCCAATGGAGAGCAGCTGTCTGGGAAGAGCTGAAAGGTTTTTATGACAGAGGTGAGCTCCAAAGTTCTAACTTTATGTTTCTTACAGCTGAACTTGAAGAACATGAAGAAACAAGGGAAGAACTTGTAAAAAGATTCAAAGAAGGGATGCCACCCCCTGTCGAATGAAGTCCACCTGCCATCTGGGTAGGTGAAGAATGGAAGCTGACCATCAGTTGGACAGGCTTGCCATTATCTGCTCCCGTCTCAAACAGTCCAAATCTTGTACATTAGTTGTACATTCTGTACATTAGTTGTACACAATTACATAAGTTGTAATTTTTTATTTTTACATTAGTTGTAAAATACATTAGCACATTAGTTGTACTTTTGTAAGAACATATGTTGTTCAAGTAAAGTCAAGAATCAGTGTATATATAAACTGATCTTTTACTTTACTGTAATGTTGTAATTTTATTTCAGCAAATGTACTGTAAAAATATATAGTGATTTTTGACAAGATCAGCTCGGTCTGGTTATTGCAAATAGGGGGAGATTGTTAGGCACAAAAAGGCCTCAGTCAAACCTGCTCTACATCTGAGGGGGAGATTTTATAATCAAACCTGTTGATGCATTTGAAGGTTGAATTTAGGGCCTATTATATGCCTTATTGAAACCTGAAAATGATTTGCAATATCAGTCTAAAGCTGTTCTATACGTTGCATGTGTTGCAACCAAGACAGATTGTCCAAGCTGATCAGTCTGCTGATCAGGCTGGACATAAACTGTCTACGCTGCTCTACACTGTTGAGCAGCTTGGGCATTTTTAAAGTGTTCTGTTCTTTGTGAACAGAACCTGTTCTTTGTGAACAGGCTAAACACTTTATGGAATTTGTTTCCAAGTCATCATGTATTGTTTTTAACTACCAGATCAGTTTACACAGTTGAAGACAAAGTGGAAAGCAGAACCGCTCAGCCTGCCCAAGCTGTTCTGTTACATGAAGACAAACGGATATTTGAAAAAGGGTGACAGACCTTTTTCTTATATCAAAATAGGCCTTTACAAGGAAGAAAGACGCAAAGTTGACATCCCTAAAATGGTTAAAGGCAATGCAACAGTAGAAAGTAAAAAGACAAAAGTTCTGCACAAGAGAAGGCAAGTCTGCTTTTCAGAAAAGTGCAGAAAAGTTATATTGTCTTTTCAAACAAGACTTCTCCTTTTTCATTCTGCCCAAAGAAGATGTTTCTCTTAGATCCTCTAAGTGAGTATAAAAGGAAGCTTCTAAGGTCAGAAAGAATGTGAAGAAAGCTAAGTGCTTAAACCAAGAGTGAACGTGCAAGTGTGATATTCATGCATGCAAATCTTCTGTAAACCAGCTTCTGTGTGTCTAAGCTGTTTACCAAAGCTGTTCCTTAAAGTCTTGTAAAATACAGTGAGTGCATCTTAGTGAGTGTGTTCATTGTAATCTAGTTTGAGTGTGTCTTAGACTAGAAACCATACTGTTGTATTCTGTCATCTCAGCTTGAACAATTCCGCAGTCAAGCTTGTTTGTAATTAACATTTGTTGATAATACATACAAACATTGAGAAAAAGAGTGTGTAGTTTTTAAATACTGTATTCACCCCCCCCCTCTACAGTTTATTACTATATACTTTGGGAACCTTTCGGGACCTACAAATCCATCCTTCCCAACGCCGAGTTTGTCGAGTTTATTCCACACAACTGGCAACTCGACGTATCCATTCTCTCTAAAGAACCCCAAGCCCTCGCATTTGACATCCTCACTCACCACCCCATCTATTACGCCTTATCCACCGCAATCGCTGTTCCCCAGATTTGTCTGCAACAATTCTGGAACAGATTGCAGTATGTTCCTGACGCCGAACCCCTTTTTACATCCACCATCGACTGTGTTCCAGTCAAACTCACCATACCCGCAATACGCCATATCCTTCACCTACCCGCCGAATTCTACCTACCCACCCGCGATCAGTTTGATCCCAACCCATCCATCACCGAAACCCTAGCTGAAATCCAAACCCTGGGTTATGATGGCCCTTTCTCCAAACCCTCAGATTTCCGCACCAAAAATCTTCAATCTCACTGGCGGATCCTTTTTGATGTTATCAACAAGTGCTTCACCGCGAAGCACTCCGGTCACGACTCCGCATCGGCTCAGGTATTAGCCATGTTCACCGGCTTTGCCTTTGACCGACATGTAGATTATGCTGCTTTCCTGTTCGAGGAATTGCGTCGAGTGCATCTGGAGAGGGGAACCAAAAAGGGAAGAAAGTACATACCTCTCCAGCGGTTTCTGTAGCTTATAATCCAATACGCGATGGATCATGATGAGGACATCCATGAACGTCCTGAGGCGGACGTCTACCCCACAGTGGCCATACAAAAGCTGACTCTGCCAAAGGGGGCCCCTACAGTGCCAATAATGACAATTCCACTATCTCTACTACTGAACTAAGCCCAATCAGTTGGACTCCCCACCATAAGACCGTCAGTCCAACAGTCGAAATCACCACCACCACCCACTTGGTTTCCCCTCAACGGGAGACCACTTCATTCCACGGGGTCATAGCACATACACCATCGCCATCTCATTCGGAGAGTGACGGTGTTGAAAAAGGTCACACTCCTCCCCACGTGACCGCCCTTCCTTCATTCACAATTCCATCCCCCCACAAAGACACAACGCACGATGCCTCCATGGCATCCCCAAGAGCTGCCTCTGTGGCAGCTCCACAAACTTCCGGATCTTAGCGTCCTATACAGGAGCCAGAAATGAGGGAAGGAAGACCGGGAGTGGCTCAATCAACGCCATCCACTTCCGGCCATCTCCCTATCAACTTGGAGATGTTAACGGCAGCTCTACGTGCTGCCGGAGTGATTACCCGGGCTGACCTGGACGCCCAAAAGGAAGCTGCCGAGGAACGTTACACCGCCCTTCTCTCACTTATAAAGGGTAAGGGTGTCGCTTTCGAAGTTGGCCCTCCACCAGGATCCCATTCAGTTAACCAGATCGCGGAGCTCTCGGATAAGATTGATGCGCTTACACGTCTAATCCTTCAAGTCCAGGAGCAGATTAATTCCAGAATGGACCGCCTGGAGTCTGCAGTAATTGAACTCCAGTGCCGTCCTCAGGCAGAGGCTCCAAAGAGGAAGCATGACGACCAGGACGATCCTGATCGTCATGGGGGGGAGAAAAGACAGAAAGTTCAGTCTGAGGACCCAATGATGATTCTAGGGGGAGCAGAGACCGAAGGGACAGGGTTTCAGGGGTCAGGGGAACAGATGCAGCAGGCTCAGGAATACTTAATGATAGAAGACGAGCCCATGGTCGAGGGTCCAGCTCCACTGGATCCGATGACAGCCATGGTAGAGTTCGAGCCCGCTCATGAGAAAGTTGAAATCATATTGGTATCTGACTCAGACTCCGATATTGAGGACAGCGAACCCTTCATCATTCCTAAGCCTGAACCAGAATCGCCTAGAAAATCCTCATCCTCTTCCTTTGATTTCCTAAACTCACCACCACCAACCCCTCAACAAGAAATACTCTCATCTATTCAAGCTCCCACATCTCTCAAAGAATCTCATATTGTCCCAAGCCCTCCAAGATCTCCAAGCCCTCCTCCAGTCCAACAAACCGAACTCACAGGTCCTTCACAAACCAAAAGGGTCGATTGCTTCGATGAAACTCCAGAAGGACCTGGTGTATTTAGGAAAGATGACTTATTCTGGGTAAGTCAATATTCAAAAGGTGAAGTACAAAAACTGCCTCAGGAAGAAAAAGACAAACTTCGACAAGAACGGCGGGGGACAATCATAAAACTACTTGAAGCTAAAAAGGATGAAATCGAAGAACCCCCCGTTCAGGGCCTCAAATAATTCCTACAGAAAATTCCCCCTGAGCAGTTTCAGAACCCGTACTTGGAAGAGAGATTCAAAATGGTATTCAGAAAGAAGCCTGGATCCTTCAGCAGACGCCTTCTTATGGAACTAACAAATGTATCTAAAGCTGAACAGGCCGAATACTATCAACTAATGCTCAGGGAGAGGGGGTCTAAAATGTTAAAATCGAAGATAAAGAAACTCCGAACCATAACCATGTGTAAAAGAGCCAAAGTCTACTATCCCTCCTTTCATGTAGAAAGAGAAGATGGCACGGGTGATGACATCTTCGAGAATGACCTAGACTTCATAAGTGCGGACGACATTGAGTTTTTACACAACTGCTTGAAAAATCGCATCAAAAAACGTCTGACCCACATGACTGCTGTAGGTGCCCTAGTCCGAAGCATGAACCGCCGCTCGATTATCATGTGCCTCAGAGACTCCCAGATGGCAATCAAGAGCGCGTTGGTTAAAATGGGCCTACGAGCACCAGAACAAGACAGCTTCCTCCTAGCCCATCATCCGGCCTACAGAGTTGTATTCTCTAGAGACCCGGGTGTCATTTTTGTCAATTACAAGGGCTATAAAAGGTACATGCGCTTTGAGGATCTTCCATGTTACTCCGATGGTACACTCAGATTGGTTCGAGCAGCGCTAACACAGAAAGTACAAGATTTTGTGTTAGGCACAAAAAGGCCTC
>JAANYP010004578.1:0-108082 GCA_020465985.1 Centrapalus pauciflorus | reverse complement strand
GGGTAGGTGAAGAATGGAAGCTGTCCATTAGTTGGACAGGCTTGCCATTATCTGCTCCCAACTCAAACAGTCCAAACATCCTGTACATTAGTTGTACATCCTGTACATTAGTTGTACATTATTACATAAGTTGTAATTTTTGCTTTTACATTAGTTGTAAAATACATTAGTACATTAGTTGTACTCTTGTAAGAACATGTGTTGTTCTAGTGTAGTCAAGAATCAGTGTATATATAAACTGATCTTTTACTTTACTGTAATGTTGTAATTTTATTTCAGCAAATGTACTGTAAAAATATATAGTGATTTTTGATAAGACCAGCTTAGACTGGTTATTGCAAATAGGGGGAGATTGTTAGGCACAAAAAGGCCTCAGTCAAACCTGTTCTACATCTGAGGGAGAGATTTATAATCAAACCTGTTGATGCATTTGAAGGTTGAATTTAAGGCCTGTTATATGTCTTATTGAAACCTGAAAATGATTTGCAATATCAGTCTAAAGCTGTTCTATATGTTGCATGTGTTGCAACTAAGACAGTTTGTCCAAGCTGCTCTGTCTGCTGAACAGGCTGGACATAAACTGTCTACGCTGCTCTACACTGTTGAGCAGCTTGGGCATTTTTAAAGTGTTCTGTTCTTTGTGAACAGAACCTGTTCTTTGTGAACAGGCTAAACACTTTATTGGAATATGTTTCCAAGTCATCATGTATTGTTTTTGACTACAAGATCAGTTTACAAAGTCGAAGACAAAGTGGAAATCAGAACTGCTCAGCCTGCCCAAGCTGTTCTGTAACATGAAGACAAAAGGTTATTTGAAAAAGGGTGACAGACCTTTTTCTTATATCAAAATAGGCCTTTACAAGGAAGAAAGACGCAAAGTTGACATTCCTAAATTAGTTAAAGGCAATGCAACAGTAGACAAAGTAAAAAGACAAAAGTTCTGCACATGTGAAGACAAGTCTGCTTTTCAGAAAAGTGCAGAAAAGGTTATGTTGTCTTTTCAACAAGACTTCTCCTTTCTCATTCCGTCCAATGAAGATGTTTCTCTTAGATCCTCTAAGTGAGTATAAAAGGAAGCTTCTAAGGTCAGAAAGAAGTGTGAAGAAAGCTAAGTGCTGAAACCCAAGAGTGAACGTGCAAGTGTGATTTTCATGCATGCAAACCTTCTGTGTAAACCAGCATCTGTGTGTATAAGCTGTTTTACATAAGCCGTTCCTTTAAGTCTTGTAAACACAGTGAGTGCTTCTTAGTGAGTGTATTCATTGTATACTAGTTTGAGTCTGTCTTAGACTAGTAAGCATACTGTTGTATCTGTCATCTCAACTTGAACTATTCCGCATTCAAGCTTGTTTGTAATTAACAAATTGTTGATAATACATACAAACATTGAGAAAAGAATGTCTAGTTTTTAAATTGCTGTATTCACCCCCCCCCCCTCTACAGCTTATAACTATATACTTTGGGAACCTCTCGGGACCTACACGAAGTCGGTAAGGCAAATTAAATCATGAATTAGAGAAGATTGAGAAACTTCTTGATGCTTTACCAGCGAAAAGGGAGATGTACGTAGCGCTCATAAAGCATGATGAAGAGAAATTCGAAACTCTTACTCTCGAAGGAGTCATTTGAACGCTGAGGACTTATAACTTTCAGTTGCTCAAGAAGGAACGGGAATATGACCAAGTCCAAGATCCGGAAATGTATTTTGGAAAGTCCAAACCTTCAGTCGCGAGTGAACTGAAAACAGCTACAGCATTCTACACGGGCGAAGCGTCAACTCCAGTGGAAGTAGAAGACTCAGGCAGCCGGGCTTTCTTAGGCTATTCTAAACCGGAAGAGAAACCGACACAATCAGCATCTACTTCTCAACAGTACATAAAGATGCCTATGAGTGCACAATCATCCGAATCTCATCTGAATCTTTTCGCTTCGTTTGTTGCAGCATATGGAAATTGTGTACAGGGTAAAACTATCGATCCTGCATTATGGGAAGAGGACTATGATAAGGTGGATCCTGATGATTTGGAAGAAATGGATCTACAATGGCAACTGGCCATAGTGACTCAGAGGGTCAAGAGATTCATAAAATGAACAGGCAGAAATCTGAACGTTAGCAACAATAAGATTGGGTTCGACAAATCCAAAGTTAAGTGCTATAACTGCCAAGGGTTAGGACATTTTGCTCGAGAGTGTCAAAAACCCAAGGTTGAAAACTATCAGAAACAATCTCAGGGGAGATATCAGCCTGCTAATTCGGGTAATCAAGCGAACATTGCTGGTCTGCTAACGAATGTAACATCTGACAGACAGCTTGATGGGACATATGATTGGAGTTCACATCCAGAGACTAATGCTAGCGCCTTCATGGCTGAAGTAACAGAGTATGGAGATGTCAAAGCAGAGGAAGAAACAAAGGACAGAGAACAGAATGATACAAGTCCTGTGTTGGTGGAGAAGTAAGATAATCAGACCGTTCTAGAGTTTGCCGTGCAGATGGCTAACGTGGAATCTGATCATGCAAAGGTAATTCTGAACTTTTCTACATTCCGTGATTTATGTGTTTTATGTGCTACTTCTAATGATAGATTGAATTTAGTGCTAGAAACACATAGTAATTTAACTGCTCAAATTGAATCCTTAAAATCAGATAATGCTAGTCTCTTAGATATAAAAGAAGATCTTAGGAATAAGCTGAAAGCAGATGCTCAAGATGTAATAGTTCTAAAAGGCAAACTGAGTGAGCAGTGTCAGGATAGAACTAATGTATGAGCATGTTGAGGCTTTAACCAAAGAGCTAACTATTAAAGAGGTAGAGCTAGCTGAAGGAAAGGTTAAGGTTGCTGAAAGAAATAGTAAGTTAGAAAACTTTAGGAACTCTTCACTGAATCTAGGGAAAATCTTAGATGCACAACGTCAATCTAAGAAACCAGTAGGTTTAGGTTAAAAAGAGAGTCCTCCACCTTTTAATGATAGATATGTGCCTCAACCTCAGGATAAAACTGATAAGCCAGTTGAGTTAGAGGTAGCAGCTGAACCTGTATCTGAATCTGATAAGGATAAAGCAACTAAGGTGACTAATAATAATGCTACGATTAAGAATGTCAAATGCAGTCTTCTAGTGATAAAATTCTAGGAGAAGCTAGACCTGACTTTAATAATCAGAAAGAGGAAAAGTCACGATAGTTGAGAAGAAAGAACATGACACTACTGAGACACCAAAGTCAAAGGGCACTCATAAGAAGTCAATTGATAAAATATCTTGTTTTAGATGTCATGAAAGGGGACATGTTGCGTCTAGCTGTTCATATAGGAAGGTAGAATCTACACCTAATGTTGGAAAGCCTGAACAACATAAACCCTCACCAAGTGTAGCAAGCACAAGTGATTCTCAAAACACTAAGAAGATTGTGCATGCCACACCAAAGATTGCTGTCAGTCAAACACCTGTGTCAGGTAGACCAAATGAAGTGGTTAAGACTAATTCACCGAATAGAGTCCCTAACCAATCTAGGTCAGGACCTCAACAAGTATATAGGAGTACAACACCTAGAAGAGCCTACACTCCGGCTAGGTCTCACACTCCTGTAAGACATCAGACACCAAGTAGAGCCCAAGGATACCAATCTGAAATGCCATATAATAGAAATTATTCAAGGGCTCAACAGCAAATGTCTAACCAAAGGCCAAGAGTGAATTTAAATCACTCTACACCACAACAGGTTCTCAATCAAACATCCAAGTCACTTGAAAGGAGAGATGGGTTTTTAAAGGAGTTCAAGTATGTGGATGAGAACGATATTACCAAGTCAGTCATGGCTTGGGTTCCCCGTGATAACTAACTTGTTTTCTTTCATGTGCAAGAGTTAACTACAGGTCTTAAAAACAAGTGGTTCGTCGACAGTGGTTGCTCTAGGCACATGACTGTGGAAAGGAGTCTGCTCACAGACTTCAAGGGAGGGAACAAGGGATTCGTATCATTTGCTGGGAACAAAGGAGGAAATATCACTTGAACTGGAGTGATTACTAATGGGACAATCACACTTGATCAAGTATATCACGTTGATAGACTTGCTCACAATCTCATTAGTGTCTCTCAGATCTGTGATAAGAAGAATTCAGTTCTGTTTACTGATACTGAAGCGTTAGTGCTGAAGCCGGGATTCAAAATTCCTGAAGAGTGGATTATGATGAGAGCCCCACGGAAGAATGATTTGTACATGCTGGACATGAACATCTCCGACTCATCGATGGGAACGATCTGTTTGTTATATAAAGCTTCAGAGACCGAATCAGTCTTATGGCACAGACGCATGCCACACTTTCACCTGAGGAAAATGAATTATATCACTAAACATGGACTGGTGCAAGGTGTCCCTATGAAGAGTTTTCAGTTTGATGACAAGTGTGTACCGTGCAACAAAGGCAAACAACACAAGAAGTCACACAAGTCAAAGACTCAGAACTCTATAGCTTCCACTTTCAATTTGTTGCATATGGACCTATTCGGACCTATCAACAAAAGGAGTATAGGTGGTAGTTGGTACTGTTTAGTTATCACTGATGATTACTCAGATTTTCATGGGTTTTCTTTTTAGGTACGAAGGACGAGACAGCTGGAAAGCTGATCGGGTTCTTAGACCAAGTCAAAAACTCCTATGGGACGCGGGTAAAACGTATCCGGAGTGATAATGGAACAGAGTTTAGAAACACAGTAATTGGTGTATATTGCCTATCTAAAGGCATAGTGCATCAATTTAGTGCACCTTATGAGCCACAAAAAAATGGGGTTGCTGAACGGAAGAACAGGACCTTAATTGAGGCAGCAAGGACCATGCTCTCGGATTCAAAGCTTCCTACCATGTTTGGGGGGAGGAAGTGAATACCGCTTGTCATGTTTTAAATCGGGTCCTTACGGTCAAATCAATGAATAAAACCTGTTATGAAGTTCTGAATAAAAGACCACCAAATTTAACTGGCTTCGTATCGTTTGGGGTACCGTGTACATTAATGAAAAAAAACATCAACCTAAGTTTGGTGAAAAGGCTGACGAAGGTTATTTCCTAGGTTATGTGCGTAACTCACCAAACGAAAGGGTTTTTTACAAATCAAGCGGGACGGTAGAGATTGTGTATAACATTGATGTAATAAGCTATACACATGAACCCCAAACTGGTCTGGAATGGATATTTGATTATGAAAAATTGTTTGAATCATTTAACATTCATTTGGATAGAAATGCAAGTACAATTGAAAATGACTTATGGTCATTAAATCTGAATGACAATGGTCAAGGTTTTCCAAGGATGAGCATTCCATCAACTTTTGAGCCTACATCAACAGAAGATGGGTCTCTAGCAGAGAATGATTATGAGTTACCTACAAACGAGAATCAGACTACTAATTCTAACTCTGAGGACAGTGATCATGAGGAAGAGAATGTAGTATCTGAAGTCGTTCTCCCGTTAGATGAAATAGGATCAAACTTAGGAGATAATCTTAGAGTCGATGAGATCAACACATCGAGGATAAATAAGGATCATCCGATTGAGAACATCATAGGAAATCCGAATGCTGGTGTGAGAACTAGGAGTAGTTTGAATAACAACACAATGCTGTAGTCGATGATTAATGACTCCAAGGCTTTTCACACTTGCCTTTATTCGTGTTTTATCTCACAAGTAGAGCCGAACAATGTGCGAATGGCACTAAAAGACAACTCTTGGGTTGAAGCGATGCAAGAAGAACTGTCACAATTCAGAAAGCTTGAAGTGTGGGAGTTAGTGCCATTACCTCGAGGAGAAGTTGCAATAGGAACCAAGTGGGTTTTTAAGTGCAAGAGAGATGATCGGGGTATTGTAACTCGCAACAAGGCTAGGCTTGTCGTAAAGGGTTTCAACCAAGAAGAGGGAATCAATTACAACGAGGTGTTTGCGCCAGTAGCAAGGCTTGAGGCAATCCGTTTGTTTCTGGCCTTTGCATCCTTTAAAGGATTTACAGTCTATCAACTTGATGTAAATAGGGCCTTTCAGTATGGAAAAGTGAAGGAACTGGTGTATGTCGAACAACCACCTAGGTTTACAGATCCAAAGTATCCAGACAGAGTGTATCATCTTGATAAGGCTCTATATGGATTGCATCAGGCACCCAGGGCATGGTATGAAACTCTATCAACTCATGTTTTGGACAACGGGTTTGAAAGAGGGAGAATTCATAGTACATTGTTTGTCAAGAGAAATGGTGAACATTTTATCATGGTACAAGTGTACGTTGATGACATTATTTTCGAGTCATCAGACGAGCAGATGTGTAAAGATTTCGAGAAGGTGATGAAGTCAAAGTTTGAGATGAGTGCTATGGGAGAGTTGAACTTCCTTCTGGGTTTGCAAGTTGAACAAAGGAAGGAGGGTATGTTTATCCATCAGACGAAGTATGTCTATGATATTCTGGAGCGCTACAGGATGGAGGGAACAAAGCTGACTGCTCACTTTAGCGCACCGATTCAAGTGAATCACAATCTCGGACTGGGTACAGAAAGTGATACTGATGTGGATCCGACTCTATATCGGGCCATGAAAGAAATGCATATGAAAGCTGTGAAGCGGATTCTGAGATACCTCAAGTCAAAACCAAAGCTGGGACTTTGGTATCACGCGGATGGTGATTTGGAATTGGAAGCATTCACGGATTCAGTCTATGGAGGTTGCAGCTTGAATCGGAAGTCAACAACTGGAGGTTGTTAGTTCCTTGGAGAGAGACTCGTATCCTGGCAATGCAAGAAACAGACTTCGGTAGCCATGTCAACGTGCGAGGCCGAATATGTAGCTGCTGGTAGTTGTTGTTCACAGGTTTTGTGGATACAACAACAATTGCGGGACTACGGTTTGTCTTACACTTATACTCCCATTAAAATAGATAATCAATCTACTATTGCTATAACTAACAATCCATTTAAACACAGTAAAACAAAGCACATAGACATAAGACATCATTTTATACGTGATTGTGCTGAAATGTGGCAACGGAAGGTAACAATGCTGATTTATTCACTAAAGCTTTTGATAAGTCACACTTTGAGTTGTTAGTTCAACTGAATGGTATGCGTAATCCAGAGTAACTTGACCTTAGTATATTTTCTTTCTTTTTATAGTAAGTTAGTGGTTAAGTAGAATTTATTTTCTTTTTATAGTAAGTTTAGTAGATTACGTTATTAGCTTATTCTTATTTATGAAAAACAAAAGAAAGAAGAGAGAAAACCATAAAAAGCTAAAAAAAAAAAAAAGAGAATCTTAGAAAATAGAGATAAGTCTTAGATACATACGTTCAAAGTGATGAAAATTACCACAGTCAATTCAATCTCTAAGTGTTAAGCTTTCATACATAATGCACCTTAAACTCTAAGTGATATACATTATCTTGTTTGATGTGTTAGTAGGCATAATACACAAAGGGAATCTCAAAAGATGATAAAATATTCAAGAAAAAGTCATATGTGTGACTAACTTAGATGTACGACCAAATGGTCTTAATTTTTATGTTAGAGACATACAAACAATGATTTTAAATGAGGTATGCAAATTTTCTGGGGGATGTATAGCCACATCAGATACATCTTAAAGAAAAGAAAAGAAAAGAAAAATCTTGATAGTAAGGAGAGAGTCAAAACAAGTCACTTTGTTGTACGTAAGTACAAACCTGTTAACTCTTGTTTGACTCGAGTTAGCAAGATAAGTCGTTTTGTTGTATGTTAGTACAGACCTGTCACCGTTGTCTTGCTAGCTATAAATAAACCTTAAGACAAACTAAGACACTCTGTTGTATGTAAATACAGTACTGTGTCCAACGTTTGCCTTTTAAAGAAAATTTGCAATACCGAAAAGTTATAATCATTGTGTGTCTGCCTTGATCATAGAAGTATATCTAAGTATGGGACATGTAAGGTAGTCTCTTGATAAATAAAAAGGCCAAGGGAAATTCTAAAGTGTTAAATGTTTAAAGGGAAAATCATACCGACAATCGACTTGAAATGTTTCAAGGATTTTCAAAATTTTTAATTAAGTTTGAATTTAAGACAAATTCGAATTAAACTTCGAATTTGTCAAGAAGTTCGAATTTATGGCAAGTTCGAAGGTAGTTGGTATAAATAGCTCAACAGTGAATCATTTAATTCACCTACCTTCGACTTTACACCTTCGAACTTGTGTCTGGCGACTTCGAACATATTTCTTCGAACTTGTCGTTTCGATTTTGCTCCTATTTTTCAAAGTTTTGCTCACCTTTCTCGAACCTAATCACAAACTTAGGTATAATAATCATTGTTATACAAAGTTTGGGTAGTTTAGGACTCTTTAATGGAAAAAAATTGAGTTTATTTGATGGTTTTTGGGTTTAAACTATGTGGTTCAAAATCACAAGTTTTAACCGGTGAAAACTCAAATAAATCACATATAACTTCGATTAGAACCCAATAGGACTAGTTGATACTGTTTTCTAAGCCAAATGAGGTTAAAATCATGGATTTGTATTTGAAAATGTCCGACTTCGAACATGTTCATCATGTTCGAACTTGTCACAAGTTCGAACTTGTTGAAATATCCACAAGTTCGAAGTCAGTCAAATTCGAACATAATTCTTGAATTTGTTTAAATTCAAATGCTTTTATAAAATAAATTCGAACTTGTAGAAATTCAAATGTGTTGGATTTCGAACTTATGTAAGTTCGAAATTATGCAAATTCGAAATAAACAAGTTTCATTTTATTTTTCGTTACTAATAATGGTTGTTGTTTCTATGTGCATATATGGGTGATCGAGCTTTCTATAATAAACATAACATGGTTATGTCGGTGGATAGAGAGTTACCTGAAGCTCAACCATTCCGACACATGGTTGAATTTTTGACGCAATCGCGGGTTGCTTATGCTCTGACTCATAATTTGTAGATAGTTTTGCGGTATGTACGTCAATTTTGGGAGCATCTCCATGTTGATTGCTCAGTGACGCCTACCGTCTTACGTACAAGAGTTGGGGGATAGCCTATAGTGTTTTCAGCTGCAATGCTACTTTAAAATCTACAGCTAGGCACAGAAGACCAGGTGGCAGGGCCTATCGTTTTTCCGGTACATATAAGGCAAGCGGCATTTTTGCGTATGGGATATGCCTAGGATATTACGAAGGCTTCTTATGTGAAGAGTGGCTTAATTGGCCAATGGCGTTATTTAGTGCATGTTATTATGGTATGTTTTGCGCCGAAGAAGTCCGGCTTTGATACAATGGTGTCTAAGCTGCAATCGGTTGATTGCCTTAGTATATAATAAGCGTTTTAGTTTCTCAGAGATGTTCATCAGTGAGTTTGTGCATCAAATCACAGCTCCCGTCAGAGAAAGATTTTTTATGTATCCGAGATTCGCGATGATGATCATCCGCCACTTTTTGCAAAATTTGCCTAATCTTCCAGATATAAATGGCGTGGCCATTATTGATAAAAGGATTTTTGCTGATTGCCAGTCACATAATGCGAGAAAGGCTGAGCAGATCAGGCCACAGATGGCACCTTTGTTTGGAGCCATTATTGACCCAGATTTTGTAGCTCCAGAAGGGGATAACTGGGCAGGTGAAGCTCCACAGCAGCAACAACCGCAGCAGCAACAACAACAACGACAACAACGAAAATAACAACAGCAACAGCAACAGCGTCGGCGGCATAGAGCTCCGGGTAGACAAGTTCCGGCAGCTAGGCCATCTTCTAGCCAGCCCCGTCGAGTTCCACCCCAGAGTTTGATCAGAGGGCACAGACCCTAGAAGAAATATGGGCTCAAGGAACGGTTGCTGAACCAGATATTGCAGCAGAATTGGTTCATGAGATTTTGGAGCCTCCAACTGAGTATCGTGATATATTCAGGGACATTGATGAATACCAGCCACCCGAGGCTGAGGATATGGACACTGTGGTCCAGGTTGCAGGAGTTGCAGAAGAAGATAGAATTCAGACAGAGGTTGAGGGTCAAGCAGAGACCGTCTCCGAGTCTGAATCTGATTCTGAGGCAGTAGAAAAGGTTGAAGTTGTTGAACATGTTGATCCGACTGTCGGAATTGGCAGATATGGATCGAGGCTAGTCATCAGCAGACGAAAGATGACAAGACGAGCTGGTGGGATTCAGAGGACGATGACTCAGATTTTGAAGAGGAAGACGAAGCTCCACTCGTGCCTTGGGATAGGGCGAGGCGGCATAGATTCATGCAGGGAGCTCCATCCACTTCTGCTCCTGAGCCTGTGTTACCGACTGCTCAACCAACCACTGCTCCATCAACATCCACCTCCACTTCAACAGCATCAACTACATTCAATGACAATCAGCGGTTCACAGAGCTGAAAGGAAAGGTGGACTTCCAAACAGTCCAAATTTTTCAACTGACCACAGTAGTGAAAGAGCTTCAAGCACATAATGCCATAATTGATAAGGAAAATGTTATATTGAGAACAAAAGTAGCTGATCAAGCGTCTGAGATGAAGACAATGAAAACTCTCCTAGAGCAGTTGATGAAAAATCTGCAAGCTCAGGGGGAGAGTAGTTGTAGGGAAGCTCAAGTAAGAAGAGTAGATGACGACGACAATGATCTTGATGCTGAAAGAGAGAGTGAGCTAGCAGATCTTTCTCTGAAGACTGCTCAGCAAGCACAAATTCAGAGGGAGCCAAGTCAGTCAGGTGTGAGAGAAGGAAGTGAAGGTGAAGCCTCAAAGACAACTGAACATGATATCATTGAAGCTTTATTGGATCCTGACGATCAAGATGATTTTGAGTTTGATCATGAAGAGTTAGAGGAAGGAGAAGTTATTCTAGGAGAGGGTGTAGACTGGAGATCTGATGACGAGGTTATAGAAGATGAAGACGACTATGTAGATGAAATGATCATCCCTAAATAGCCTATCACAGAACAGTATGTGCATAATATATGATCAAAACGTGATAGACATAGATGAGATTAAATTAGGGTCTATGGATGATTCCGAATCTGATACAGCTGATAAGGAGCAAACCAGAGAAGATCTGATAAAGCTTTGGTTTAGAAAGGAAGAAAATAAAACAGATCTAAAGATGAAGAAGAGAATGAGAGTACCAAGACCTGGAAATCTCTCAGGTGGGATCTTAAGCTGGTTCTTTGATAGACAACTGCAGCTATTCGTGCTAAAGAGGAGAGATGTGCTACAATACTTAAGGAGAACGTTGAAGGTTTATAACATGTTGCCCAAGTGTGAAGTGAAAGAGTTTTATTTTGCCATGAAGTTCATCGAAAACCCTTGTAGAAAGGATTATGTGTGCAATGATCATTGCTTCTATTCATTTTGCCATGGAATCGATTTTTCGTTTGTATTGGGTCAAAACTTCAAACTAACTACATCAAATTGCCACTACAAAATGACCCTAATGTAAAACCGACTAATTGTCACATTAGGCCTTAAAAGTGTTGCATTAGGCCTAATGTGACACTTTATCAAATGCCACCTTAGCCAATGTCGCCTTAGGTCTAAAGCGACACTTTTCTCAAAAAATGCAACATATTTTAAAAGTGTTGCATATATTTTATAACTGCGACACTTTTTAAGATGCAACACTTTTTACATTCTAATGCAACACTTTTGATTATTCGTCATTAAGCTATGGCAACACTTTATTTATCAAATGTGACACTTTATGGTCTTTTAACAAAATATATGTGACACTATTTATGCTCTATTGCAATACTTTTCTTATTCTTTTCATTTAATACAAATAGAATAAATTATTATATTGAATTGTAATATTTTTATTCATATAAACCAAATTCTATAATATGAATTAATAATAGAAATAATACAATATCATTCAAATTGTAATCCAACAAAAGCATGTTCTAATACAAAAAGTAACCACAATGAAGTGTAGAAACAACACAAAAAAAGTCGATTACAATCCTAGAACGTATAATCTTAAAGTTAAACTTGAAATTTCTTTAATATGAAGTCGTTGCTTCATTTCATCATCTTTGCAAGCTCTACACATGACTTTGCGTATTCCAAAAGAACGTACTTGAGACATACAAAACCAACACGCAATATTGTTAGTGTGTTTGGTAATTAAAATGAAAAAAAATTTATAAAGCACAAAGTCTTTTGAAACATGCACTACAAATGTAACATAATTCAACAAATTAAATAAAATGTTTTCATACCTTATAATACACGTGGACAAAACTCATCCTAAATATTGCTGAATTCCAGGAGGTAGGTTTTCTACAAGCGTTTCCAATGCTTCTTCAACTAATTTTTCTCGTTGGTTGTCAATATCATTTCGTATCGCTTCTAATTCAGACTTTTTCCTTTCATGATCCTCGTCAAGCTTTCTTCTCATCTCTAACAACTGATCTTTTTCAGCTTCTACACTAGCTTTGAGTGATTCCATAATCTCCCTTGGGACCATATATTATGTATCCCCACCATTTACTTTCTTTATCAACTTATTAGTAACACCTCTGTCATAAAGTCTACGACGTCCATCATTTTCGTTGCCCATGATAGCCCTAAAGGGATCAACCGGTGCCCCAACATCTTCTTGAGCCTTGTAATTTTTCATGTGTTCCTAGATGATCATTCAAACAATAAAGGTTTTACCTAATTTACAAGTAATTAACATTATATTCAACTAAATTTTATATGATATTACAAGTTTCTTTTGTGTGTCATCAAATGTATCAACATACACGTGGCCTTCTGTCCTTTTACGGGTGCGCTCAAACATTTGGGTTAATGAAGGTAATTCCTTGTTCAATCTGTCATTTTCTGCATTCATATAATAAATATAAAGTATTAGTAACAAACTATCATCGGGGGAGATGACATGAAAATCAAATATCATTAGTAAATACAACAAAAGAAAATTTTCATTTCCTCACAAATCCTAGCAAAACTTTTTGGACCAGCTGTGTGCATGTTTTTTTAGACATGCGGGCATCCCTTTTTGCCAAACATCGTTTCTACAACGACATGTTATAGTGAAAACATATATAGAACTAGTGAATCATGAAAGGGACATCAATTTATTTTACACAAAGTGTATATAGTAGATTAATTATTAAAAACTTACCTTAACTTGTTTCTTATTCCATAAGCTTAACATGTCTGAAAAATCCTTTTCTGGAATACTTTTAGATAAATTCTTCCACCTTGTTTTGTTATCATTGACATTGTGTAAGTGTTTTTTTATTGAGTCTACATTTGAATCCCCTTCATAAAGCTCCAATAGACTTCAACACCCAAGATTTAGCATCGACAGGCACGTTTTATTGGATTCTGTTATGGGGTTTGAGGCCCATTTTGGGTTACTTTCAGGATTCGGTTCTGTTACGGGGGTGTGAGTCTGTGATGCGTATCTATTGGGTTTGATTTAATATTCTGGGATTCATTGTGTATACAGGGTCGAGCTAGTAGTGAGTTAAGCTGAGATAATGTTCAATTGAGACATCTTGTCAGCAATCAGGTGAGTACTCGAGTTCTTTTCCAACCGCGTGGTTCTTTTACGAGTCTTAGCTGTGTAGCTATTGTTATTATATGTCTTGTGTATGAGACTGGGACGTAAAACTCAGGTAT
The DNA here is from genome assembly GCA_020465985.1 of Centrapalus pauciflorus. Lineage (NCBI taxonomy): Eukaryota > Viridiplantae > Streptophyta > Magnoliopsida > Asterales > Asteraceae > Centrapalus > Centrapalus pauciflorus. The sequence goes on along the minus strand of JAANYP010004578.1, from coordinate 94,462 downwards.
GATTCTATTCTCGTTATTATATGTGTTTCTTGTGCATGAGATGATATCCATTCCGGGGTGTCCGTGATTAGTTCCATACGGACTGTTACACGCAATGGGTGATTGCGCGAGTTGATTGTCCCTAACCAGTAATTCGAGCGTATATATACGACATGGTTTATTAGCCAGATCGCTCCTGAGCTTCAGTGATATACTAACCACCGTTGTGCGTAATCTGTTAGACGGAGAAGTGTCCCTACAGGGATTGTGTTATACATGGTCATGGATCTCATGCTCCTTCATAATCATATCTAAGATGTGTGGATGATTGCCAGAAATTGAGATACAAATATGCCTTGTGTGTTATGTGTTTGTATATTGTGTTTATTCTGCAGAGTCTAACCCTTGCATACTCAGGAACTTCCCAATTTACGTTTCGAGTTTAACATGTTCAGGCAGCCAGAAAAAGGAACAGCAACCGCAACCGCAGAAGTAGGGATCTAGATGCCTCAGTAGTTACTGTATTAGCTGCTGTATGTTGCTAATATTAGTATTACATGTTGATAGTGTCTTTTTGTGGAATTGTACTCAGCGACTTGTGTATTTATTAAGTAGTTGTACCGGCTAGCCAGTAGTATTTCAGTTCCGTTGTATGTATCTGCTGTATGATTCTGCTCTTACAATTTGTATGAAAGTTTAATTAACAGAGATTTAAATTATCCCCTAACATTTGTAATATGAAATTTATGCGATATTGCAACTTATGATATTATTATGACGTGACTTTTATGTGTAAAGAGAGTGTTACACTAGACTTTTGGGAGTTTGCTGTACTAACCTATCAAGGGTTAGTCATGACTACTTATATCGTACCTTATTGTTAACTACACAACCTATCAAGGGCTAGTCCTTCTCTGGTCGTGACAACATCTGGGTTAAATTTTGGTTGGCTATTATGGTTGATTAGATATACACGTATCGTTATGATGTATGATTAATATCAATGACATGGGTAATATGAAATAAGGTATTACAGCTTGGTATCAGAGCATTACTTTAAGGTTCAAGTATCATCAATGATGCTTAGACTTAAACAAGTGTCAAGATCCTTAGGCTTGTCCCCATGAGTAGGTCTAGGAATCATAGAACTTGTGATATTATTATTTTAATAATATTATTTATATTATATTATGTAGAGTACTATGGTAGACGAGCAACTACCGGATGGCTCAACTGGTGAACAAATATCGGATGAGGAGTTCGCTCAAAGATTACAGGAGGCATACGAGCAGCGTCGTACTAAGGAGATCCATGCCCTGAGTAAGGGATCCGGAGATGTTGGAGGCTCTAAAGGCCAGTCTAGGGAGAGAGAGAGGGATGGGGATAAGAACACCGAGAAGTGATGGAAGAGGTTAAAGTTCAAGAAGTTTGTAGTAGCTCATCCGCTAGAATTTGATGCTGGTCCAAGGGCTGTTACGACCATGTATTGGGAGCAGGCAATGGAGATGGCCTTCAGGAACACAGGATCTGCCATAAGACAGATGACGAGTTTTGCTAGTGGTCAATTGAGGGACATTTCTCAACAGAGGTGGAAGACAGTTCAAGACAAATGGTTACTTTTGCTAGTGCTCATTGGATCAGTTTAAGGTTCGTTTTGAGGAGCAGTACTATCCGGAGGACTGTTGAAAAGATTGATTTCTTGATGTTATTCTGGGGCCATAGATCAGTGGACGAGTATGAGAAGTTGTTTATCAATATGAGTTTGTTAACACCCATACAGGTGAGTTTCGAGTCGCGAAAGATCAAAAAATTCATGCTGGGACTGCGTAAGGAAATCCGAGAGTTTATTGATATGGGTTACATTCTGACTTATGTGATGGCTGTAGAGTTGGCTCGGAAGAGGGAAATTGATTTGACGTGCAAGGACCCTGTAATAGAGTAGCCTAGACAACTTTAGCAGCTAGTTACTTTCGTGCACCTAATAGAGATTAGGATAGTCGTCCTAGCCGATTTCAGCCTAGAGGTGATGATCCTAGGCGTATTGAATCTGAGTCTGGGGGACGACAGAGAGATCGAGCAGCATAGTGGTTTGGACAAAATTAGAGACAGGATGATAGAGATGTTCAATTTAGGGGACCGGATAGGTGAGGTGGAAGAGTATCGAGTACAAAATTTGTTTCTAGAGACTCGATATGTAAGAGGTGTCGACAAAGGCATACTAGACCCTATAATCCCAGTCGAGTTCATTGTTACTAGTGTTGCAAGTCATGTCACACCCAGATGGAGTGTACGATACAAGACCCACTTTGCTTCACTCGCGGAATACCTGAACACCAAGACCGAGATTGCACAACACCAAGACAGGGCGATTAGAGGTACGGAGACTTGAGACCATCATCTTAGAGACATAGTTTAAGAAGCCCATCTAATCGTAGAGATACTAGTCTAAACCGTAAGTGACGGATATTCTAATTGACAGCAAATGAGGAACGAGAGACAACTGATGTCGTATCGGGTACGTTTTTAGTTAATGGTTGTAATGCTCGAGTTCTATTATATTCGAGGGAGAATCGTTCATTTGTGTAATTACCATGTTCTTCTCATCTTAGTATTATACTTGTTGAATTAATAGAGTAATTGATTATAGAGCTAGCTGGTCGTAGTGCTTTTGTAGTCAAACACGTGTATCTCAATGCACCTTAGAGATAAACGGGCATGAATTTTGAGTTGATTTGTTACCCATAGAGATTAGTAGCTTCGATGTTATAATAGAGATGGATTAGTTTTCTTCTATACAAGACCAGTAAGATGTAACAGTAACACAAGAGGGTGTAGAAGGGTAGTCGGAGATAGAAAGTTGGTCGAACAAAGACATTGAAGATAAGGAAGAGCAATTGAAGGGATATAACATTACATAGATCAGCCATAGACCCCCCTACCCCTCCCCTTCCCCATGGTATTAGAGTGTAACACCACGATACTCCGCTCGACAACATGTCGTGACGTCACCAAAACAAAGTCATAATCGTAATGAATGACCTCTAAATGGGACGTTTTTGAAATACATAAATTATAATTATTGTTTTACAATCACAATAATAAAAGAGTTCACGAATGATATAGATTAAAATAAATGAAAAAAAATAGATCTAGTTATGAAAATCAATCTCCATAGTGTCTGGTGACTCCAAAACATTGAAAGTCTTGAATGTTAGCCATGAATGTAATTCTTTTCCCTTATGTTCCCGAGAATAACACGCTAAATACGTCAACAATAATGTTGGTGAACACATAGGTTTACACGATAAATATAGACAATGTATGGAACACAAGATTTCATTAAGTTTGTAAACATAAGTGAATATGTTTGTACATCCTGTGTGACGACAGCAGTCTAGTTTTGTTATTGATAGTGTATTACAATAGATAGGGTCTTGTTAATGCGATGGCTTGATAAGTTCATGATTGCATGATAAGAACTTATGGCGATAAGTTCATGAAGCTATGAACTTATGGGAATAAGTTCATGAGGCTCAATTTCTTATGAGAATAAGTTCTTAAGGAGGTCACGAACTTAAGGAGCCTAAGTTCTTATGAGAATAAGTTCTTAAGGGTCATGAACTTAGGGAGGCTAAGTTCTTATGAGAATAAGTTCTTAAGGAGGTCACGAACTTATGGAGCCTATGTTCTTACGAGAATAAGTTCTTAAGGAGGTCACGAACTTAAGGAGGCTAAGTTCATGGAGGAGCGTCATGCACGAAATTAAGGGTCATATACTGAACTTATCATTGTGAATTCAACATCTTGGAAGGCTCAGAAATTCTTTCGATATTGAGATCAAACAGAGCATCCGAAGCTCAGAGAATCTGACTGCAGACGATTTTGAGAGCTGAGGTGAAGGACTTTCACAGAAATACATTTTCAGAGCTTGTATCACTGCACGTACGAGCTAGAAACAGTTTCAGAGACTTTTTGGAGCAATACATCGTGTGGGGTCGGTATCCTATTGGCTAGCGTTGTGTTCGGCTCCGTGTTCCGCGTGTGATCGATACGTTAAGAGTCTAACGAGGATTCCGCACTCGTTGGACGACGCCGCGCCTAGAACAGATCCGTAGACGTGGTGACCTTACAAGGGGTATAAGAGCCAATCATGAATGTTCTTCGTGTTCGTCACGTTTGGATGAACATTCATTGGGTTTCTTGGCGTTCTTCAGATAAATCACGTGTTTTTCGAGGTTTTCAGTGTTTTTCGAGCAATTTTCTTGGCAAATATTCATCTTAGTTCCATTTTTCAACAAAAATCATTGTTTTTAACCTTAATAACATTGATTTAATCTGAAGTTGTTAAAAAGTCAAATTTTTGGCCGTTTCATGAAATTGCGGCGCTCGAACTTAAGGGGTGTTTTTAGGTTCCTCGAACTTGTTAGACGCTCCTCCACAAACTTGTCAGACATTCGATGTTGTCAGAATTGTCGAACTTGTATGATTAGGGTTCCACAGACATAATTATTTTCGTACTTGTCCACCTCGAACTTAAGCTGCCGCAAATTTGATTGACCTCAAACTTGTCTGATTCGAACTTGTCAGACAAATTAGGGCTTCACGAATTTGTGTTCCTTCGAACTTAGTGCTCTCGAACTTAACATTAAAATAAAGTTAATTCAGTAAAACGAATTTAAAATTAAAAACTCCTGCGAGCTTAACCTAAGTCCGTACAAATTTGTTTTAAAATATATTTTAAAATATAAATAAGTTAATTTCGTGTACTAAAAGTTTTTAAAGAATATCAAGTTTGCATAAGTTCTTGGAAATGGATCATGAAGTAGGCAAATCCAATTCACCACCCAAGCTAATGAAAATAGAAGACTATTACTGGTGGAGAGATAGATTTGCTGACTTAGCTCGTTTTAACGATATGTGTATGTGGTTATGCATAGATGATGGTTACGTTCCCCCAACACAAGAGCTCGAGGGCAGACTGAAGGTTCTATCCTATCAACATATGAAAGATGATGAGAAGAAGGTTTATGAGGCTGAGAATCGAGCATTGTCTTCGATTAGGATGGCATTATTATCGGATATTCTGCACACCTTTAAACATCACCGAACCTCTAAAGAACAGTGGGAGGCGTTAGAGAAAACGTATGAGGGAAATCCTAGGTTTAGGGAGGGGAGAACTGAATTATTGAAGCAACAGTTTGCTATCTTCAAAGGGCTGAAGAATGAGACGTTGGATGACATAATCACAAGGTTCTACCGCCTTCTGACAGAGCTTGATAATTACAGGGTTGAGTATCCAGAGTCAGAAAAGATTGAAAAGCTTCTTGATGCATTACCAGCGAAGTGGGAGATGTACACTACGTTGATAAAGCATGATGAAGAAAAGTTGGAAACTCTTACTCTAGAAGAAGCAATTGGAATATTGAGGGCCTATAACTTTAAGTTACAAAAGAAGGAGAGGGAATTTGATCAAGTACAGGATCCTGAAATGTACTTTGGGAAATCTAAATCATCAACTTCAAGTGAACTAAAGTCGGAGGCTACTACGTTCTTTTCTGGATAAGAGGAAGGTATACCAGTTGAAGCTGAAGAATCTAGTGGTAGGGCATTCTTTGGGTTCTCAAAACCGAAAGATAAACCAGATCATTCAGGATCAACTTCTCAAGGCTATACCAAAATGTCTATGAGTGCTAAACCTTCCAGACGACTTAGAGCAAATGGACCTGAGTGTGAGTAATAATGTTCGGTTTCATAAGTCATAGGTGAAATGTTACAATTATCAGGGGTTGGGACACTTTGCTAAAGAATGTCAAAGGCTAAAGGTTTAGAATTATCAGAATCAGGGGAGACAGAATTCCGGTAGTTCTGGGAATCAAGCTTCAATAGCTGGGTTACTTACGAATGTATTGAGTTTGCATCCGGAGTCTAATGCCAGAGATTTTATGGCTGAGGTAACTGAGATTGATAGCAGAGCTGAAGTAGAAAAGGAGGACACCCAGCAGTCCGATACAAATTCTTTGGTATTGGAAAAATCTGAGGAGCAGACCATTCTGGAGTTTGCAGATCAAATGGCCAACGTGGAATCTGATCGGAATAAGGTATCTCTTAACTTTTCTACGTATCATGATATATGTGTTTTATGTTCTATGTTAAATGATAAATTGAACCTAGTTCTAGAATCACATGCATCCATGACAACTCAAATCCAATCCTTAAAATCTGATAATGCTAGTCTGCTAGATATTAAGGAAGATCTTATGGCTAGAATGAAAGCTGACGCTCAAGATGCATTAGCTGTGAAAGACAAACTGAGTGAAAAGTGTGTTAGGAATGAGCTAATTTATGAGCATATAGAGTCATTGACCAAAGAGATATCATTGAAAGATAAAGAATTAGCTGAGGCTAGGGTTAAGGTTGAAGAGGCTGAGAGTAAACTTGAAAAGTTTGGGAACTCATCCCTGAACCTAGGCAAAATCTTAGAGTAGCAGAGACAGTCTAAGAAACCAGTGGGCCTAGGATATCAGGATGTCCCTCCACCGTTCAATAGTAACTACGTGTCTCTCCCTCAATATAAGACCAACGAAGAGGTTGAATCAGAGGAAGTAATAGTAACCGAGACTGATAAGGCATCAACCACTAAGGTGTCAACAACAATTCTTAAGGTTAAGAAAACTGTTAAGTTTGTGTAGTCTTATAATGAAGTAAAACTTGAAGAGGCCAAAGCTATGAGTGATAATAACCAAGAGGTGTTGAACACAGTAGTTGAAACAAAGGCACCGGACATTAGCGAGATTCCTAAGTTAAAGAGTGCCTATAAGAAGCCTTTTGACAAAATGTCTTTTATTTGATGTCATGAAAATGGTCACGTTGCTTCTAGTTGTCTTTATAAGAAGCCAGAGTCTACACCTACTGTAGGGAAGCAAGAAGCACAAGCCTTAAAATCAGTGCCTAGTATTGCAACTTCAAGTAGTTCTAAAAATTCAGAGAAGAACTCGAATGGAACAACACGAGTAGGTGCTAAGAAAATATCAGTGTCAGTCAGACATAATGAAGGGCTTTGGAAAAATTCACCGAATAGAGTCCCTAGTCAATCAAGGTCTGGACCACAACCTGTCATTAGGAATATTACCCCTAAGAGGAGTTATACTTCAGTTAGGTCAGATACTCCTAACAGACATCTGACACCAGGTAGAGCCCAGGGTTATCACAATGAAATGCACTATAACCAAAATTACTCTAGGGCTCCATAGAAAATGACAACCCAAAGGCCAAGAGTGAATCTTATTCACTCAGCTCCACAACAAGTTCTTAATCAAAAACCCAAGTCACCTGAAAAGAGAGATGGGTATTTGAAAGAGTTCAAGTATGTGGACGAGAATGATATTACCAAGTAAGTTATGGCTTGGGTTCCCCGTGATAACTAATTTGTTTTCTATCATGTGCAGGAGTTAACTACAGGTCTTCACAACAAATAGTTCGTAGATAGTGGTTGCTCTCATCACATGAGTGGAGAAAGAAGTCTACCGACGGACTTCAAAAGTGGGAACAAGGGGTTTGTATCATTTGCTGGGAATAAAGGAGGAAATATCACTAGAACAGGAGTAGTCACTAATGGGATGATCACTCTTGATCAAGTCTACTATGTAAATAAGCTTGATCACAATCTCATTAGTGTCTCTCAGATCTGTGATAAACAAAATTCAGTCCTCTTTACCGGTAAGGAAGCGTTAGTGCTAAAGCCGGGATTCAAGATACCTGAAGAGTGGATATGATGAAAGCTCCAAGGGTGAATGATCTGTACATGATAGGCATGTCGGTAGCAGATTCATCGATATGTTCTATTTGTCTACTATCAAAAGCTTCAGAGTCCGAATCTTTGTTGTGGCACAGACGTATAGCACACTTGCACTTAAGTAATATGAATTTCATCATGAAAAGTGGCCTTGTGCAAGGTGTTCCATTGAAGAGTTTTTAGTTTGAAGATAAGTGTGTACCGTGCAAAATGGGAAAACATCATAAGAAGTCACACAAATCGAATACTCAGAACTCAATCGCTTCCACCTTCGATTTGCTACCTATGGATCTCTTCGTTCCAATCAACAAAAGGAGGATAGGTGGTAGTTGGTAATGTTTAGTTATTACTGATGATTACTCACGATTTGCTTGGGTTTTCTTTTTAGGTACAAAGGACAATACTGCAGGCACGCTGATTGGGTTCGTAGACCAAGTAGAGAACTCATATGGGAAAAGGGTAAAACGTATAGGAAGTGATAACGGAGCAGAGTTTAAAAATGCCGTAATTGGTGTATATTGTCTAACTAAAGGCATAGTGCATCAATTTAGTGCAGATTATGATCCACAACAAAATGGGGTGGCAGAACGTAAAAACAGGACTTTGATTGAAGCAACAATGACTATGCTCTCGAATTCAAAGCTTCTCACCATGTATTGGGGGGAGGCAGTGAATACCGCTTGTCATGAATTAAACAGAGTCCTTACTGTTGAATCATTGAACAAAACCTGTTATGAAGTTCTGAAAAAAAGACCACCGAATTTAACTGGCTTTGAACCGTTTGGGGTACCATGTACTTTGATAAAAACGAAATATCAACCTATGTTTGGTGAAAAGCCTGACGAAGGATACTTCCTAGGTTATGTCTGCTCCTCTTGAATCAAAAGAAACGATCGGGGTATAGTCACTCGCAACAAAGCAAGGTTAGTTGTAAAGGGTTTCAACCAAGAGGAAGGAATCGATTACAATGAGGTGTTCGCGCCAGTAGAAAGGTTGGAGGCAATTCGTTTGTTTCTGGCTTTTGCTTCCTTCAAGGGCTTTAAGGTTTATCAGTTTGATGTTAAGAGTGCTTTCCTCTATGGGAAAGTGAAGGAACTGGTGTATGTGGAACAGCCGCCTGGGTTTACAGATCCAAAATATCCAGAAAGAGTATATCGATTAGATAAGGCTTTGTATGGATTGCATCAAGCACCAAGGGCGTGGTACGAGACTCTGTCCAACAATCTGTTAGAAAATGGGTTTGAAAGAGGAAGGATAGACAGTACGCTGTTCGTGAAGTGAAAAGGAGAACACTTCATCGTGGTACAAGTGTACGTCGATGATATCATCTTTGGATCATCAGACGAGCAAATGTGCAAGGATTTTGAAAAGGTGATGAAGTCAAAATTCGAGATGAGTGCAATGGGTGACTTGAATTTCTTTCTGGGTTTGCAAGTTGACCAAAAGAAGGAGGGGATGTTTATCCATCAGACGAAGTATGTCTACGACATATTAGAGCGCTTCGGGATGGAAGGGACAAAACTGACAGCTCATTTCAGCACGCCGATTCAAGTGAATCACAATCTAGGACGGGGTACTGAAAGTGATACTGATGTGGATCCGACGTTATATCGGGCCATGATTGGGTCACTTTTGTATTTAACTGCTTCAAGACCTGATATTATGTTTGCTGTTTGTATTTGTGCTAGGTTTCAAGCTAATCCGAAAGAGATGCACATGAAAGCTGTGAAGCGGATTCTACGATACCTCAAGTCGAAACCGAAGCTGGGACTTTGGTATCACGCGAAGGGCGATCTGGAATTGGAGGCGTTCACGGATTCAGACTACGGAGGATGCAGCTTGATGCGCAAGTCAACAACTGGAGGTTGTCAGTTCCTAGGAGGGAGACTCGTTTCCTGGCAATGCAAGAAACAGAGTCGGTAGCCGTGTCAACGTGCGAGGCCGAATACGTTGCTGCAGGTAGTTGCTGTTCACAGGTTCTGTGGATACAACAACAATTGCGGGATTACGGTTTGACTTATACTCATACTCCTATTAGGATAGATAACCAGTCAACAATTGCTATAACCAATAATCCAGTTAAACATAATAAAACCAAACACATAGACATAAGACATCATTTTATACGTGATTGTGCTGAAAAGAACTTAATCAAGCTGGTAAAAATGGCAACGGATGATAATAATGCTGATTTATTTACCAAAGCTTTTGATAAGTCACGTTTTGAGTATTTGATTCAACTGAGCGGAATGCGTAATCCGGAGTGAGTTGACCTTAGTAGAGTTTTATTCCCTTTATAGCAATAATCTTTCTTTCTTTTTATAGTAAGTTTAGTAGCTTAGGATAGTTTCCTTTTGTAGCAAGTTAGTAGGTTATTATATTTTCTTACTTTTATTTATGAAAAACAAAAGAAAAAAGAGAGAAAACCATAAAAAATTCAAAAAAAGAGAATATCAGAAAATGAGTTAAGTCTCAGATGCATATGTTCGAAGTGACGAAAATTAGCACAGTCTTTACAAGCTCTAAGTGTTTAGCTTTCACATATAATGCACCTAAAAATTCTAAGTGCAATACATTATCTAGTATAATGTGTTGGTAGGCATAATACATATAGGGAGTCTCAAGGCTAATAAAATATTCAAGAAAAAGTCAAACGTGTCACTAACTTAGATGTATGACCAATTGGTCTTAATATTTATGTTAGAGACATACAAACTTTGATTCTAAATGAGGTATGCAAACTTTCCGAATACGTTGCTGCTGGTAGTTGCTGTTCAAAGGTTCTGTGGATACAACAACAATTGCGGGATTACGGTTTGACCTATACTCATATTCCTATTAGGATATATAACCAGTCAACAATTGCTATAACTAATAATCCAGTTAAACATAATAAACATAATAAGTCACGTTTTGAGTATTTGATTCAACTGAGCGGAATGCGTAATCCAGAGTGAGTTGACCTTAGTAGAGTTTTATTCCCTTTATAGCAGTAATCTTTCTTTCTTTTTATAGTAAGTTTAGTAGCTGAGGATAGTTTCCTTTTATAGCAAGTTAGTAGGTTATTTTATTTTCTTACTTTTTTTATGAAAAACAAAAGAAAAAAGAGAGAAAACCATAAATAATTCAAAAAAAGAGAATATCAGAAAATGAGTTAAGTCTCAGATGCATAGGTTCGAAGTGACGAAAATTAGCACAGTCTTTACAAGCTCTAAGTGTTTAGCTTTCACATATAATGCACCTAAAAATTCTAAGTGTAATACATTATCTAGTATAATGTGTTGGTAGGCATAATACATATAGGGAGTCTCAAGGCTAATAAAATATTCAAGAAAAAGTCAAATGCGTCACTAACTTAGATGTATGACCAATTGGTCTTAATTTTTATGTTAAAGGCATACAAACTTTGATTCTAAACGAGGTATGCAAACTTTCCGAATACGTTGCTGCTGGTAGTTGCTGTTCACAGGTTCTGTGGATTCAACAACAGTTGCGGGATTACGGTTTGACTTATACTCACACTCCTATTAGGATATATAACCAGTCAACAATTTCTATAACTAATAATCCAGTTAAACATAATAAAACCAAGCACATAGACATAAGACATCATTTTATACGTGATTGTGCTGAAAAGAACTTAATCAAGCTGGTAAAAGAGGCAACGGATGATAATAATGCTGATTTATTTACCAAAGCTTTTGATAAGTCACGTTTGGAGTATTTGATTCAACTAAGCGGAATGCGTAATCCAGAGTGAGTTGACCTTTGTAGAGTTTTATTCCCTTTATAGCAGTTTTCTTTCTTTCTTTTTATAGTAAGTTTAGTAGCTTAGGATAGTTTCCTTTTATAGCAAGTTAGTAGGTTATTATATTTTCTTACTTTTATTTATGAAAAACAAAAGAAAAAAGAGAGAAAACCATAAAAAATTCAAAAAAAGAGAATATCAGAAAATGAGTTAAGTCTCAGATGCATAGGTTCGAAGTGACGAAAATTAGCACAGTCTTTACAAGCTCTAAGTGTTTAGCTTTCACATATAATGCACCTAAAAATTCTAAGTGTAATACATTATCTAGTATTATGTGTTGGTAGGCATAATACATATAGGGAGTCTCAAGGCTAATAAAATATTCAAGAAAAAGTCAAACGTGTCACTAACTTAGGTGTATGACCAATTGGTCTTAATTTTTATGTTAGAGACATACAAACTTTGATTCTAAATGAGGTATGCAAACTTTCCGAATACGTTGCTGCTGGTAGTTGCTGTTCACAGGTTCTGTGGATACAACAACAATTGCGGGATTACGGTTTCACTTATACTCATACTCCTATTAGGATATATAACCAGTCAACAATTGCTATACCTAATAATCCAGTTAAACATAATAAACCAAGCACATAGACATAAGACATCATTTTATACGTGATAGTGCTGAAAAGAACTTAATCAAGCTGGTAAAAGTGGCAACGGATGATAATAATGCTGATTTATTTACAAAAGCTTTTGATAAGTCACGTTTTGAGTATTTGATTCAACTGAACCAAATGCGTAATCCAGAGTGAGTTGACCTTAGTAGAGTTTTATTCCCTTTATAGCAGTAATCTTTCTTTCTTTTTATAGTAAGTTTAGTAGCTTAGGATAGTTTCCTTTTATAGCAAGTTAGTAGGTTATTTTATTTTCTTACTTTTATTTATGAAAAACAAAAGAAAAAAGAGAGAAAACCATAAAAAATTCAAAAAAAGAGAATATCAGAAAATGAGTTAAGTCTCAGATGCATAGGTTCGAAGTGATGAAAATTAGCACAGTCTTTACAAGCTCTAAGTGTTTAGCTTTCACATATAATGCACCTAAAAATTCTAAGTGTAATACATTATCTAGTATAATGTGTTGGTAGGCATAATACATATAGGGAGTCTCAAGGCTAATAAAATAGTCAAGAAAAAGTCAAACGTGTCACTAACTTAGATGTATGACCAATTGGTCTTAATTATTATGTTAGAGACATACAAACTTTGATTCTAAATGAGGTATGCAAACTTTCTGGGGATGTATAGCAACATCAGATACATCTTAAAATGGAAAGAATAGAAAAATCATACTGAGTTGAGAGTCAAAACAAGTAACCCTGTTGTACGTAAGTACAGACCTGTTGCCTTTGTTTTGATTCGAGTAAGCAAGATAAGTCGCTTTGTTGTACGTCGGTACAGACCTGTCACTGCTGTCTTGCTAGCTTTAAAAATAAACCTTAAGACAAACTAAGACACTTTGTTGTATGTAAATACAGACCTGTGTCCGATGTTTGCCTTTTAAAGAAAGTTTGCAAATATCAAAAAGTTATAATCATTGTGTGTATGCCTTGATCATAAAGGTATGTCTATGTATCAGTCTCGTAAGATAATTTCATGATAAATAAAAATGCCAAGGGATATTCCGAAATGTAACATGTTTAAAGGGGAAATAATACCAACAATCGGCTAGAAATGTATGTCACGACAAACAATCAAAGGAATAAAAAATTCCTAAGTGTGAATGTAAGATACTGAAAGTGCGTATTTGACATCGCTATCTGATTGAACCTTTCTTTGACTATGCTTGTCAAAATTATTATGTTAAGTGTTTAGTATAGGTTGTAAATTTTAGATAATTTAGTTTAGTCTAAGTTTAATTTTTGTTCACAATTTTTACTTTAATTTATCTTAGTTTATTTTACTTTTAAAATTTTATTTTTATTTTTATTTTTATTTTTACTTTTACTTAGGAAAAAGGTCAAAATTACTGAGGGTGTATTCCTGGTTGAATAAAATAAACATTGCGTGAAAATCTTGTGCTTAGGGTAAAAGATTTGACATAGTTTATTCCGTTACATGAAAAGTTTGGAAAAGTTGAATATATATTCGAATTTGGCAGACTCTTCGAATTTGCTGTTAAATTCGAAAGATGTCACAAACTCGAAGGTGGTTGATATAAATAGGTCAACAGTGACAAGTCATTTTCACCTACATTCGAATTTGTGTCTACGAGTTTATAGTGAGCGACTTCGACTTTGTCTTCGACTTTGCCGTTTTTCGAGTTTCATACTATTTGTCGACTTTTGTCCATTTGTGTTCGAGACTACAAAAAAATGTAGGTATAATCCACAGTGTTGTACAAGATTTAGCTGGTTTTAGACTCCATTTGAGCCAAAATTAATGGATTTTTAAGTTTTAAAGGTGGAAAGTTTGTATTACAAAAGAACGAACTTTCAACCGGTGAAACTTCAAATTGACCACAAATATCTTTGATTAGAACCTATTAGGACTAATGAATGTAATTTTCTAGGTCTAAAATGGTTAAAATCTTGGATTTCTGTTGTTATCCGTACCGACACCTTCGAATTTGTTCTTAAATTCGAATTTGATAGAGGCTTCGAGTTTGTCACTAAACTCGAAGATGCCATTAAACTCGAATTGAGGATATTTTCGAATGTGTCTTTGACTTTAATATTATATTCGAATTATATTTGAATTATTTGCTTAAAATTTAAATCAAACTTGTAGAAATTCATAGGTGTCGGATTTTGTAGTTATACAAGTTCAAAATAATACAAATTTGAATCTAAGCAAGTTTATGGTTATCTTAATAATTCTAATATCTTATATGCTTTAATGTGCAGACATGGCGGATAGAGTTTTCGTTTCTAAGCATAATATGGTCATCTCTCCGGACCATGCGATTCCAGAGGCTCAAGCCTACCGCCAGATGGTGGATTTTTTGGTGGGATCAAGGATTTCATATGCGCTGTCCCATAATATTCAGATTGTCATCCCATATGTTCGTCAGTTTTGGGATCATCTACAAGTTGACTGTACTGTTACTCCAACAGTATTAAGGACGAGGGTCGCTGGACACCCTCCAGTGTTTTCAGCTGACATGTTACGTCAAGTGTTGCAGCTAGGATCTCAAGAACAAGAGAATGGGCCGATTGACTTTCCTTTAGCAATCACGCAAGCAGCTTTTATTAGAATGGGATATAGTCTGGACGTGGATAAGTCCTCTTTCATGAAGAGCGGGCTAGTAGGACAATGGCGATATCTAGCACACGTTTTTTTGGTGTGTTTTGCCGCCAAGAAAGCAGGTTTCGATTACATTGTATCAAAGATTCAGTCAGGGATGATAGCATTGGTTTAAAATCAACGATTTAGCTTCTCAGAGTTGTTCTTTACCGAGTTTGTTCAACAAATAACTGCTCCTGACCGAGAAAGATTTCTGCTATATCCGCGATTTGTAATGATGCTGATTAGACAGTTTCTACCGAACCTGCCACATCTAAATGAAATTCAAAGTGTTGCGGTGATTGATAAACGCATCTTTGTAGATTGTCAAGCTCATCGAGGAAGATTAGCGAGGCCAGTGGAGGCACCACTGTTTGGGGCAGTAGTCAATCCAGATTTCCAAGTTGGGGATGGTGCAAACTGGGCAGGGGATATGCAAGTTCGACAGCAACCGCAACAACAACAACCGCCACAACCGAGGCCTCTGCAACAGAGGAGGAGGCAAAGACCGACAGCAAGACAAAATCAGGCTGCTAGGCCTTCGACAAGCAGACTGCAGGAGCCAGAGGAAGCTGGTCCGTCAAGTGCAGCACCCGAATCTGATCCTCGGGTGGAGACCTTGGAGGAAATTTGGGCAGACGGGCCTAATGCAAATGAGGAAATTACTTCTGAACTCATTGGAGATCTCTTGGAGCCTCCAGAAGGAGAAGTTGATATTTTTAAGCAGATCGATGATTATCAACCTGAAGCAGCAGGCGAAACCGAGTCAACTTCTGATTCTGAGTCAAAAGAAGCTGAAGAAATAGAAGTTGAGGGCCCTGACACTGTGACCGCAGATCAGTCCATTCAGATAGGGACATATGGATCAAGATTAGTGGTGCTTGAGGAAGGAGTTAGAAGGAGAAGAGCTTCAAAGGAGTTAGATGACTCAGATTTTGAGGATGAGGAAATTACTCATTTGATACAGAGGCAGAGAGCAAAGAGACATCGCTTCATGCAGGGAGCTTCATCAGCCTCTGCTCCTGAGCCAGAAATACCTACCGCCCAACCATCAGAACCCATTCTACCACCACCACCTGTTCATACATCCGTTCCTCCACCAATCATCCCCACTCCCATCCAATCCATACCATCCACATCATCAACCTTTATGGACAATCAAAGGTTTTCTGAGCTGAGGAGCAAGGTTGACTTCCAGCAAGTCCAAATCTTTCAATTGACAAAAGTTGTTGGTGAGATACAGACTCTATAGGTCCCAAAAGATATCCCAAGTATATAGCTTTAAGCTGTAGAGGGGGGTGTGAATACAGCTATTTAAAAACTACACACTATTTTCTCAATGTTTGTATGTATTATTAACAAATGTTAATTACAAACGAGCTTGAATGCGGAAAGGTTCAAGCTGAGATGACAGATACAACAGTATGTTTAACTAGTCTAAGACTGACTTAAACTAATTACAATGAATACACTCACTAAGAATCACTCACTGTGTTTACAAGACTCTGAGGAACAACTTGAACAAGAACAACTTAGACACTGAGCACTGTTTTATTCAAGCAGACTTGCATGCGTGAAAGACACCCTTTGAATGCACGTTCACTCTTGGTTTTAGCACTTAGATTTTTTGGCTTTTTCTTTCAATCCTTGGAAGTTTCTTTTTATACTCACTCAGAGGATCTAAGTGAAGCTTATTCATTGGACGGAATGAAAAAGGTAAAGTCTTGTTGAAAAGACAACATAAACTTTTCTACACATTCTGAAAAGCAGACTTGTCTTCATGTGGGCAGAACTTTTGTCTTTTCACTTTGTCTACTGTTGTATTGCCTTTAACTAAATAAGGAATGTCAACTTTGTGTTTTTCTTCCTTTGTAAAGGCCTATTTTGATATAAGAAAAAGGTCTGTCACCCTTTTTCAAATAACCTTTTGTCTTCATGTAACAGAACAGCTTGGGCAGGCTGAGCAGTTCTGATTTCCACTTTGTCTTCAACTTTGTAAACTGATATTGCAGTCAAAAACAATTCATGATGACTTGGAAACACATTCCATAAAGTGTTTAGCCTGTTCACAAAGAACAGGTTCTGTTCACAAAGAACAGAACACTTGTAAACTGCCCAAGCTGCTCACTAGTGTAGAGCAGCGTAGACAGTTTATGTCCAGCCTGTTCAGCAGACTGAACAGCTTGGGCAAAACTGCCTTTGTTGCAACACATGCAACACATAGAACAGCTTCAGGCTGATATTGCAAATCTTTTTCAGGTTTCAATAAGGCATATAACAGGCCTTAAATTCAACCTTTAAAAGCATCAACGGGTTTGATTAATAATCTCCCCCTCAGATGCAGAACAGATTTGACTGAGGCCTTTTTGTGCCTAACAATCTCCTCCTATTTGCAATAACCAGTCTAAGCTGGCCTTATCAAAAGTCACTATATATTTTTACAGTACATTTGTTGAAATAAAATTACAACATTAACATAAAGAAAATATCAGTTTATATATATACTGATTTTTTATTACATTAGAACAACACATGTTCTTACAAAAGTACAATTGATGTACTGATGTATATTACAACTAATGCAAAAGAGAAAATTACAACATATGTAAATAAAGTACAACTAATGTACATCAGATTTTGGACTATTTTTGTTGGGAGCAGATAATGGTAAGCCTGTCCAACTGATGGACAACTTCCATTCTTCACCTACCTAGATGGTAGATGGACTTCATCACAATGGAGGAGGACCTTCAAACATCTTCTCAAGTTGCTCTCTAGTATCCTCAAGTTCTTGAATTTCACTTCTTATTATCATAAACTTGGGATCCTCAAGTTCACCTCTTTCATAACAGCCTCTGAGCTGATCCCAGATAGCTGCTCTCCACCTACTTGAGTGCCTGAATGAAATTGCAAGTCTGAAGGCTACAAGCTGTCTCAGTTCCACTTTGTATAGATCTGATGCTCTCTGAAAGCATTTCTTCTGAGATAATGGATCCACAAAAAATGCGCCCAGCTCAGGCTCTTCAATGATCTTGCCATCTTCAAACTCAATTCCACTAGGCAGGCTGTGATCAACTCCTTTCATCTCAATAGCATAGTCACCTTGTTCTATCAGAATGAGGAGTTGTTCCATCTCAGTGTCCTTCCTTGTCCTCCTGGCCTTTATTTTTGGTTGTGTCACATGTCTACCTTCACTGACTTCTTTGGGGATCAGGCCAAGATTTTTCACTCTCTCCATCAGCTTCTTGACATATGCTCTGACAGTCTTAGCAGTTTCTGACTTAGACTCACTCAGAGCAACTGCCAGCTCAATCCATTCTCTGTACCTCATTTGTGCAACGTCAGTGTAGTCATATGTTTCTAGTTCTGGGCCTGCTGCACCCATTCTGGTTATTTTCAACTTCCACTGACCGCCTTTTCTTGATATGGGCACAACTTTGACAATTGCTTCCTTAGCAAGCCTTCTCTCATCAACATCTTGAAATTTTCTTCTTGCCAGGTTGTCAAAGTGAAACTGAGCTCTTGCAGAAGGCACTAAAGTTTTGGTCACTGAGAGCAGAGCACCTTTTTCTTTTTCAGCTTCCTTCTCTTCTGCTGATCCCTTAGCAGCTTCCAAAATTTACTTTTGCACAACCAGAGAGGACATTTTAACTTTCCTTGCCTCTTGAAGTGCAAAAGACTTAGCAGCTTTGGCAGATTCTTCTTCTTTCCTTAAAGCTTCCAGGGCTTGAAGCTGTTCTTCTCTAAACTCAAAAGATTTGTGCATAGGAAGACCAATTTCTTTGGCCCTGGCTTTGTGAAATTTAAGCTCTGCTACTTTCTGCTGCTGAGGATCAGTTGCTGCTTTTTCTTTTCCTTTAGCTGCTGTAGTGACAGCAGCTTCAGGACTTTCCTCCTCCTCTTCTGCTTCTTCTAAAATTAGATGTCTCCTTCTGCTGCTTGGCCTGCCCTCAAGAATGAATTCCTCCCCCTTAGACTGAGCAGGGATTGGAGATTCAGCCTTAGTAGGCTGAGCAGCGTGGGAGGCACCCTCCAGTGTACCTGTTGAAGCTCCTGTAGGCTGACCAGTGAGTATTGCAGGCACTGATTTCTCCTTAGGAGAAGAAGTTTTCTCCCCCTTAGACTTAGTCTTGGAGGCAGATGACTTCTCCCCCTTTGAAAGAGATGTACCAGCACCTTCAACACCTGGTCTGCCTGAAGACACGAAGTCATCAGGCTTGCCAGCAGTTTTGGCAGCAGGCCGGGGGCCAACAAGGCTATTCACTAAGAATGCCAAGTTGGCCTTCACCTCTGCAAGTTAGGTAAGACAGGTTTGAAGAGAAGAGGATTGGGTATCAGCAAGGGAGGTCAGCTCAACAATATTTTCCCTATCAGAAGCTGTGAACAGCAAACTTTGAAGCTGTGCAAGATGTAATTCTAGAGAATCTTGCACATCAGCAAGGTTTGATGACACAGAATTTGATAGGGAGCCAATGAGGGTATGTAAGCTGGCCAGAGTATCAGGAAGTGTAGAGTTGCAAGAAGTTTGGAGAGATGACAGCTGTAGAGAAAGAGTTGTCATGGAGGACACAGAGTCTTGTTGTAGTGAAAGAATTGAGGAGAGAGATGTGGATACAGTTTGCAGCTGTGCAGTGAGTGCAAGCAGTTGTGGAGAATTATCAGTTTGTGGAGTGGCAGGTAAGGAATCCTTGAACAAATCAAAGCACCCCTTAAGCTGTTCAGACACAGAGTCTGAAATAAGAGAGGGTAGAGAGGTCATAATAGTTTCTAAAGAACCAACTTCGTTGGTCAGCAGAGAAAGCTGATCCTTCAAAGGCAGGTCTTTGGGAGATGGAGGTGTATGGGTTGACTGTTTAGATTGGGTTGATGGAGAAGATGATGATGAGGCTGGTGTATGAGGATGTGATGGAGAGGGAAGAGGAACATTTGAGAGAAGCTCCATAGCCTGGGCAAAAGTAATGTGGCCTTTCAGATGCTGCTTGTGTTGCAACACCTTCATGAAGGCCAATGGGTGTTCCCTCTGCAGTGCCTTGGTTTAAAAACACCTCATCATGGGGAGATGAGATATGCATTTCAACATCAGCAGTGGTGAAACCTGCTGATGGAATTTGCATAGAAGGAGCAGCCTCACCAAAGGGATGGTATGTTCCCTGAGGTTCATCAGCATGGGTTGTTGGTCCCTCAGCAGCTATTTGGTGTAGAACAGTTGTATCATGGGGAGCAGAAGTTTGAGGCTGAGCTGCTGATTGGTCTATACCAGCAGTGTGGTCACCTCGTGCAGACTCAGGGTGTAAAGAAGTTTGAGTAGGGGACAGTGTGGACTCAGTATGGAGTGGAGAGGGCTCCTGTCTTTCAATATTCTCAGCCTGTTGGGAGGCTGGAATAGTGGAGGTGGTTATCTCCTTTTGTACAACTGGTTCCTGTTGGGAGGAACCAGAGAGTCTAGGCTGACTCTGGGTGGACTCAGGTTGGAGTGAAGCAGGCTCCAATTGTGCTGAACCTTTTCCCAAAATAGGAGATGCAGCGGGGGTCGCTTCTCTTACAACTGAACCCTGTTGGGATGGAACAGAGGAGGTGGTTGTTTGGGATAGTTTTCTTTTGGCTAGAGATTTGCGTTGGTAATGGATGGATGAAGTGGGTGATTGTGGAGAAGTGATGAGGGGTTCAGACTGGACAGATTCAGAGACTGGGTCAGACACAGGTGGGTTGGCCTGTTCCATAGTCTCAGGTGCCACAAAGGCACTAGCCACAGAGGCTTCAGGTTCAACGAACGAACTAGAGTGAGGAGCCTGCTCCCCCTCAGCCACAGAGGCTAAGGGTGCAGACTCAGACTGAGCTGTTTTGGCCTTCTTTTGCACAGACCCAGCTTCAGTGGTTGCCATGGTCCTCTTGACAAGTTTGGACCTGGCTTTGGATTTTCTCTTGGGAGCGGCTTCTGGATCCACCCTCACAGCAGAGGGTCCTTCCACCAATCCTAACAACCTCCTCATTGGTGTTGACAGAGGAGGCTCATTTAGAAGTATAGCAGTGTAGAAAACTCTATTCCCGATCACAGGGAATGCAGCAGTATGAAGTGGAGGCTGAGAATTGTACAGGTGCTCACCACAAATGTGTCTGAATATGAGGCTCAGAAACCTGGGGTACCGAACAGCAGCTGGTCTTGGCTCTTGCTGCACCATGTTCCTCAAGTTCAAGAAGATCCACTTAGCCATGTCCAATGTAGTCCCATCCACCAGCTGTAGGACTATTGGCATTTCATCACGGCTCAGTTGGTCAAATGAACCAACTTTGCTGCTGAAGCTCATCATCACAGAGGCAAACAGAAAGCTATAAGTAGGAGACAAATCCTTCCTGTACAGCATAGCACCAGTTTTGGGTTCTGCTACACCACAGAAGCGTAGCAAATTTCCCATCTGCTCATTTTCAGGCTGGGGCATGTCATATGAATCAGCAATGGGCAGATGAAGAACCTCCCTGTGAAGATCAATAGTGATCTCAATGGTCTGAGTCCCATTGAGAATAGTCCCTTTGATGACTCTGGTGTTGGGGTTGTAGGCACAAGTGTACCAAAACTCGTACACCATCTCCTGGTATAGGACACTAGGAGTAGCAGTCATGACATAGTTCAACGGATGAACTGTCAAAAACTCCACCATTTGGTCATAACCTTTCCCCACATAGTTTTTGGGGATTGTGAGATTGGCAATGTAGTTAGTGGGTTTGAGGGTTAGCATTGTGGTGACTGATGAATGTTTCTGCACATCATCACCAACAAATACTGGTAGGAAGGGGTTGTTGCTGTGAGCCATTTTGAGAGTATGGAAAGTAGCAGAAGCACAAGACACTTAGTCGAATTTTTAGGGTTCTTAGAAGGTTGATGATAGTAGTGAGGAAGACGAAGATGTAACAGTATGAGGTATTTATAGGATTTGAATGTGAGTGGGTATGAGAGAGAAACATTTGGGCAGTTGATTTGAAAAGGTCGTTAACGGAAAACAGAACGGTTGTCCATGTCAGACCGTTTGTCAGACCATTTGAGCCCTTTTTAATCACTAACACACGTAACCCACATTATCCGCAGTAATTAAGTTAAATAAAAATAGAAATTAAGCAACTTAATTGTGAAGAAAGGTAATTAAAAACTGTTAGTCTAAGCTGTTGGTCAAACGTGTGATG
Organism: Centrapalus pauciflorus; assembly: GCA_020465985.1. Classification (NCBI taxonomy): domain Eukaryota; kingdom Viridiplantae; phylum Streptophyta; class Magnoliopsida; order Asterales; family Asteraceae; genus Centrapalus; species Centrapalus pauciflorus. Next base: position 72,483 of record JAANYP010004578.1, on the reverse strand, counting down.
AGCAGGGTTGTTGGTACACCCTGTGTGACGATAGCAGTCTAAGTGATCCAACATTGTGGTTTTAGCAAGTGTTTGATATATATGTTTATATATGTTTGATATTTATTATTGTTTTTATGTTTGAACTTAATGTAACGTATTACAAGAAGTTCAAACATGAAGATCAAAGATAAAATCAATCATAAGATAAAAACATAAGTTTCAATACTTAGTTAATTATGTGAGAAGGTAAATTCGAAATCTCTAAGGACTAGGATTCGAATCTGGTTAGATTCGAATGAGTCACTTAGAAAGATTCGAATGTGACCACTTAGGCAGATTCGAGAATGTCAGCTGGGACAAACTCGAATGGGCCTTGGGCCGGATTCGAGTTTGGCCCATAACAGACTCGAATTAGCCTCTATAATTAGGGATAGACTCGAAATATTATTAGACTTTTTGCAGAATTCGAGAGTGATTAAGCATTAAGCGATTTCGAGTTTATCATCAGTGTTAGTGTCGTTTCGGAGAGAATCAGTTCGTAGGTGCGTTCTTGTGTAGTTCGTGCAGCTTCTGATAGTCTCCGTGTTTCTGGTGAGAGTTGTTTCCGTCTACCCGTTAACGAGGATTCCGCACTCGTTGACGGTTCCGAGTCTAGATAGATCTCGTAGTGGTAGACCTTACAAGTGGTATCAGAGCCAACGGGGTGTTCTTGGTGTTCTTCGTGTTCATCTAGATACATTCTAGGTTTCTTGACGCTTTTTGGACGGTTTTTCTCTCATCTTTGTGTTTTTCGTGTTCTTCGAGCTTAGCAAATTGTTATCCGGGAAATACTTCGTCTTTTTCACGTTTTTGATCGAAATCATTATTTTTCGTTGAAAAATATTGATTTAATCTGCAAAACGTTAAGAAATCGAAGTATTAGCCGTTTTTTCGAGTTTGCGGCCCTCGAATCTGTTAGGAGTAATTAGGGTTAATCTTAGTCTCGAGTCTAACCACAATCCGCTCCTCTCGAGTTTGATAAAGTGTGTTTCGAGTTTGATTCGAGTCTGTTCTAGTTTCGAATAGGTTCTCGAGTCAACTGACATTCGAGTTTGTTTCGAATTTGGTCTAGAGTCGAATAGGGCTTCGAATCTGCTGATTGTTCGAGTTTGCCGTGACCATCGAGTTTAGGGACTTTCGAATCTGTCATTAGTTTCGAATTTAATTGACTTACAAAACTTAATCGAATTTAATCCCAAATAAATTGGAATTTAATTATATTCGAATCTGACCTAGACTCGAAAGAATTAACTCAAATTAGTTTCGAATTGAATTAATTAAGTTCAACTCAATTACTTTCGAAAAGATGTCAAATCTTCAAAAATTCCTGGAAATGGATCACGAGGTCGGGAAGGCAAACACTCCGCCTAAGCTGATGAAACTCGAGGATTGTTATTGGTGGAAAGATCGGTTTTACAAAAGGAGTTAAGTCTTAGAAGCATGGGATCAAAGTGACGAAAATTAGCACAGTCGTTACAAACTCTAAGTATTTAGGCTTTCACACATAATGCACCTAAAATTCTAAGTGTTATACTTTATTTTAGTTTGATGTGTTGGTAGGCATAATACATATAGGGAGTCTCAAGGCAAATAAAATATTCAAGAAAAAGTCAAACGTGTCCCTAACTTAGATGTATGACCAGTCGGTCTTAATTTTTATGTACAAGACATACAAACTTTGAGTCTAAATGAGGTATGCAAAACTTTCTGGGGATGTATAGCAACATCAAATACATCTTAAAATGGAAAGAATAGAAAAATCATACAAAATTGAGAGTCGAAAACATGTAACTCTGTTGTACGTAAGTACAGACCTGTTGCCTCTGTTTAGATTCGGGTTGGCAAGATACGTCGCTTTGTTGTACGTCGGTACAGACCTGTCACCGCTGTCTTGCTAACTAAAAGAATAATCCTTAAGTCAAACTAAGACACTTTGTTGTATGAAAATACAGACCTGTGTCCGATGTTTGTCTTTTAAAGAAAGTTTGCAAATACCAACAAGTTAGAATCTTTGTCTGTATGCCTTGATCATAAAATATGTCTATGTCTGAGTCACGTAAGATAATTTCATGATAAATAAAAATGCCAAGGGATATTCCGAAATGTAGAATGTTTAACGGGGTAAATACCAACAATCGGCTAAATGGGTATTTCACGACAAACAATCAAAGGAATCAAAAATTCCTAAGTGTGGAAGTTTAAGTACTGAAAGTGAGTATCTGACACCGCTATCTGATTGAAACTTTCTTTGACTATACTCATCAAAAATATTTTGTTAAGTGTTTAGCATAGGTTGTAAATTTTAATAAATATAGTTTAAGTCTAAGTTAAATTTTTGGTCAAAATTTTAAAAATTCTTTTTACTTATTTCTTATTTTTATTTTATTTTACCTTAGTTTATTTTATTTTATTTTATTTTATTTCTTTTTAGGAAAAAGGTCAAAAATTACTGAGGATGCATTCATAGTTGGATAAAATAAACACTGCGTGAAAAATCTTGTGCTTAGGGTAAAAGATTTGGCATAGTTTATTCCGTTACACAATAAGGTTGAAAAAGTTGGAAAAGTTGAATTTATTTCAAAATTTTCGAAATTTTCTAAGTGTTTTGGGTAGTTCGAGTTTAGTTTAAACTCGAAACTGGGTAGTATCGAATCTGTCAGTAGATTCGACTTTGGCCGTAGATTCGAAGTTAGGTAGTATAAATAGGTTAACAGTAACGTCATTAATACGTCTATTTTCGAATCTATACTCTCGAATCTATCTGCGATTTCGAATCTATTTCCTCGAGTCTACCGTTTTCCACAAAAACGACAATTTGTCGAGTTTCTTACTTGGGTGTTCGACTCTACTGATACATCTAGGTATAATCAACTTGGTTGTACAAGATTCATGTAGTTTAATACACCATTTAAGCCAAAAATCACCAATAGTTGAAGGTTTGATGGTCGAAACCGTGTTTTTCAAAATTACAAAGTCTGAACCGTTAAAAAGTGAAATTATAGGCAAATATCTGTGATTAGAACCTAGTTGGACTAATGTATGTGATTTTCTAAGTTCAAAATGGTTAAAATCATAGTGTTTGGTGATGATGTTGGCCGACGAGTTCTAATCTGTTCCAGACGATTCTCGAGTTTGTCAGTAAACTCGAGAAGGTCATTAGATTCGAGTGTGTCATCAAACTAGAAAAGGGGTTTCTTCGAATCTAACCTGATTCGAATCTGTCATTTTATTTAAATTATGCAATTTAAATTTAATTAAACTTGTAGAAATTCTTTTGTGTTGGATTTTGTACTTAATCAAGTTCAAAATAAAACAAATTTGAATTTAGACAACTTTATTGATTTTTATTAATTTTAAAAGTTTATCTATTGTGCAGATATGGCTGTTCGAGTATTCGTGCCGAAGCAAAATATGGTCATTCCCCCCGACCATCATATCCCTGAGGCGCAGGGTTTTCGTCAGATGATGGATTTCCTAGTAGAATCTAGGATTGCTTTTGCTTTGTCTCATAACATTCAAATTGTTATTCCATATGTACGACTGTTTTATGATCACTTACAAGTTGATTGCTCCGTCACTCCAACAGTTTTGAGAACAAGGATAGCAGGACAACCATTGGTGTTTTCTGCTGATATGCTGCGTCAGGTTTTGCAGCTAGGATCTCAGGAAGAAGAGTCTGGGCCTATTGACTTTCCCTTAAGTATTAGGCAAGCAGCTTTTCAGAGGATGGGTTACAGCTTGGATGTTACGAAAACATCGTATATGAAGAGTGGGCTAATAGGCCAATGGAGATTTTTGGCTCATGTGTTTATGGTTTGTTTTGCGGCTAAGAAAGCTGGTTTTGATTATATTGTCTCGAAGATCCAATCCCATTTGATCGCTTTAGTATATAATCGGCCCTTCAGCTTTTCTCAAATGTTTTTCTCGGAGTTCGTTCATAAAATCTCGGCTCCAGAGCAGCAACAATTTCTGCTGTATCCTCGATTCATAATGATGCTCATCAGGCATTTCTTGCCGAATTTGCCGCAGCAAAATGAAATTCAAAGCGTAGCGGTGATGGATAAAAGGATTTTTGCTGATTGCTCCTCGCATAGAGGAAGGTTGGCAGTTCCAGTCGAACGACCGTTGTTTGGAGCTGTAATTGACAGGAACTTTGAAGCACCGAATAATGCCAACTTGGCAGGAGAAGTGGAAGTTCAAGCCAGACAGCCACCGCAACAACAACGACAACAACCGCGTGCACAACCACAAAGGAGACGACAAAGAGCTACCGCGAGTCAAACTCAGGCAACCAGGCCTTCTACAAGTCATCAGCAAGAGGTACAAGAAGCAGGGCCATCAAATGTACCAGTTGAATCCGATCAGTTGTGTCAGACACTACATGAGATCTGGGAAGCTGGTCCTAATGCCAATGAAGAAATATCTGCAGCATTAGTTGGAGAATTGCTAGAGCCTCCAGAGGGAGAAGAAGATGTTCTTAGGGATGTTGACGAATATGAACCGGAGCAGACTGGTAATGATGTGTCATCGTCTGCAACTGAGTCAGAAGAAATGGAGGAGATAGAGGTTGAAGCTCCAGAGTCCGTATCTCCAGAACCTCCTGTTCAAATGGGAACTTATGGATCAAGGTTGGTAGTAAATGAAGAAGCTTCAAGGCGTAGAGCATCACGAGAGTCTGACGACTCTGATTTTGAAGAAGAAGAGGTTGCACCATTAGTGACGAGGCAAAGGGCCAAGCGTCATTGATTTATGCAAGGATCTACTTCAGCTTCAGCAGAACAACCTGAAATTCCTCAACCTCAAATTCCTCAACATCAGGACCCTCAAACCACCATTCCACCATCACCACCTCATGATGAACCGTACATCCCATCGCCGATCATTCCAACTCCAATTCAATCCATCCCATCAACCTCATCCACATACAACGACAATCAAAGGTTTCTGCAGCTAAAAGCTCGAGTTGACTTCAAAAATATCCAGATCTTAGGCCTAACAAAGGCAATCGGTGAGATTCCGACTCATAACGCAAATCTTAATAACGAGAATGCCGATCTGAAAAAGATAGTGGAAAAAGTTCAGGAAGAGAACGTAGAGTTAAAGACTTTCGTAGCTGATCAAGTAGCTGAGTTAAGATCGATGCGCTCCCTAGTTGAGCAGTTAATAAAAAATATACAGGCTCAGGGAGAGACATACTGCCGTGATCAAGTGGAGCGGCCGAGGGATAATGATAATGAAGATGACCAAGGCAATGATCCCAGCTCTCAAAGACAGAATGAGCCAGTAGATTTTTCTGCTGCTCAGGATGCTCAATCTCAGGGGGGGAGCCAAGTCAAGCAGGAGCTACAGAAGGAGAGGCCAGTTCGTCTAAACCTACATAGTATGAGATAAATGAGATGATTGATGCTTTTATGGATCTCGATGACGACCCGATGGACTTGGGCTTTGACTTTGAGGAGGATATGGAGGAACTAGAAGAGGGAGAATTTGTTCCTGAAGAGATTGTTGATTGGAGATCAGATGATGAGGTGTGTGCTGACGAAGACGATGAAGCCAATGAGATCGTCGTTCAGCAAAATCCAATCACTGATACGTATGTAATAGAAGGAAATGATGTTGTGAACATAGAAGTAGTTAATGTTGCTTTAAATGTTGATTCATCAATAGAAGAGCCTGCCAGAGAGCTGACTAATGAAGAAAAAAGAAAGCTATGGTTCAGGGAAGAGCAGAAGGACTTAGAGCTGAAAAAGAAGATGAGGGTGCCGGGTACTGGAAAACTGTCAGGAAGCATATTAAGCTGGTTCTTTGATCGAGAACTGCAGCTATTCATAATCAAGAGAAAAGATGGGCTCCAGTACCTCAGAAGATCTCTGAAAGTATTCAATTCACTGCCAAAGATTGAGATAAAAGCTTTAGCTTGGAAAGATCTAATCAATATCGGCAATGACCCTTACGCAGATATAATTGCTAGAATCATAAGGAAAGAGGGAAGGTCGAGAAAGTTTGAACGGCTTAATCCAAGGATAGGAAAAAGAGTAGAGGATCATTCTCGAATTGATCCACTAACTGGGCGTCCTTGGATGAAGATACAGTACAGACCAGTGAGATGTCTGAGGAAGGTACCACTCAAGCCGATGCCACAGAACGTCATGAAAAATCTGAACTGGTGGTATGTTAAGAGTGAAACGGGAGAAGCGGTGATGGAAGATTTTGAAGAAAATGTGATTTTTAGAATCTATGATCCTCTTCACCTGGTAAACGTTTTTCGAGATGACCTTCAAATTTTGCATGATCATAAGATTTCAAGTGACACTCATATGGATGGTCAGGCTAGAAAGTATGAGAATGTAGTTAAAGTGTGTGTTGAAAAGGGCCTGTATGCTGGCAGCAGTTTGAATAAATAATAAACAAAGTACTTAATCAAATGTGTGAATTATTAGAAGCTATCGTCAAGGGGGAGTCTGTTGGTACACCCTGTGTGACGATAGCAGTCTAAGTGATCCAACATTGTGGTTTTAGCAAGTGTTTGATATATATGTTTATATATGTTTGATATTTGTCATTGTTTGTATGTTTGAACTTAATGTAACGTATTACAAGAAGTTCAAACATGAAGATCAAAGATAAAATCAATCATAAGATAAAAACATAAGTTTCAATACTTAGTTAATTATGTGAGAAGGTAAATTCGAAATCTCTAAGGACTAGGATTCGAATCTGGTTAGATTCGAATGAGTCACTTAGAAAGATTCGAATGTGACCACTTAGGCAGATTCGAGATTGTCAGCTGGGACAAACTCGAATGGGCCTTGGGCCGGATTCGAGTTTGGCCCATAACAGACTCGAATTAGCCTCTATAATTAGGGATAGACTCAAAATATTATTAGACTTTTCGCAGAATTCGAGAGTGATTAAGCATTAAGCGATTTCGAGTTTATCATCAGTGTTAGTGTCGTTTCGGAGAGAATCAGTTCGTAGGTGCGTTCTTGTGTAGTTCGTGCAGCTTCTGATAGTCTCCGTGTTTGTGGTGAGAGTTGTTTTCGTCTACCCGTTAACGAGGATTCCGCACTCGTTGACGGTTCCGCGTCTAGATAGATCTCGTAGTAGTAGACCTTACAAGGGTCATCACATGCTGTTCATTCTTCAAGCTGTTCCCTCAACCTGTTCAACCATGTAGGAACAGGTTGTGTCCAATGGCTAATCGGTTACAAGACAATGTCTTGAAGAGTGGACCATCAGAGCAGGCTGGACGAGTAAACTGTTGTTGTTCAGCCTATTGTATGTTCAAGCTATTCAAGGATTTTAGAAAAAATGGCTAAGTACAAAACATGCATAGCCTGTTCTGTCTAAGTTGTTTTGAGAAACTTGAGCAGTGTGAGACACACAATGTCTTAGACCTTTGAGGACACTTAGTCACTTTTGTTTAACATGCCTAGCTTGCTGACAAGGTAATTAAACCTGGTTTCATCAAGAGGTTTTGTGAAAATGTCTTCAAGCTGTTCACTTGTGGAAATAAAACTTACCTCCACATTACCTTTCTGAATGTGATCCCTGATGAAGTGATGTCTGACTTCAATATGCTTTGTTCTTGAATGAAATACTGGATTGTTGGAGATTGCTATGGAACTTGTGTTATCACACAGAATAGGAATCTTCCTATACACAAACCCATAGTCTTCAAGCTGATGCTGCATCCACAGAATCTGTCCACAGCAGCTTCCAGCAGCAATGTACTCAGCTTCAGCAGTAAAAGTAGACACTGAGTTCTGCTTCTTGCTGCACCAACTTATCAACTTACCACCAAGGAGTTGATACCCAACTGTTGTGCTTTTCCTATCTAGCCTGCAGCCTGCAAAATCAGAATCTGAATAACCTTTGAGTTCAAGGCTTGAGTCTTTGGGATACCAAAGACCCAAACCTGGTGTACCCTTTAGGTATCTGAAGATTCTTTTAACAGCAGCTAGATGAGATTCCTTTGGATCAGCTTGGAACCTAGCACATAAACAGGTGGCAAACATAATATCAGGTCTACTAGCAGTTAAATATAGCAAGCTCCCAATCATACCTCTGTAAGCTGTTACTGAAACAGCTTTGCCACTGGCATCAACATCCAATTTTACATTGGTTGCCATTGGGGTTTTAATTGGAGAACTTTGATCAAATTTAAAATTTTTCAATAGATCTAAATATACTTTCTTTGATTTATAAAAATTCCAGTTGAGGTTTGTTTAACCTGTAATCCTAAAAAGAAAGTAAGTTCTCCCATCATACTCATTTCATATTTGGATTTCATGAGTAATGAAAAATTCTTGCATAACTGCTCATTGGTAGAACCAAATATTATATCATCCACATAAATTTGAACAAGCATAATATCATATTTCACTTTCTTTATGAACAGTGTGGTATCCACTTTACCTCTGGAATACCCATTGCTCATAAGGAATTCAGTAAGAGTGTCATACCAGGCTCTAGGGGCTTGTTTGAGACCATAGAGAGCTTTGTCCAACTTATAGACAAACCTGGATGATGTTCATTTTCAAAACCTGGAGGCTGCTTGACATAAACTTCTTCTAGCAGCTTCCCATTCAAAAATGCACTCTTCACATCCATTTGAAATAACTTAATGCTCTTATGAGCAGTGTAGGCTAGATACAAACGAATTGCTTCTAGCCTGGCCACAGGAGCAAATGTTTCATCATAATCAATTCCTTCCTCCTGTCTATAACCGTGAGCAATCAGTCTTGCCTTATTTCTAATTACATGACCTTGCTCATCCATTTTATTCCTGAAAACCCATTTAGTGCCAATTATAGATTTACCTTTAGGAGCAGGGACCAGCTTCCATACCTTGTTTCTCTCAAACTGATTGAGCTCTTCTTGCATGGCAGTGATCCAATTGGCATATTTTAATGCTTCATCCACTTTCATTGGCTCCATTAGTGAAATAAAACTAGAAAACATACAGAAGTTCCCTAAGCTGTCCCACCTTGTTTGTACCCATTGGGGTGGCATCTGATCCACTTAGGATCATTCTTCAATGAGGATTCTCCTGAGTTATCAGCAGCTTCAGCAGGTCCTGTTAAACAGCTCTCAAGATTTTCAGACACACTGTTGTCTTGAGCCTGTTCACCTGTTGAACATGACTGACCACTGTTGAACATATCAACAGAGGAACTAGGAAAATCAGCATTGATAGGTTCAGGACATGCAGTTGTAATTAGATCAGTACACTTATTCACACAGGATGTATATACATAATCATCATCATGCCCATCATGATTAACAGGTTCCACACTGGGTGTAGTGGAAGCTTTTGAGTCCTCTTCACTGTTTGAATGCATTAGATCATCAAAGTATAATTCTCCTGAAACTGATTCAGGAACAGCTTTGGTGGAAGCATTCTTGGACTCTTCAAAGGTGACATTGATAGATTCATCTATCACCATTCTTTTGTTGTTGTACACTCTGTAGGCTTTGGAGATAGCAGAGTAGCCAACAGACACACCTTCATCAGCTTTTGGTTCAAACTTTGACAGTTGGTCCCTTTGATTCAGAATGAAGCAGGGACAACCAAACACATGGAAGTAACTAACATTTGGCTTCCTCCCTTTGAGCAGCTCATAGGGAGTCTTGTTGAACCTTTTCACCACTAAGGACCTGTTTTGGGTGAAGCAGACAGTGTTAACAGCTTCAGCCCAGAATGATGAAGGTAAACCTGATGCACACAACATGGTTCTAGCAGCTTCAATGAGAGTTCTTGTGAAGACCTCCCCTTACGGGGCAGTCCTCAAAGTCTAGGTCCCACAAATTGCAATACAATATCAACCATAACTAAGATAGAGTAATTAATTGCGGAATATTAAATTACTAGTACAAACATATTAGAATTAAGTTTAGTATAGATTACAATTTTCAAATTAAACTTATAAAGGGTACCATCTAATCTAATACATTACATCATAAAATCATATCAAGTCTACCAAAAACCACCACATTTTTCATCTTCCAATCAGTACCGAAGGGTTCGTTGAGTAGTGGTCTATGAAAGCTTCAAAACTTGGATCTTGAATGACCTAAGTACTAGGTCCAGCAGGTGACTTTCCTTTATCTCTTCCTGTAAAAATCGTAAAGTAGCAACTGTAAGCAATGCTTAGTGAGTATATAGATTTTCAAATCAACATGCATGGTCAAGCGGATCATTAGTTTAGCGTGATATTTCTTGGCTGCCGCTACAGCCCTCATGATTGAGATATAGAATTCATAGAATCGGATGATGTTCAGGCCACACTCACACTTAAATCGTGGGGATCAGCCACATACTGGGCTAGCTACCAGTAAATCAATATGGCGGAACATCGGAGGTCATTACCAAGTCCATAAGAACTGGTGAAATAGCCAGGTCTAGAACAATAGACCATCAAGGCTAAATAAGCTGAATAAATCTATCAAGTGTCTGATCAATAGTGAAAGCTTAAGTCATAGAAGTCATGATAGCAATGAATCATAATGCAATATCTGAAGAAGTCTTAAATGCAATATGAAATGATAATCAAATAGCTATCATGATCCACTGGGCAACACCGAACCATGGTGTGCACAGGTCTCAATCCAGCTGATACAATGAATGTCAATAAATCTAACATCAACAATATATCTCAACCGGAAAGTCAACATGTTAAATCTGAATATCTATAACTCACTGGTCTGGGTCTTTATCAAACAGATATAAATCCGCCACCTGTGTTATCTCAGGATTTTATCTTTGTCAATCAAATCTCTGATCGGCTTTTAAGTCTTTAAGTCTTTAAATCAATGTTCAGATATTAACTGAACCTGTCCAGAGTCATTTTATATAAATCTCATGTCAATATCATCATCATGGAATTTCATCATCTTTTGGTCATTAAAATCTTTAGTTCTATCTGATTCTGATAACTGATAATCTTATCAATCTTTCATTTAATTTATATTCTCTTGTTTCATTGTTTTCTCAAAAGCTTTATATATATATATATATATATATATATATATATATATATATATATATAGGGTCAGGTTCTATGGGGCACCTGTATGCATTGTACACTTTGGGAACCTGTATGCACCGTTAGATCTTGAATTTTAATGGTTCAGATTGTAGTGGCAAAAGGGTAATTAACTTGAAAATGGGTGCACGGGTGCATAACTTCTCGCGCTCGGAAGGGCAAAATCGGAAGATGCTTTAATTCAGAAAATATTCTATCCGAATCTAAACAAACATGATGCATCTTCATCCAATTTATTGGATTCGTCTTCAAACACGATGCATCTTCATCCAATTCAATTTCATACATGATGCATTTCGACCATATTCATCCTCGTCTTTGTTCCATCATTATGCATCACCAAAATCGTGATGCATTTCGGTCATATTCATCCTCGTTTTTGTTCCATCATTATGCATCACCAAAATCGTGATGCATTTCGACATTTAAACGTGGATTTATGGGAAGGTGGTTGATCATTTTATTTATAAATGATAAATATTAAATTAAATTTTATAATTTAACAATATATTATTAAGCAATCCCAAAATGCCCTTAATGCACCCTTTGTAAACAAGCAATGCATTTTTGGTTCCCATTTGGTTCCCGATGCATATGGTGCCCCACAGAACCTCAATCTATATATATATATATATATATATATATATATATATATATATATATATATATATATATATATATATATATATATATATATATATATATATATATATATATATATATATATATATATATATATATATATATATATATATAACCATGCATACAACCATTATTTAATTAAATTATAGAAATCAGTATTTAGGATTCGGACCAACCCGGATTCGGATCCATCCGGATTAAGGGTCCGGATTCGGATCAGACCGAATTGGATTTCCGGATTTGGCACCATCCGAAATAGCATAACCCGAATTCGGATCATGACCCAACCGAAATGGGCATCAACCGAAATGGGAAAAATCCAAATTCTAAGAGGGTCCGAATTAGGTATCAATCCGAATTTATGGGATCCGAAAATTAGGCACCATCCGAATTCGGTCCTACCCGAATTCGGATTCTATACTTAGCAATTTTCCCAGAAATTGTTCTTGGTGTTCTTCATTATGTTCATACGGATTTTTCACAAAAATTACTAAAACCCATTTTATTAACATGCAATGTTATATATTGATGTAATATCATTATTTGAGTGTTTTTATATAATTCCTTTGATCCAAAAACATCTTAATTTGATCAAGATCATCAAAAATATGAAATTTTGTCAAGAACACCATTTTTACAAAAATTCCGATTTCTACTTAATTTTGAATGATCCAAGCCTCAAATTTAGTTTCTGCTACATCTAATAACTTAGATTTATCATAATCTACTAATATCTAAAACATGCAAACATTATTTTCACATTTAATTCTATGTTTTCTGTTTTTTCAACCAAACCGAACCAAACATTGAAAATATGGAAATTTAAGTCATGAATTACCTTCAATGCTTGTAACTTCTTGTTGTTGAATGTTTGTAGCAACTTGTACTTGATTAATTCTTCAATTTAATGCACTTTAATAGATTTCTTAAAAAATTGTTGAGGATGCCGTAGGTTAGAGAGAGATTAGAGAGAGAATAATTTTTGTGTTAAATGATCTTAATGATCATTTATTTGGCTTTTATATATCAAATTGATCATATTTGAATTTAACCCACTAAACTTTTTATTTTACATTTCTTTTAATTTAATCATATTTAATAATTCATAAGACCAATATAATTTAATTAAATAATCTTAAACTTAATTAAATTACATAACTAATAATGTAAATAAAATTTACATTATTTGGATCAAATACGAAATTAAAAATTCAGATAAAAGCTGGGTTGTTACAGAATGGGCTCCACCACGCACAAACTTCGTCCCCGAAGTTAGCTATTGTTCGAACAGACTTGGATAAGTTGCTTTCATAACATCTCTCGATTCCCAAGACTGATGCGAACCTTTGTGGTGTTTCCACTGGACGAGCACCATCTGTATTTCTTTATTTCTAAGCTTCTTAGTCTTCGAGTCCAGAATACACTCCGGCTCTTCAACCACTCGAAGCTTCTCATCTATCTGCAAGTTAACGTGTGGTATCTTAACTTCTCTTTCGTCAGCTAAACTCTTTCTCAGATGACTGGCATGGAATACAGGATGTATTCCAGCTAAGTCCGCCGGCAGTTCAAGACGATAAGATTGATTTCCTATCTTTTCCACAATCTTGAACGGACCGACAAATCTTGGAGCTAGCTTGTTTCTTTTAATGAACCGCACCACATTCTTCATTGGAGATACTTTCAGCATCACCCAATCGTTAACCGCGAAACTTATTGATCTATGACGATTGTCATAATATGACTTCTGCCTGCTTTGAGCTTCAAGAATATTTCTTCTAACAAGTTGAATCTTCTCGTGAGTCAACTGTAGAAGGGCAGGTCCTGCTATTGGCGATTCACCTGTCTCGCGCCAACAGGTGGGAGTTCTGCACTTTCTTCTGTATAAAGCTTCAAAAGGAGCCATCTTAATTGTTGAATGATAACTGTTATTGTATGAGAATTCGACCAAAGGCAAGTGGTCATCCCAGTTACCACCTAGATCAAGAATGCAGGCACGAAGCATATCTTCCAGAGTTAGGATAGTACGCTCACTCTGGCCATCTGCACTTGGATGATAAGCAGTACTCAAAATCCGAGTACCCATCCCGTCTTGTAGAGCTTGCCAGAATCTGGATGTGAAGCGACTATCACGATCTGATACGATAGATTTCGGCACACCATGTCGAGAAATTACTTCTATGATGTATATCTGTGCCAATCTATCAAGGGAATATATTTCCTTCATCGGTATGAAGTGAGCTGATTTCGTTAATCTGTCCACGACTACCCAGATGGAGTCGTGTTGTCTTTTGGTTTTCGGCAGCTTCGTGATGAAGTCCATTGTTATATGCTCCCACTTCCATTCAGGAACTAGCAGTGGTTGCAAATCCCCGAAGGGCTTCTGATGTTTTGCCTTTACCATCTGACAGACTCTGCAGCTTTCAACACATTTACCGATGTCTTTCTTCATTCCTGGCCACCAGTAAACGGCTTTCAGATCAAAATACATCTTTGAGCTGCCAGGATGAACAGATAATTTGGACTGATGGGCTTCAGATAGAAGAGTGCTGCGAATAGAACCATATTTAGGAACCCAGATTCGGTTTCCCTTGAGACAGTGAAGTCCCAAATGGTTCAGAGTTAGAAATTGTAGTTGCCTTTTAGATTTTCAGACTCAATATTCTCTTCTTTCAATGCTTCAGCTTGAGCAATCCTGATGTCTTCAATAAGATCAGAAGAGAATATAACCAGAGTTAGGGCATAGCAGCACTTTTCTGGATAAACTTTTCTACTCAAAGCATCCGCGACAACATTAGCTTTGCCGGGATGATATAGGATCTCGCAATCATAGTCCTTGATAAGCTCCAAGGACCGTCGCTGTTTCAAATTCAGATCCTTCTGAGTAAAAAGATGTTTGAGACTTTTAAGATCGGTGTAAAGCTGACACCGAGTCCCATAAAGATAATGACGCCAGATTTTCAAAGCAAAGGTAACGGCAGCCAACTCAAGATCATGAGTTGGTGCACTTTTCTCGTAATCCTTTAATTGCCTTGAAGCGTAGGCAATAACCTTTCCTCTTTGCATGAGAACACATCCTAAGCCAGTACCAGGCATCACTATAGACAACGAAATCATCATTGCCTTCTGGTAAAGCTAGGATCGGCGCTTGAATAAGCTTCTGTTTCAGTATGTCAAATGCCTCTTGCTGTTTATCAGACCAAACGAAAGGAGTATCCTTTCGTGTTAGCATCGTTAGAGGTACAGCAATCTTTGAGAAATCCTTTATGAATCGCCGATAATAACCGGCCAATCCAAGGAAACTTCTTATTTCGGAGGCATTGCAAGGCGTTTGCCATTTTTGAACGGCCTCGACTTTAGAAGGATCAATAGAAATCCCTTCGCCAGAAACAACATGGCCAAAGAACTGAATCTATAAGAATCAAAGTAGAAATTCAAGTTCTGATGTAAATCAAAGAATACTTAAGAAATAGCTCAAGACATATATAATAAAAATTATACCTGTCTGAGCCAAAATTCGCACTTAGAGAATTTTGCGTAGAGTCTTTCTTTTCTTAATAACTCTAGCAATTGCCGCAAATGAATAGAATGATCAGCCTCCGTTTTGGAGTAAATCAGAATATCGTCTATGAATACGATAACTGACTTATCCAGCATCGGTCTGCACACGCGATTCATGAGATCCATGAACGCCGCTGGTGCATTCATTAAACCGAATGGCATCAGGAGAAATTCATAATGACCATATCTTGTTCGGAAGGCTGTCTTTGGGATATCCTCATCTCTGACTTTTAATTGATGATACCCAGAACGAAGATCGATTTTCGAGAAATAGCTGGCTCCTTGTAGCTGATCAAACAGATCATCGACACTGGGTAGAGGATATTTGTTCTTTATGGTAACCTTGTTCAACTCGCGGTAGTCGATGCACATACGGAAAGTTCCGTCTTTCTTTTTAACAAATAGAACAGGTGCACCCCACGAAGATGAACTCGGTCGGATAAACCCCTTTTCCAACAGCTCTTGCAACTGTTTCGACATTTCTTGCATTTCCGCAGGTGCAAGTCTGTAAGGAGTTTTAGCAATAGGAGCCGCACCAGGAACCAAGTCAATACTGAACTCAACTTGACGTTCCGGTGGCACTCCAAAAATATCGTCAGGGAATACGTCTGGGAACTCAGAGACGATTGGGATATCAGATAAAGATTTCTTTTGGGCTTCAGAGTTAGATTCAGATGAGACATAGCACAGATAGGATTCGCGACCTTTAGATACATATTTATGAGCTTTCTATATAGAAATAAAGTAGTGAGCACATTTACGCTTCTCGCCCTTGATCTCCAATACTCGGCCGTTTGAAGACTTGATTCTGATGATTCGCCGATTGCAGATGATTGTAGCCTCGTTATTCATTAGCCAGTCCATGCCGATGATGACGACGAACTCTTTCAACGGAATAGGGACGAGATCAAGGTTGAATACGATGTTATCGACGAGTAGAGTGCAGTTTCGATATACAGAATCAGCCATAACATAATTGTTACTGGCTGTCTCAATGTCAAGTACTACGGGAAGCTTCGATGGGGACTTAGATAATCTTGATGCAAAAGAAGTCGATATGAAGGAACGACTAGCGCCAGAATCGAATAGTACTCGGGCAGGAATGGAGTTAAGTAAAAACATACCCGTAACTACATCAGGGATTTCCTTTGCTTGTTCGGCCGTTATCTGAAACGCACGTGTCCTGGCTGTCGGAGTTGCAGCAGAACTTTTCACTGTAGAACCTTCCGCTGATGATTGCGACTGATATCGTTGCCCGCTGCGACACTGATACATGAAATGTCCTCTTTTCCCGCATTTAGCACATCCACGTCCTTGCTGTGGGCACTCTTCACTGCTATGACCAATTCGGTTACACGCAAAACAAGTAACATCATCTGGGTTACACAGCCCCATGTGCGACTTTCTGCATCGCTTGCAGAATCGTGGCTCGTTTGTCAATGAGTATGCTTGCGCTTTCGGTTGGGATTGTTGAGATTGCTGGGTCTGAGATTTGTTTGGCCTGAAGAATCTGCCAAATCTCTGCTTCTTCGGAGGAGACGGATTCGTCGGGTTAGTTGTTGGGGCGTAAAGTTGAACATCATACTCTAAGTACCCTCGCTCGATCTGCCTAGCTGCATCAACCATCTCTAGATAAGAATTATACTTTATCGCGCTCATTGGGTGCCGATACCTCGGATTAAGCCCTCCACGAAATCTATTCATCTTTCTCTCTTCTGTAGCTACCTGATACGAGGAATAACCGCATAGTTGTGAGAATTCGTGTTCGTATTCGTCAACTGTCTTGGTTCCCTGAGTCAGCTGCATTAGTTGAACTTCCATTTTGTCTCGCTGATCGACTGGATAGTATTTTGCGTTGAACATATCCAGGAATTGCTCCCACTCGAGAGTTTGGATGACTTCTTCTCCATAGATACTCCTCTGAGTCTTCCACCATGCACGGGCAGCTCCAACAAACAACGCAGACGCATAACTCACTTTCTTCGATTCTAAACAATCAGAGATTCTGAAAATCTCCTCAGTATGGCTGATCCAATCCATCGCCTGAATTGGATTTACTGTACCCTCAAAGTTCAGCGCACCGCTGGCTTTAAAATCCTTAAACTTGCAGCCTTTTGGCTGAGCAATTTGAGTTTCGGGATTTGAGTTAGCAGAATCAGATTCATTAGTCTGAACTTTTTGCTTTTCTTTTCTTTTATTCTTTTTATCTTCACGTCTTTTAGCTTCGGCCTCATCTCTGGCCTGAAACTGTTCTTGCATTGTCTTATTTTGTTGTTCAGAATGTTGGGCTAAAAGTTGTTGCATCATTTCAAACATCTGTTGTGGGGTCATGTTGCTGGGAATGTCACCTGATCCTGATCCTGACATCTTAACTGAAAATTAAAATCATTCAACTATCAGTTTATAGACTTAGATCTATGTACCCTTTTTCCCATCCTAATAGTCTGTACATCCTATCTCAGTTCAAACCACCTAAATGATTGATACATATGTATTGCTTCAGTTTGAGATCAAGTATACTTACGTAATACTTGATTCACTCAAACTAGTGCTTTGATACCATCCTGTGAAGACCTCTTCTTACGGGGCAGTCCTCAAAGTCTAGGTCCCACAAATTGCAATACAATATCAACCATAACTAAGATAGAGTAATTAATTGCGGAATATTAAATTACTAGTACAAACATATTAGAATTAAGTTTAGTATAGATTACAATTTTCAAATTAAACTTATAAAGGGTACCATCTAATCTAATACATTACATCATAAAATCATATCAAATCTACCCAAAACCACCACATTTGTCATCTTCCAATCAGTACCGAAGGGTTCGTTGAGTAGTGGTCTATGAAAGCTTCAAAACTTGGATCTTGAATGACCTAAGTACTAGGTCCAGCAGGTGACTTTCCTTTATCTCTTCCTGTAAAAATCGTAAAGTAGCAACTGTAAGCAATGCTTAGTGAGTATATAGATTTTCAAATCAACATGCATGGTCAAGCGGATCATTAGTTTAGCCTGATATTTCTTGGCTGCCGCTACAGCCCTCATGATTGAGATATAGAATTCAGAGAATCGGATGATGTTCAGGCCACACTCACGCTTAAATCGTGGGAATCAGCCACATACTGGGCTAGCTACCAGTAAATCAATATGGCGGAACATCGGAGGTCATTACCAAGTCCATAAGAACTGGTGAAATAGCCAGGTCTAGAACAATAGACCATCAAGGCTAATCAAGCTGAATAAATCTATCAAGTGTCTGATCAATAGTGAAAGCTTAAGTCATAGAAGTCATGATAGCAATGAATCATAATGCAATATCTGAAGAAGTCTTAAATGCAATATGAAATGATAATCAAATAGCTATCATGATCCACTGGGCAACACCGAACCATGGTGTGCACAGGTCTCAATCCAGCTGATACAATGAATGTCAATAAATCTAACATCAACAATATATCTCAACCGGAAAGTCAACATGTTAAATCTGAATATCTATAACTCACTGGTCTGGGTCTTTATCAAACAGATATAAATCCGCCACCTGTGTTATCTCAGGATTTTATCTTTGTCAATCAAATCTCTGATCGGCTTTTAAGTCTTTAAGTCTTTAAATCAATGTTCAGATATTAACTGAACCTGTCCAGAGTCATTTTATATAAATCTCATGTCAATATCATCATCATGGAATTTCATCATCTTTTGGTCATTAAAATCTTTAGTTCTATCTGATTCTGATAACTGATAATCTTATCAATCTTTCATTTAATTTATATTCTCTTGTTTCATTGTTTTCTCAAAAGCTTTACATATATATATATATATATATATATATATATATATATATATATATATATATATATATGAATATATATATATATATATATATCATATATATATATATATAACCATGCATACAACCATTATTTAATTAATTTATAGAAATCAGTATTTAGGATTCGGACCAACCCGGATTCGGATCCATCCGGATTAAGGGTCCGGATTCGGATCAGACCGAATTGGACATCCGGATTTGGCACCATCCGAAATAGCATAACCCGAATTCGGATCATGACCCAACCGAAATGGGAAAAATCCAAATTCTAAGAGGGTCCGAATTAGGCATCAATCCGAATTTATGGGATCCGAAAATTAGGCACCATCCGAATTCGGTCCTACCCGAATTCGGATCCTATACTTAGCATTTTTCCCAGAAATTGTTCTTGGTGTTCTTCATTATGTTCATACGGATTTTTCACAAAAATTACTAAAACCCATTTTATTAACATGCAATGTTATATATTGATGTAATATCATTATTTGAGTGTTTTTATATAATTTCTTTGATCCAAAAACATCTTAATTTGATCAAGATCATCAAAAATATGAAATTTTGTCAAGAACACCATTTTTACAAAAATTCCGATTTCTACTTAATTTTGAATGATCCAAGCCTCAAATTTAGTTTCTGCTACATCTAATAACTTAGATTTATCATAATCTACTAATATCTAAAACATGCAAACATTATTTTCACATTTAATTCTATGTTTTCGGTTTTTTCAACCAAACCGAACCAAACATTGAAAATATGGAAATTTAAGTCATGAATTACCTTCAATGCTTGTAACTTCTTGTTGTTGAATGTTTGTAGCAACTTGTACTTGATTAATTCTTCAATTTAATGCACTTTAATGGATTTCTTGAAAAATTGTTGAGGATGCCGTAGGTTAGAGAGAGATTAGAGAGAGAATAATTTTTGTGTTAAATGATCTTAATGATCATTTATTTGGCTTTTATATATCAAACTGATCATATTTGAATTTAACCCACTAAACTTTTTATTTTACATTTCTTTTAATTTAATCATATTTAATAATTCATAAGACCAATATAATTTAATTAAATAATCTTAAACTTAATTAAATTACATAACTAATAATGTAAATAAAATTTACATTATTTGGATCAAATACGAAATTAAAAATTCAGATAAAAGCTGGGTTGTTACAGTTCTGTTTCTCCTTTCAGCAACTCCATTTTGTTGTGGAGTTCTTACAGCTAATAAGTTTTGAGTGATTCCTTTCTCTTCACAGAAGTCTTCAAGAGTACTGTTTCTGAATTCAGTACCATGATCACTTCTAAGCTGCTTCACTTGGGCAGAGTTACGCGTTTCCTTATTTTTCACAAATCCAATAATTTCTCTAGCAGCCTCTCCTTTGCTCTTCAAGAAGATAACCCATGTGTACCTGGAGAACTCATCAACCACTACTAGAGTATATCTTCTTCCTCCTAGACTTGGGACATTAACAGGTCGAAACAAATCCATATGGATTAAGAAGAGAGGAGTATCAATAGAGAAGTTATGTTTGGATTTAAATTATGATTTCCTCTGCTTGCCTTTCTCACAAGCTGTGCAGAGTTTATCTTTAACAAAGGTCATAGAAGGCAAACCTATCACCAACTCTTTCTTACAGAGTTTGTTGATGTTCTTGAAGTTCAGGTGTGACAGCCTTTTGTGCCATAACCAGTTTAAGTCTGCATTTGTTCTTGTGAGAAAACAGGTTTCAGTTGTGGGATCAGCAGATTGCATGTCCACAACATATACACCTTTCTTTCGTTGAGCACACAGCACAACTTTGCCTTGGGGAACCAATATGTAACCCAGGAGCTCATCAAAGTTAACCTTATATCCAGCATCACATAGTTGACTTATGCTAACAAGGTTATGCTTTAGCCCAACCACATAGGCTACTCTTTCGAACACTGCAGCACCAGCTTTAAGAGTTCCATATCCCTCAGTGGATCCCTGTACATTCACTACAAAAAAAATGGTCTTTAGCGACACAGTCAGCGACATCTTTAGCGACGTTTTTTATGGCAGTGACATCTTTAGTGACGTCAAAGGAGGTGTCGCTATAAATGGGTCGCAGATTTTAGTGACATCAAAAGGCACGTCGCTAAAATTTTTGACACCTTTAGTGACTTCTAGTAAAAGTGTCGCTATCTAAAGTTATGTCACTATTGGTGTCATTATTTATGTCGCTAATCTTAAATTATGTCACTAGTTGTGTTGTAATGTGTGTCACTACTATCGAATGTTGTTACTAGTTGAATCACGATTTGTGTCGCTATTTATGAATGACGTCGTTACTTGAGTTATTATTTATGTCACTATTCTTGGATGATGTCACTACTTAAGTAGTTATATGTGTCACTGTTAACGAATGTTGTTGCTAATGACATTACTGCTTATGTCACTATTTTTGAATAATGTTGCTAGTGGCGTTGCTATGTATGTCGCTGTTATTGAATATTGTCGCTAGTTGCATCACTATTTATGTTGCTATTTTTTAATGATGTCACTAGTTGAGTTGTTGTATGTCATTATGTGTGTCACTGTTATTAAATGATGTCTCTAATTATGTCATTGTTTGCATCGCTATTCTTGATTAATGTTGCAATATGTGTCGCTATTCTGGAATGATGTCACTAATCATGTTATTATATTTGTCGCTATAGTTGATTTATATTACTATGTGCGTCGCTATTTGAGTCGCATTATCTTTAAATGATGTCACTATTATTATTATTAGTCATTATTTTTTTAATAAAGTTGTTATTTTCTATCAAATTACCATATTTATATTATTAACAGTTATATTTTATCAAAAACTAAAATTGAGAAAAATCTATTGTTTATTTATTCTATCAAAGTATATAATTAACAATTAATTTTGATTAAAAAGTATGTCATTTATACTCAAAACAACAAAAATATTTTATACCAACTAAACTATCAATGCTCTTCTTGGCCATACTAGAGAACGTCTAGAAGTCTTTCGGTGGCCCTTTGCATCTCTTCAGTCACCGTGCGTTGTAGCTTTTCTTCCAACTCATTAATCCTTTGTTATTCTTTTTTTGTGGCTCTTTCTCCGAGCCTGTGTTGCTTGATTTTTGTTTGGGTGCTTTAAAATCCTTCTGCTTTTCCAAAAGAATAAAAATAATAATAAGAAGCTTGCCTAGATATAATTGAATGACTTATAACCCACAACTCCCCAAGCATAACCTCCTAATAAATTCAAATTTACATGAGATTGAGATCAAGGCCACCTGCATTAGTACAATGTATTCTAATACAAAGGAAAGAGAGGAACCTGATTGAGCTTGCTGAAATGAATAAAGCCAGATTCCTTATCAAGTTGTTGGCCGAGTGTACATCTCCTCGTTTGCAATTCTGACCACTCATCACCAATGCTGATTCTGTACACGAATTCTTTGCTTTCATTCAGCCCTGCATTTCCATCCATTTCTTCTGCTCTACAAGTTTTTATTAGTTTTAATCTAGTTAGAAAGACATTTAATAGATAATAAAAAAAATCTCTAAATTATGTGTCAAAACAACATGAACAATCTAAGAAATATTCATGGTGTCGAATATTGAATAATATGCCGAGATAGTCAAATAATAGAAGAGAAAAAGTTACACTATTGTGATTTCAGATAGTCACTTTCAAAAGCATCACTGAGAATAAAGCAGCATCGAAGAGTTGACAGTTCGAGGATATATGATATGACCATTGCCCCATTGCTATAATTTAATCCTAAAAGCCACGAAAATTCTTTTTAAATATATCACAACTATCAGCAATCCCCATATGATCCCAACTTGAATGAGCTCCATAAAATGAAATATCAAGGAGCTATCAGAAACTAGGGATTATAACTAGACATGTTGTACCACCCCGTCCCGAAAACGAAATTTATTGAAACTTTACAGAAATTTTACACATCGAATGAGAAATTTTTCTGGTTACATATATAATTTTCTTATATATTCATTACCTTAAACGTATCAAACTAGATGTCTTTTTCAAATTTGGGGAACGCTTGTCCATGTATCTCACTCTTGCGTGAGCCGCGATTTCCAAATGCAAGTGATGGTACTTGTCACACTATGAAATATAAATTTAAAACAGAAAGTCAAGTTGCCAAGTTTCGGACTAATAACAATAGCAACAGGCCTTCCTAGCCTTGTTACCCAAATATATTTATGTAAGAGTGGTGTGCTGGTCTGTTAAACACAGAAGCAACAACAAAAACAGATAGCAGCAATATATATTTGTCACAGCAGTATAAAGATTATTTTGGGGCTTGAAATTTATATAGCTATGATTCTATATTTCAATTGGTGGTCAGACAAGGGATTGTTAACGACTTTAGCTTCCACGATCACCATTCATCATGTATGATAGTTCAAAAAGTCAATGAACCCAAACTCATGAGTTCGGCAATGACACACAATGCATACATGCCAATTATGCAGCAACCACACATTTGGCAGACTGGCACAAGCAAGTGTTGTGTGATACATGTGTCTGTCATGCTGTAATCTGAATAATGAACACATATAGGTTGCCTTCAGGTGTAAAATTCAGGACCCTTCATAGAATGAAAACACTAGCTTATAATCAACTTGGGCCTTGGAGGTTACTTTATACATATTATAATAGAAAATTCTGATTCCATAAACTTCATGACAATGTGGTTTCATATATGTTCAATATAAACAAAAAGAATGTTTACAGAAATGTCTTATGGGCACTCCTTTCTTGACTGTACCTGAAATTAGTTATGAGCAATCACCGCAGTGACCCTGCTTCTAAAAGTAAGAGGATATGGTCAAGAAATTCAGCTGTAGCAGCTGATGCTGGTGCTGGTGCAGCAGTGACAGCTGGGGTGAAGTATTGGTGGTCCAATGGACGTGGCAAGGCACTACCTAATTAAGGTCCGAAGGTGGCGCTAGAGGTCTCTTCAAAGGATTATTTCCAACATTGGCTCGTGAAAATCCCTGGAAATGCCACGATGTTTGGTGTCTACGAGGCCCTAAAGTAGTATCTTGCTGGAAATTAAGATCCATTTGTATGAACTCAATATCCATCAAGTACGATCTATATATTAGGGTCATTGAAAACGAGTGAAAGTAAATGATTTTTGAATCATAATTGTCGATTGAACCATTGCTTCATGGTTAATGATTGAAACATTATATAATACTTTGAATCATTGTTTGATTATAATTTTAACAACAAAAATAGATATCACTAGCAAGCTAATTACAAGCATCAAATAACAACCATTTAGCACTCCAAAAATACAACTGGAACTTCAACAAGACCAACACCTAACATCCAAAATAAACCCCTTTATCAAAAGTTTGAAACTAAAGAAGAAGGTAGTGACACCACCATTTCAACCTCTTTTTATTCTATTACATGTCTGCAAGAACCAAAAAATGACAATCTTAACACTTGAGCAAAAACATTTGGAGTATTCTGATTCAGAGTTAAAACATTTTCATTTCTTATCCTCCAAATACCCTATAACCATACATTAATGTATGACACAAACAGCTTCGTAGCAATAAACCATAAGCAAGTAGTAAAAAAGTTACACGACCGTAGCAGAGGCATGTGTACAAATATCAGGACCAAAACTCATTAAAGCAGCATCTACTCTAGAGAGTGAGTTCAAATTAAGAAATTACTTAATGTGATTCAATCTCGAGAGTGAGTTCAATCGATCCAATCAGAGATTGATGAGTTCTAAAATCATATGGATGATCATTGGATCACAATATAACAGGTAAAAATAGTGAAAAAAAATAAATCACAACCTGAAGCTCCTCTGGAGTACTTTCCTCGAGTATAATGCCAAGCAACCGACAAATTACCTTCACAAAAACCATTGTTCTGCAAATTACGATAATTTAAAAAATTAATAGATAAAATGACATTAAATCGAATAACCAGATCAGCTTTGTTGCAGCTGTTTATTTGACTCTCAACAAATTACATAATCAGAATCAGAATCAGCATAAAATAATTATTAGTGACTTGAAATGGCAATAATCAAATAATCAAGTTGAAAACACACATCCAAGCAACACATGAAACAAATATCCATCAATCGCAAAGTTCCAATAAAACTTCATCAAACTTAAACTAAGTAAAGTAGGCTGCAAGTAATTTCTACTTTTTCATCACAATGAAATCGTGTTAAAATAAAACATGTAAAGCACAAACTTGTATGAGACCATCAGCAGAGAACCAACATCGTGAGCGCAGGAGAGCGGAAACAACGCAGAGGAGCAGAAATCGCTAATTTTAGGGCTCGATTAGTAAATATGTGTGGAGAAATGAGCAGAGGGCGTACGGATGTGTAGCTGGAGCCGGAGCCGGAGCTGGAGCTGCAACCTGAGTCGGTGGCGGAGAAGACAAAGGAGAGGGCGATCGAGAGTAGAAAGAAAGAGCAAGACCGATGGACTGTGGAATCCCTGATAAACCAAGTGTGTTTTTATCCTTTTTTTTAAACATCACTAATTCTTTATTTCTACTATCTGAATATTAATTTTAAAAAAAAGTTAACTGCTTCTTTATATCGTTTAATAATTAATAATACTAATTCTTTTTTCATTTCTACCATCTGAATATTATTTATAAAAAAAAAAAAGTTAATTGCTTCTTTATATTGTGTTTAAACATAATTATTGTTGTCTTCAATTTCCAAAATACTTATTGTATATGAAAATTAGGATTAATAAACAACATTTCATTAGACATATTGTGCGACACTGTTAGTGACCTGCATGCGTATGTCACAAATTCAGCGACACATGTGACACCCTTGCCACAACAACCACCAATTACAAAACACCCAGGATTTAATCATCAACAAGCAATACACAATGATCTGATAACCTAAATTAAGTGCGGAAGCATTAAATGCATAAATAAAATAGTGCAACAAGTGTTAAACACCCTACGGTGCTATAAGGTACCAAGTCTAAGTCTACACACCCATACATTTATTACAATCATCCAGAATATTACAACATTGATTCATAACATAAATTACCGATGGAATAGTGATGAGTCTCCCAAATCTTCCAAACGACCTAACTAGAAGGTCCGGCCATAGACTTTCCTTTTCCTGTAAAATAAAGTCAACTGAGGGGTAAGCGAATGCTTAGTGAATACACAGATTTACGCATTTTATAAATCCTTATGATGCCTACAAGAGTAGCAACGACGACGCACGTCGTGCACTCTCCACGTACACAAAGTACGACCACACAAGAGCCGTCGCTCTACGAGCCCGCAACTCGTCTTTTAAAATACACTACTGAGACCAACATAACATCGGGGATGACATACTGCCTACGGACCTGGAGGGATCAGCTCCAGCGTCTTATAGAGCAGTAACATCAGAGTAACAGATGCGACCCGCAGGTCCATCATAGATGCACAACAAACGAACGGACATGCATCAAATAAGAATGTGCATCCAAATTTACGCAAGTTAGTAGAATTCCAAACGAATAATGAAGCAACATGTCTCAGTAAGCAAAAGCAATCATAAAGCAGATATAAACATGCGAAATCATATGTACTCACAGTGGGTGCGTAATTAAACTTTAACCAAATTTTATTTCTCTTCGGGCTTTCAACCGGATCCACCAAGTACCCCACTGTGGGTTAAACAACACCACAAGGGACCTGTTATGTTAATTTACAACAATACTTCGTATCAATAACTGTTTAAATCATGAAACCAAGTTTCGTAAGTTTTGCAATATTTTTCCCCATTTCGGGTACATGTCCAAATTCATACCATAATTAATTTTGAGCTTATCTCATGTCCATACATTGTCCTTTGAGTAACCCTTGTCATTTTATGTGTTGTTTATGAGTTTCATTCAAAATACACGAGTTTAAAGAGGAGATTTTCTCAATTTTAGGCATTAAACTCGAATTTAATGGTTAGATTCTAACTACATTCGAATCTAATGACTAGATTCGAATTCTATGTGTAGATTCGAACACCCCAAGGCACAAATTCCACTTCCATTCGAGTTTAGGGGATAGATTCGAACCCCATGTATTAAATTCGAAACCATGCTCGAGTCTAAGTGATAGATTCGAACTAACCCTTCGAATCTAGGGTAGTTTCAAAACCCCATTCGAATCTAGTGATACACACTCGAAAACACACTCGAATCTAGTACAAAAATCGAGTTTGTTCTTGCATTTCGACTCTGTTCTTGACATATTCGAGTCTGTACATCATTTCAGCTTAAATCCTTCATTTCTAAGTCAAAAATCATGCATATATCATGTATGATACCTAGATTCGATTCTATTATGCATATACTATCATAATCTTGCAATATTTCAAGCAAAACAAGCTCCAATTTACATAAAATGACAGATTCGAATTTTAATTTACTTCAAAACCGAAACTATAAACTTAAAAGGATCGATTCTTACCTTAATTCGTATGAAATCAGAAATCCGTTTGTAGATTGTTGTTGTACTCCTCGATAACTTTCCGTTGACGTATAATTCTCGATAATCGGACGGTCGGTTTATGAGATAACTTAGAGAGATGTAGAGAGGAAATTCTTGAGAGATAAAGTAGTGAGAGAGTGTAAAATAGAAAAATGAAGCCTTTTGCCCTTTTTATACAACTTTCGTCATTTTTGCACATTTCACCACTCGACCTAACCGGTTCCATAAAATACTGATTTAATCTTAGAATTATCATAAATAACTTTTAATTCCTTAATATTCCATAACAATGATTCTGAGTTCAATTTTCTTAAAAAATAGCAACAAACTTGCTAAATATCCAAAATACATAATAATCGCCCAAATTTCAACTTAAATATATAATTTTTCCACTTAATTAACCAAGAAACATCAAAATAAATCCGAGGATGTTACAGCATGGGCTCCACCACGCTCAACTTCGTCCTCGAAGTTACTCGGACTCAAACAGTTGCGGATACTTTCTTAACATTTCTGATTTGACTTCCCATGTATGATTCGCTCCCTTATGATGCTTCCAACGTATAAGCACCATTTCTATCTCTTTTCTCCTCAACTTCTTCATCTTAGTATCCAATACACATTCCGGCTCCTCCACATATCGAAGCCTTTCGTCAACTTGCAGCTCCGTGTGGTCTGCCCAATCCTCATTTCCAGTGTTAAATGATTTTCGGAGATTCCCAACGTGAAATACTGGATGTATGCCTGACATTTCTTCAGGCAGTTCTAACCGATAAGACTAATTTCCAACCTTTTCAACAATCCTAAAGGGTCCGACGAATCTCGGAGCCAACTTGCCCCTTTTTACAAAACGAGTAACACCCCTCATGGGTGATACTTTCAAATAAACCCAGTCATTTACTTCAAAATTGATCGGTTTGTGCCTCCGATCATAGTAACTTTTCTGACGATCCTGGGCCGCCTTCATGTTTTGCCTGATCAATTGTATCTTTTCATTTGTTTCTTGAAGTAACGCCGGCCCAGCAATCGGCGTTTCACCCGTTTCTCTCCAACAAATAGGAGTCCTACACCTCCTCCCATACAGTGCCTCGAACGGTGCCTTCTTTATTGTCGCTTGGTAACTGTTATTGTACGAGAACTCTATCAGTGGCAAATGATCATCCCAGTTGCCACCGAGATCTAACACACACGATCTCATCATGTCTTCCAACGTAAGGATCGTTTGTTCGCTCTGGCCATCGGTTTGCGGACGATAGGCTATACTCATTGCTA
This sequence comes from Centrapalus pauciflorus, assembly GCA_020465985.1. Taxonomy (NCBI): domain Eukaryota; kingdom Viridiplantae; phylum Streptophyta; class Magnoliopsida; order Asterales; family Asteraceae; genus Centrapalus; species Centrapalus pauciflorus. The sequence continues at coordinate 43,591 of JAANYP010004578.1, read as the reverse complement.
TTCTCGTCCCTAACCCTTCTTGTAGTGCTGACCAAAAGTTTGAAGTAAATCGGCTATCTCTATCCGACACTATGGACTTAGGCACTCCATGCCTAGCAACGATCTCGTCCATATAGATCTGAGCTAACTTCTCCAATGAATAACTTTCACGGATCGGAATAAAGTGAGCCGACTTAGTTAACCGATCCACAATTACCCAAACTGCATCATGCTGTCGCTTAGTCTTTGGCAGCTTTGTAACAAAATCCATCGTAATATGCTCCCACTTCCATTCCGGAATAGGAAGCGGTTGCATACTGCCGTACGGTTGCTGATGTTCGGCCTTTACCAACCGACAAGTTCGGCATCTTTCTACATATTGCCCTATGTCCTTCTTTAATCCCGGCCACCAAAAATCTGCCTTTAAGTCATTGTACATCTTTGTACTTCCAGGATGTACAGAAAACCTAGACTGGTGTGCTTCTTCGATAATTACTTGTCTCATTCCACCATATTTCGGCACCCATATCCTCCCATATATCCCTTTCAGTCCCGACTCACTTGTTTCCATATTCTTTAGTTGTATCCTAACATCCTCAGCACAAATATTCTCATCTTTCAAGGCTTCTTCCTGAGCGGCCTTGACATCATCTATGATCGTAGACGTTAACATAGTAGACGTCATCATATAGCAGAAATCTTTAGCATAAGCCTTTCGGCTCAAGGCATCGGCTACCACATTAGCCTTTCCGGGGTGATAAAGGATTTCACACTCATAATCCTTTATTAACTCCATTGATCGTCTCTGCCTCATATTGAGTTCCTTCTGGCTAAAGATATACTTTAAGCTTTTATGGTCCGTGTACAGTTGACACTTAGTTCCGTAAAGGTAATGCCTCCATAACTTCAATGCAAACGTTACCATGGTCAACTCCAGATCATGAGTCGAATAATTCTTCTCATGCTGCTTCAACTGTCTTGAAGCATAAGCAATTACTTTCCCGCGCTGCATCAGTACAGCGCCTAACCCTAACCTCGATGAATCAGTATAAACCACAAAATCGTCATTGCCTTTCGGTAAGGCAAGTATCGGAGCCTCGCTTAACGCTTTCTTCAGAACCTCAAATGCTTCCTGTTGCACAGTTTCCCATATAAACGGTGCATTCTTCTTTGTTAATGTAGTTAAAGGAACTGCAATTTTAGAAAAGTCCTTTATGAATCTCCGATAGTATCCTGCCAACCCCAGAAAACTTCTAACCTCAGTAGCTGAACATGGCGGCTCCCAGTTCTTTATTGCTTCAACTTTAGCCGGATCTACCGAAATCCCAGCTCCAGAAATTACATGTCCTAGAAACTGTATCTGTTGTAGCCAAAACTCGCACTTTGAGAATTTGGCGTACAACCTTTCTTTTCTCAACAACTCCAACAGTTCTCTCAGATGTTCAGCTTGTTTGGCTTCAGACTTAGAGTATACTAAAATATCATCGATAAATACAATTACCGATTTATCCAACATCGGTCTACAAACCCTATTCATTAAATCCATAAACACTGCTGGGGCGTTAGTTAATCCAAAAGGCATCACCAGAAACTCGTAATGTCCATACCGAGTCCTGAATGCTGTCTTTGGCACATCTTCCTCTCGAACCTTCAATTGATGATATCCCGATCTCAGATCAATCTTAGAAAATACACTAGCCCCATGTAACTGATCAAACAAGTCGTCTATCCTCGGCAGAGGATACTTGTTCTTAATCGTCAACTTATTCAGCTCCCGATAATCTATGCACATCCTCATCGTGCCATCTTTCTTCTTTACAAATAATACCGGAGCTCCCCACGGCGATGAACTCGGCCGAATGAAGCCCTTGTCCAACAACTCTTGAAGCTGTGTCATCATTTCCTTCATCTCGGTTGGGGCGAGGCGATAAGGAGAACGAGCTACCGGCGCGGCTCCAGGGATCAGATCGATTCGAAATTCAACTTGTCTATCAGGCGGCACGCCAGACAAGTCTTCCGGAAACACATCCGGAAACTGTGAAACAACAGGCACATCGCCTAACGTTCTCTTTTCAGCCTTGGCATCAATAGCATATGCCAGGTAGGCGTCACACCCCTTTGCAACAAGCTTTCGAGCTTTTGCAATGGTCAGTAAGCACAGATCCCCACTTCTCCTATCCCCGTAGATGCAAATCTCACGTCCCTCCGGGGTAGTTATCTTTATCATTCGGCTCTTACACACTATTTGGGCTTCATTCTCTATTAACCAATCCATCCCGATTATCACATCGAATTCGCTGAATTCTATAGGGATCAAGTCCAAATTGAAGACTACATCTTCAACTACTAACGTGCAGTTACGGTAGACATGATCTACTTTTACTAAAGTGTTGCTAGCAGTTTCTATATCAAGAACAGCAGATAATCTAGATAGTGGCATGGCAAGTCTTTGTGCAAACATAGTAGAAACAAACGATCTATTGGCACCCGAATCAAATAAAACTCGTGCTGGCATAGAATTAACTATGAACGTACCCGTGACGACCTCCGGATTTTCCCTTGCCTCCTCTGCAGTTATCTGAAAAGCACGAGCAGGTGCCCTTTGAGACTGACCCCGACCTCGGTTAACTGATCCACCGCTTGAACCTCCCGAAGACCGTGTTGTAGATGGAGCAGCAGCTGGATAGTACTTTCTGCAATTCCTACTGTAGTGTCCCAATACACCACACTTATGGCAAGCATCTCCCTTCCTGGGGCAGTCACTCTGATAATGGCCCAACTCACCACAACAAAAACAAGCACGTCCATTGGTGCACTTGCCGAAGTGTTCCAAATGACACCTATTACAATATCTCGGCTCGGTGATGATAGAGTAGGCACGAGCACGGCCACGATCGGAAAAACCAAATGATCGACGATACGACTGTTGAGGTGAGTACTGTGAAGACCGGGAAGAACCAGAATATCCTCCCTCGTGCTGGCGCTTTGGCGGTGACGGCTGTGTTGGGTTGGTGGAAACAGCAGCAGACCCAGTAGAATAGCCCGACATGATCAGAATCTGCTCTACATTTCTGGCAGCCTCAAGTAAGCCAGCAAATGTAGGGTAGCGGACATTGCTCATAACCCTCCTAATTTCAATATCCAGACCAGCCTCAAATCTGGTCACCTTCCTTTCCTCTGTATCCACCTGATGAGGCGCAAAAAGGCTCAGCCTCGTGAATTCTACAGCATATTGGGACACCGTCTTAGTCCCCTGTACCAGTGCCATAAACTTTGCTTCCAACCTCCGGCGCTCATCAACCGGACTGTACTGCTGAGTGAATAGGTCCTTGAACTCAGCCCAAGTCATATCAGAAACCTTTTCCAACGTCAACGCATTCACCATTGCGTTCCACCACATGATTGCATCGTTCGTGAACATAGCTGTTGCATATCGAACCATATCCTTCTTAGCACAATCGCTAATTCGGAATGTTCTTTCAGTAGCTGTTATCCATTCGAGTGCGGCAACAGCGTCTCCCAATCCATTAAACTCTACAGCTCCGTTTCCTTTGAAATCCTTAAAACGACAACCTCGGGGTTTGTTAGATGACCCAGTGTTGTCATTTTGTTCCTCGTTGTTACCCCCTTCCTTCTCCCTGTTCTTTCTCTTATCCTCTCTTCTCTTAGCATCGGCTTCATCTCGAGCCCGAAACTGATCTTTTATCATTTTGTTCTGCTCAGCCATCATGGCTAGCATCATCTCTCTGGCTTCTTCAGGTGTCATTCCTCCAGACATGTTCTCAAAATATAAACATATAACTTGTTTAGTAACATGTCATTAGTTTAAAGACACCACTTATTTGTCCCGTATGATAGTCAATCTCTTATAATTACTAGATCATAACCTATCTTAGTTCAGATCATTACTTAGACCACTACATATCATTACCTGATGTTTGAGATCAAGACCTCACGGACACTTGAATCTCAAACAACTGCTCTGATACCATCTCGTGTGACACCCTTGCCACAACAACCACCAATTACAAAACACCCAGGATTTAATCATCAACAAGCAATACACAATGATCTGATAACCTAAATTAAGTGCGGAAGCATTAAATGCATAAATAAAATAGTGCAACAAGTGTTAAACACCCTACGGTGCTATAAGGTACCAAGTCTAAGTCTACACACCCATACATTTATTACAATCATCCAGAATATTACAACATTGATTCATAACATAAATTACCGATGGAATAGTGATGAGTCTCCCAAATCTTCCAAACGACCTAACTAGAAGGTCCGGCCATAGACTTTCCTTTTCCTGTAAAATAAAGTCAACTGAGGGGTAACCGAATGCTTAGTGAATACACAGATTTACGCATTTTATGAATCCTTATGATGCCTACAAGAGTAGCAACGACGACGCACGTCGTGCACTCTCCACCTACACAAAGTACGACCACACAAGAGCCGTCGCTCTACGAGCCCGCAACTCGTCTTTTAAAATACACTACTGAGACCAACATAACATCGGGGATGACATACTGCCTACGGACCTGGAGGGATCAGCTCCAGCGTCTTACAGAGCAGTAACATCAGAGTAACAGATGCGACCCGCAGGTCCATCATAGATGCACAAGAAACGAACGGACATGCATCAAATAAGAATGTGCATCCAAATTTACGCAAGTTAGTAGAATTCCAAACGAATAATGAAGCAACATGTCTCAGTAAGCAAAAGCAATCATAAAGCAGATATAAACATGCGAAATCATATGTACTCACAGTGGGTGCGTAATTAAACTTTAACCAAATTTTATTTCTCTTCGGGCTTTCAACCGGATCCACCAAGTACCCCACTGTGGGTTAAACAACACCACAAGGGACCTGTTATGTTAATTTACAACAAAACTTCGTATCAATAACTGTTTAAATCATAAAACCAAGTTTCGTAAGTTTTGCAATATTTTTCCCCATTTCGGGTACATGTCCAAATTCATACCATAATTAATTTTGAACTTATCTCATGTCCATACATTGTCCTTTGAGTAACCCTTGTCATTTTATGTGTTGTTTATGAGTTTCATTCAAAATACACGAGTTTAAAGAGTAGATTTTCTCAATTTTAGGCATTAAACTCGAATTTAATGGTTAGATTCTAACTACATTCGAATCTAATGACTAGATTCGAATTCTATGTGTAGATTCGAACACCCCAAGGCACAAATTCCACTTCCATTCGAGTTTAGGGGATAGATTCGAACCCCATGTATTAAATTCGAAACCATGCTCGAGTCTAAGTGATAGATTCGAACTAACCCTTCGAATCTAGGGTAGTTTCGAAACCCCATTCGAATCTAGTGATACACACTCGAATCTAATACAAAAATCGAGTTTGTTCTTGCATTTCGACTCTGTTCTTGACATATTCGAGTCTGTTCATCATTTCAGCTTAAATCCTTCATTTCTAAGTCAAAAATCATGCATATATCATGTATGATACCTAGATTCGATTCTATTATGCATATACTATCATAATCTTGCAATATTTCAAGCAAAACAAGCTCCAATTTACATCAAATGACAGATTCGAATTCTAATTTACTTCAAAACCGAAACTATAAACTTAAAAGGATCGATTCTTACCTTAATTCGTATGAAATCAGAAATCCGTTTGTAGATTGTTGTTGTACTCCTCGATACCTTTCCGTTGACGTATAATTCTCGATAATCGGACGGTCGGTTTATGAGATAACTTAGAGAGATGTAGAGAGGAAATTCTAGAGAGATAAAGTAGTGAGAGAGTGTAAAATAGAAAAATGAAGCCTTTTGCCCTTTTTATACAACTTTCGTCATTTTTGCACATTTCACCACTCGACCTAACCGGTTCCATAAAATACTGATTTAATCTTAGAATTATCATAAATAACTTTTAATTCCTTAATATTCCATAACAATGATTCTGAGTTCAATTTTCTTAAAAAATAGCAACAAACTTGCTAAATATCCAAAATACATAATAATCGCCCAAATTTCAACTTAAATATATAATTTTTCCACTTAATTAACCAAGAAACATCAAAATAAATCCGAGGATGTTACAACACATATAGTGTCTTGTATATAAATGTCACAAAATCAGCGACACTTGTAGTGACATGTGTGTATATGTCACAACTTTAGAGACACACATTGGGTCTTGAATATAAAGGTCACAGAATCAGCGACACACTTAGCGACATGTATGTGTATGTTGCAAATTCAGCGACACATATAGTGTCCTATATATAAAGGTCACAAAATCAGTGACGTGTATAACAACTTGTGAGTTTATGTCACAAAATCAACAACACGTATAGTGACTTGTGCATGGATGTTACTAAAAGTAGCGACATACGTAACGACGTTGATGACATCTTCGTCCCAAAACATGTCTCTAATGTTAACACTAATTTGTGACATTTAAATACATATCACTAAAGTTGTTGCTGAAAAAAGTTTTTTTTGTAGTGATTGTCACCAAATGTAACTTTTGGCCCTTTTTCAGGCCTGAGATCACTCAGCAGGTCCTTACAACCTGTCATGTGCCTTGAGCAGCCACTGTCCAAGTACCAAACCTGGGATGGTTGTTTTTCCTGCAGAGTGACAAGAAGAATATTAGTCATTTTTAGGGGAACTCATCACAAAGATGAGTTCTCCTACTTCATCAACATTTGTTGATGGACTTGTGATATCAACACTAATATTCCCTATTTGAATGGTATCAGCTTGGATACCACTTTCACTGAATGAGATGTTTCCAACATTGTTTATGTTAGCTGTGAGGGAACCATCAGAGTCAGCAGGCCTTATGTTCTCAGTTTCTGGACAGTCTTTGGCCAGATGTGTCTTCATTCCACATTTATAACATTTTCTCCTTTTAGCATTTTTGGAAGAAGACCTTTCAGAAACACATTCTGAGTTATTTCTGTTGATTTCATAAGCAGGTTTAGCAAACTTATTACTTTTTGATGAATCAACAGCTTGAGTGGAAAGTTCAATAGCCACAGCTTTGCTTGTCTCTTCTTTCCTCTTTTTAGGAGGGCAGATGTCAAAGATAGGAAGCTTAATTGGCTTTTGAACTTCCACAGGTTTAGGAAACCTATTCCCATCTCTCTCAGGCTGAGCAATGGCTTTGCCTTTGCCCTTCCTGAGATGTGATTGATGTTTCCTATCAACATAATCATTATTTCTGGTTTTGAAAGACTTATTCTTATTTAAAACCAGTTTACCACTATGAATAGAAAACTTATTTGAAATCACAGCAGGTTTGCCTTCAATCTGAGACTTACTCTTGTTAAAGGCAGACTACTTACCTTTTGAAAACTTATTTTCAAAATGTTCAGAATTAAAAGGATTAGTATGCCTTTCTACATCAGCTTTAGACCCAAAGCCTGTTTGGTCAACAGGTTTGGTGTCCACAGCAACAGTTTGGACATGCTTTCCTTTCTTTTTGCTTGTGTGAATCAGCAGAGCACTTAGCAAGCTTATTTGATGGAAAACTTATTTCATCAGCAGCTTTTGAGCTAGGTTCACACGAACTGTCAGTGTTTTGAGGCCTGACAAACCTGTTTGTTGAGATTAATTTACCATTCACTTTTTGAATAAAGTGTTAGGAAGCTCACCAAGAGTGGACAAGTCTTCATTTAAATTATTAACCTCAACAATGGAAGCTGCTGTGTCAAGATCCCCTCCAAGATAGGCTTGGATTTGTGCAGGAATCTGCTGACTTATGCAGTGGCTGGCTTTTTGTGCAGATTGGCACCAAGAGTCAACTATCTTTTGAAGCTTAGCATGTTTTATATCTGTTTCTCTCTTTTCTTCTAGTAAAATAGAATTGATGTGCTTTAATTCATCAAGTTCAGTTTCCAACTTATGTAAACTGTCCAGTTTACTGGATTTTGTTTCAAGATCAGTTTTGAGCTTAGAGATTTCAGATAATAAAACAGTATGCTTCTCAACAGTAGCTTTCAGATCAACAACCATATATTCAAACATTTTAACTTTTTCTTCAGAACTGTAATCCATAAAATTTTGTACCTTATGCATCATTGTAGGATTTCAGTTCTCCAAGCTGCTAAAAGCTTCAGCTTCAGCCAGATCCTGTTTGAAGTTGCTTGTTGATGGGACATCAGTGTTGGCCATCAGACAGTTATTATCTTCTTCATCAGATGATGAATCAGACTCCTCCCAGTCACAAGTCTCTGCCATAAGTCCCTTTTGCCGGTTAGAACCCACTGAGTTTTCCAACTTCCTCAGCTTAGCCATGGCAATAAGGTACTTAGCCCTATAGCCATCATCCCTGTTTGTCTTGTGTAGTTTGGATGATTGACCAACAGCTTTTGACACACAGTCAGCAGCTATGTGGCCAGTTTTGCCACATTTGAAACACTCAGCTTTGGTTTTGTCAAATGCTTTCTTTTTGACAGCATTTGAACTTCCTTGCAGCATATTTCTTCCAAACCTTTTCTTGTTGAACCTTTTGACAAGCATGGCTATCATTTGCTCATCATCCAGTTCAGTAATATCTGCATTGTCTTCCTCATCAGACATTTGTCTTCTGTTGCCTTGACTGCTCATCATTCAGTAAGGATCCATATAGGTTAACAAGATCCATACTTCTGATGGTACCTGAATTCCTCAATATCGTAGAAAAATAATTCCATTCTTTAGGCAGGACGTCTAAGAATTTGTTTACCAAAGTCAGGCTGTCCTTGGTGATCCCAACAACTTTGAGATCATTTACAAGAGCAGTAAACCTTGTGTAGGTTTCAGTGAGAGTCTCCTTTGGTTTTGCAAACAAGAGTTCATACTGTCTAAAAAGATTATTAATCCTGTTGTCCAGTGTGATTGTGGGTCCATCATAGACGGTACACAAAGTATCCCACATTTCCTTTGCAGTTTTCATCTTCTCAACCTATTTGAACACATCATCAGGCAGAGAGATGACCAGGTTGTTTCTGGCTTTTGCATCAAGAGCCACCAGTCTTTTGTCTTCATCAGACCATTGAGCTTTTGCTTTCTCAAATGTTCTGATTTCAGGAGCAGCTCCTTCAACAGCAGGAGTTATGGTTCTAACAGAGGTTGGCATATAGGGACCCTCCATTACAATCTCTGGTAGTTGCACATCCAGATTCTCTAAATAGAGCATCATTCTGCACTTCCAACCAGAAAAGTTCTGATGATTGAACTTTGGAGGTTTGCCCATTGAGCCATTGTCATAGTATGAAGAACTTGCAGCACTATTGTCCATGGAAACTTTGGGAGAATGAGAGATCTAGAATGACACACACTCTAAACTGCTCTGATACCAGTTGTAGGTCCCAAAAGATATCCCAAGTATATAGCTTTAAGCTGTAGAGGGGGGGTGTTAATACAGCTATTTAAAAACTACACACCATTTTCTCTCAATGTTTGTATGTATTATTAACAAATGTTAATTACAAACGAGCTTGAATGCAGAAAGGTTCAAGCTGAGATGACAGATACAACAATATGTTTAACTAGTCTAAGACTGACTTAAACTAATTACAATGAATACACTCACTAAGAATCACTCACTGTGTTTACAAGACTTTGAGGAACAGCTTGAACAAGAACAACTTAGACACTGAGCACTGTTTTATTCAAGCAGACTTGCATGCATGAAAGACACACTTTGAATGCACGTTCAATCTTGGTTTTAGCACTTAGCTTTTTTGGCTTTTTCTTTCAATCCTTGGAAGTTTCTTTTTATACTCAATCAGAGGATCTAAGTGAAGCTTCTTCATTGGACAGAATGAAAAAGGTAAAGTCTTGTTGAAAAGACAACATAAACTTTTCTGCACATTCTGAAAAGCAGACTTGTCTTCATGTGGGCAGAACTTTTGTCTTTTCACTTTGTCTATTGTTGTAGTGCCTTTAACTAAATAAGGAATGTCAACTTTGTGTTTTTCTTCCTTTGTAAAGGGCTATATTGATATAAGAAAAAGGTCTGTCACACTTTTTCAAATAACCTTTTGTCTTCATGTAACAGAACAGCTTGGGCAGGCTGAGCAGTTCTGATTTCCACTTTGTCTTCAACTTTGTAAACTGATCTTGCAGTCAAAAACAATTCATGAGGACTTGGAAACACATTCCATAAAGTGTTTAGCCTGTTCACAAAGAACAGGTTCTGTTCACAAAGAACAGAACACTTGTAAACTTCCCAAGCTGCTCACTAGTGTAGAGCAGCGTAGACAGTTTATGTCCAGCCTGTGCAGCAGACTGAACAGCTTGGGCAAAACTGCCTTTGTGGCAACACATGCAACACATAGAACAGCTTCAGGCTGATATTGCAAATCTTTTTCAGGTTTCAATAAGGCATATAACAGGCCTTAAATTCAACCTTTGAAAGCATCAACGAGTTTGATTAATAATCTCCCCCTCAGATGCAGAACAGGTTTGACTGAGGCCTTTTTGTGCCTAACAGACTCATAACGCAAATATTGACAAAGAAAATGCTGAGTTAAAGAAATCTGTTGGAAAGATGGAGGAAGAAAATCTTGAGCTAAAATCCTTTATGAGATCAAGCTGCCGAAATCCGATCAATGAGGTCCCTTATCGAGCAGTTATTGAAAAATCTAAAAGCTCAGGGGGAGACAAGTTGTAGGGATAGTGAGGAGCCAAGAAGGGGAAATGATGACGATGGCGATGATCCCAATGCACGAAAAGAAAATGAGCCAGTAGATTTTGCTGCTGCTCTATACGCTGAAGTTCAGGGGGAGCCTAGTCAGGCTGATGTTCAAGGAGGAGAAGGAGGTGAGGCGGGTTCTTCAAAGTCTCATGAAACTGATATGATAGACGCCTTAAGAGACATTGAGGAAGAAATAATGGATTTTGATTTTGAAGATGACGTAGAGGAATTGGAAGAAGGAGAATTCGTACCGGAGGATATTGTTGATTGGCGATCTGACGATGAAGTGATAGAAGACGAGGACGATAATGTCAAAGAGGTGATTGTAAATTCACAACCTATCTCGGATTTATATGTGCGAGATAATCACAATGTGATTGATATAGATGAGATCAAGATAGCCTCGGTCGAAGACTCTGAACTTCAAAGAGCAGAAAAAGAGCCTTCCAGTGCTGATTTACTGAATTTGTGGTTCAAGAAGGAATAAAAGAAAGAAAAGCAGAAGATGAAGAAGAAGATGAGGATTCCTGGGGCGGAAAATCTCTCAGGAGGAATTATAAGCTGGTTCTTTGACCGAGAACTGCAGCTGTTTATATTGAAAAGGTGAGATGGTCTTCAATACCTAAGGCGAACGCTTAAAGTCTTCAATACATTACCGAAGGTTAAAGTGAAAGAATTGGCATGGAAAGAGCTGATAAATATTGGTGATGACCCTTATCCTGAAGTAATTGCAAAGATTATCAGGAAAGAGGGTCGGTCAGGGAAATTTGAAAGGCTCAAGCCAAGAACTGGGAAGAGAGTCGAGGACGTATCAAGAATAGATCCTCATACAGGTAGGCCATGGGCCAGAATGGTGTACAAGCCTGTAAAGTGTTTGAAGAAAGTGCCCATGAAGACGATGCCACAAGATTAACTGAGTAACATGAAGTGGTGGTACGTAGATAACGAAACTGCTGAAGTAATAATGGAGGATACTGAAGACAAAGTAATTTTGCGAGTGTATGATCCGTTGCATCTGATAAATCTATCGAAGGACGACCTGCAGAAGCTGAATGATCAGCCTATCTTCTTCCATGAAGGTTGGAGGTCTGATGCTAGGAAGTACTAGAAGGTAGTGAAAGTATGTATAGATGCATGTTTATATGCACGTAGCAGTATATATAGTTATAGTAGTTAATCAAAATGTAAATAGTTAGAAGTTATCGTCAAGGGGGAGTCTGTTGGTACACCCTGTGTGACGATAGCAGTCTAAAGTGTGTTAGCATTTTGTATTAGTCATGTTACAAGGTTTTGAATATTAACTAGTGTTTGATATATGTGATTTTATGTGTTTGATATTTATTGTTTGTATGTTTGAACTTGATGTAACGTATTAAAAGAAGTTCAAACATAAAGTCCAAAGATTAATTCAAACATAAGTTAAAACATATAATCGAATAGAAGTTGTCATGTGAAATTCGAATTTAGCATAGATTCGAATTTAATATAGAAGGTAAATTCGAATTTGTCATGAGGACAAATTCGAATGGGCCTTGGGCCTGGATTTGAGTTTGTCCCATGACAAACTCGAATGGGTCACTATAATTAGGGATTAACTCGAATGATTAGAAGACTTTTGCAGAATTCGTGTGAGCAATTAGCAAAAGGCGATTTCGAGTTTATCAGCTGATATTGTGTTTGTTTGGAGAGAATCATCGCGTAGGTTTGTTTTTTCGTCGATCGTACAACGTTGTGGTAGTCTTCGTGTTTCGTGTGAGTGTTATATCCGTCAATCCGCTAACGAGGATTCCGCACTCGTTGGTGTGTGACGCGTCTAGATAGATCTGTTAGTTCAAGACCTTACAAAGGATCGACTGATATACCTTCGACAGATACAACAAGGCCAAGGAATTGAATCTATAAAATGACAAAGTAGAATTTGAAGTTTTGTTTGAAACAAAGAACACATTAAGAAACTCAAGACAATATAAGGTTATACCTGTCTGAGCCATAATTCACACTTGGAAAATTTTTCGTAGAGTCTTTCTTTTCTCAGTAACTCTAGCAATTGCCGCAAATGAATAGAATGATCAGCCTCCGTTTTGGAATAAATCAAAATATCATCTATGAACTTGATAACTGACTTATCCAGCATAGGTCTGCACACACGATTCATGAGATCCATGAACGCCGCTGGTGTATTTGTCAGACCGAAAGGCATTACGAGAAATTCGTAATGACCGTATCTCGTTCGGAAGGCTGTCTTTGGAATATCCTCATCTCTTACTTTCAATTGATGATACCCAGAACGAAGATCAATTTTAGAGAAGTAGCTTGCTCCTTGTAGCTGATCAAATAGATCATCAATCCTGGGCAGAGGATATTTATTTTTGATGGTGACTGTGTTCAACTCACGATAGTTGATGCACATACGGAGAGTTCCGTCTTTCTTCTTAACAAATAAGACAGGTGCACCCCACGGAGATGAACTAAGTCGGATAAATCCCTTTTCTAACAGATATTGCAATTGCTTTGACATTTCCTGCATTTCTGCAGGCACAAGTCTGTAGGGAGCTTTTGCAATTGGAGCCGCACCAGGAACTACGTCAATTCCAAATTCAACTTGTCGCTCTGGTGGCACTCTAGAGATATCATCAGGGAATTCGTCTGGGATCTCACAGACGATAGGAATATCAGATACTGATTTCTTGTTGGCTTCAGGGACAGTTTCAGATGAGACAAAACACAAGTAGGATTCATGACCCTTAGATAAGTAGTTACATGCTTTTTCGATAGTTATGAAGCAGTGAGCACCTTTTCGCTTGTCGCCTATTATTTCTAACACTCGGCCGTCTGAAGACTTGATTCGGATGATTCAGCGGTTGTAGATGATCGTAGCCTCGTTGTTCATTAGCCACTCCATGCCGATAATTACATCAAACTCTTTCAACGGAATCGGAATGAGATCGAGGTTGCCCATGATATGTTGACAAGTAGTGTGCAATTTTGGTAAACGGAATCAGCCATAACATAAATGTTACTGGCCGTCTCAATGTCAAGTATAACGGAAAGCTTCGATGGAGATTTAGATAATCTTTGTGCAAAAGAAGTCGATATGAAGGAACGACTAGCACCGGAATCGATTAGTACACGAGCAGGTATCGAATTTAACAAAAACGTACCGGTAACCACGTCAGGAGTTTCCTTTGCTTCCTCGGCTGTTATATGAAATGCACGAGTCCTTGCAGTTGGAGTTGCAGCTGAACTTTTCATCATAGAACCTCCAGCTGATGATTGTGATTGACCTCGCTGTCCACTACGACATTGATACATAAAGTGTCCGCGCTTTCCGCACTTAGCACATCCAAGTCCTCGCTGGGGACGTTCTTCGCTGCTGTGGCCAATTCTGTTACATGCAAAGCAGGTGACATCGTCAGGATTGCACAATCCCATGTGTGATTTTCTGCATCTTTTACAAAATCGGGGTTCATTTGTAAGCGAATAGGCCTGGGCTTTCTGTGGCGAGCTGTATTGATGTGAAAGCTGGGGTTGTGATTTATTTTGATTGAAGAATCTACCAAATCTTTGCTTCTATGGAGGAGAAGAACAAGTCGGGTTAGCTGATGGAGCATAAAGTTGATCGCCATACTCTAGATATCCCCTCTCAATCTGCCTTGCTGCTTCAACCATTTCTAGGTAACTCTTATACTTTATCGCACTCATTAGGTGTCGATATCTCGGGTTAAGCCCACCGCGGAATCGATTCATCTTTCTTTCTTCAGTGGCTACTTGATACGAGGAATAGCCACAAAGCCACGAGAATTCATGTTCATATTCATCTACGGATTTAGTTCCTTAGGTTAAGTGCATCAGCTGGACCTCCATCTTATCTCGTTGATCAACAGGGCAATACTTCGCGTAGAACATGTCTAAGAACTGATCCCACTCTAAAGTCTGTATTACCTCTTCTCCGTATATGCTTCTCTGGGTTTTCCACCAAGCACGGGCAGCACCAACGAACAGTGCAGGTGCATAACTCACCTTCTTGGATGCTAAACAATCAGAAATCCTGAAGATTTCTTCAGTATGACTTATCCAATCCATCGCCTGAATTGGATTTACTGTACCCTCAAAGTTCAGGGCACCGCTAGCTTTGAAATGTTTGAACTTACAACATTTCCGTTGTTCAATTTGGGTTTCAGGGTTCGAGTTATCAGAATCAGATTCATTATTCTGGAGTTGTTCATCTTTTCTCTTATTCGTTTTATCAGCGCGTCTTTTTGCTTCGGCCTCATCTCAAGCCTGAAGTTGTTCTTGCATAATCTTGTTTTGTTGTTCAGAATGTTGGACTAATAGCGATTGCATCATTTCAAACATTTGTTGGGGGGTCATGTTGTTGGGAATATCACCTGATCCTTACATCTTTACTGAAAATTAAAATCATTTCACTATCAGTTTATAGACTTAGATCTATGTACCCTTTTTCCCATTCTAATAGTCTGTACATCTTATCTCAGTTCAAACCACCTAAATGATTGATACATATGTATTGCTTCAGTTTGAGATCAAGTATTACTCACGTAATACTTGATTCACTCAAATTATGGGCTCTGATACCATCCTGTGAAGACCTTCCTTTACGGGGCAGTCCTCAGAGTCTAGGTCCCACATCAGGCAACACGATATCAATCATAACTAAGATAGAGTAATTAAGTTGCGGAATTTAAAATTACAAGCACAAACATACTAGGATTAAGTTTAATACAGTTTACAGTTTTCAAATTAAACTTATAAAGGGCACAAGTCTAATCTAATTCATGTCATCATATAATAAAGATAAATCTACCCAGACCACCACATTATCATCTTCCAATCAGTACCAAAAGGGTTTGCTGAGTAGAGGTCAATGAAAACTTCTGTCTTGATCTTGTAAGACCTAAGAACTAGGTCCAGCAGGTGATTTTCCTTTATCTTTTCCTGTAAAAAGTGTAAATAGCAACAGTAAGCAAAGCTTAGTGAGAATATAGATTTTCAGATTACATGCATTATCAAGCGGATCATAGGTCTAGCGTGATATATCTTGACTGCCGCTACAGCCTTCATGATTGATACATAGTAGTCATAGAGTCGGATGATGTTCAAGCCACGCTCACGGTTAAATTGTGGGGATCAGCCACATACTGGGCTAGCTACCAGTAAATCAACATGGCAGAACATCGGAGTATCATACCAAGTTCAATAGAACTGGTGAAATAGCATGATCTAGAACAATAGACCGTCAAGGCTAATCATCTTAAGCTGAATCGATATGTCAAATGATGTGAGCAATAGTGAAAGCATAGTAATCAAGGTCATCATAGCAATAATCTCATGGCAATATCTGAAATAAGCTGTAAATTCAATGTCATGCAAGATGATAAATCAAAGAGCTATCATGATCCACTGGGCATCACCGAACCATGGTGTGCACAGGTCACAATCCATCTGATCATATATGAATGTCAAATTAATCCATCATCAACAATATGTCTCAACCGGAAATCTCGCATGTAAAGCTGAATATCTATAACTCACTGATTTGGGGTCTTTATCAAGCAGATATAAAATCCACCAACTGAGTTATCCCAGGATTTTATCTTTAATCTTGGTCTATCTGATCTCTGTCAATTCTTTTCAAATCAAAGACCCGCTTTTCTTGAATCTTTAAATCGTTGTTCAGAATTTAACTGAACCTGTCCAGAATCATATCATTAGCTTTTTAGCTTAAAATCTTTATTTTATCTGATTCTGATAACTGATAATTCATTAATAATTTTGCATTCTCTTTGACTCTTTGTAATCTTAATGAAATATAAATATTAATATATCTCATATTGCTTTAATCACTCTTCCATCATAAATTCATGGGTATTGAATTTATAAAACATCATTTTAGTTGTAATTTTAATTTATCAAAATAAATCATTCGGATCCGGATCCCTCGAATTCGGACCATCCGGATTGGTCATCCGAAATCGGACCTATCTGAAATGGGCCATCCGGACTAGGCTTATCCGAGTTCGGACCACACTTATTCAAAACATAGGAAGCGAATTTGAAGCACCCGAAACTGGGACAATCCAAATTCGAAGTAGGTCTGAATTAGCACAATCATCCGAATTGGGACCGAAATGAATCCGAAATAGCTAATCCGAATTTGGCTAAACCTTTATTCGAATTTATAGGATCCGAGATGGGATCCGAATTGAGTACTATCCGAATTCGGTCCTACCCGAATTCGGATCCTTACACTTATAATTTTTCCCAGAAATGTTCTTTATGTTCTTATTGTGTTCATACAGATTTTTATCAAATTCACTAAACTCATTTTCTATAACATGCAATGTAACACTTTGTTATATTATCATTTTTAGAGTGTTTTTATACACTTTTCCCTATAAAAAACACTATAGATTTATCAAGATTGTCCAAAAATTCATATTTTTGTCAAGAACACAAATAATAACAAATATTCAGATTTTTACATAATTTGGACAATCTGACCATTAATTTTCATTTCTATTACTTTAAACTACTTAAGTTCATCATCATCTATTAAAATCTTAAACATGCAACCAAAATTTTCAAATCATTAATTCAGTTTTTTATGAAACCGAACATAAACTCAAAAATATGAAAATTTAAGTAATTATTACCTTGAATTCTTGTCAATTGATGATCCTTGATGATGTTTGTAACCTTTTCCTTGAATTAACTCTTCAATTAATGCAAGTTTATGGAATTCTTGGATGAATTTGTTGAAGAAACCGTAGGGTAGAGAGAGATTAGAGAGAGAGTGTGTGACTTTTCTTAATTGTTGTTAAATAACCATTTATTCGAGTTTATATATCTCATTTTATCTTTATGTGAAATTAACCCACTTCCATTTTTGTATTTTACATTTCTTTTAAAATTTGACCATTTAAATACTTTATAACATTTATATAATTTAATAAAATATTTTCATTACTTAATTAAATTACAATTCAAATAATGTAATAACATTACATTATTGGCTCAAAATACTGAAATTATGGTTGGACCAAAAGTTAGGTTGTTACAGTACGTTTTTGTTGATTTCATTCCTGCACGTATATTGTTTGATTCCGGAGCCAACCGTTCATTTGTCTCCACATCATTTGCTCGTCAATTCAATAGGCCTACTTCAAAACTGCAATTTGTACTTGACATAGAGACTGCTAGCAACATGTTAGTTAAAGCAGACAAAGTATATAGGAATTGCACATTGCTGGTAGAAGATGTAGTATTCAATATAATTCTGATCCATATGGAGTGTGGGGAGTTTGATGTTATAGTAGGTATAGACTGGTTGGTTCATAACGAGGCCCAAATCGTTTGCAAGAAAAGAATGATTAAGATTACCACTCCCGAGGGCCGAGATATTTGCATTTATGGTGATAGACACAAAGGCGACTTATGCCTTATTTCAATTGCAAAAGCTCGAAAGCAAGTTACCAAGGGTTGTTCAACTTACTTAGCCTACGCTGTCGATACAAAGGCTGAAGTTCAATCTCCTTCCACCGTTCCTGTTGTTTCAGAATTTCCAGATGTCTTTCCAGAAGATATCTCGGGAATGCCACCTGATCATCAAGTGGAATTCCACATTGACTTCATTCCCGGAGCTGCTCCAATAGTAAAGGCTCCGTACCGTTTAGCTCCTGCAGAAGTGCAGGAAATGATGAAGCAGTTACAGGAGCTACTTGACAAAGGCTTTATTCGCCCAAGTTCATCTCCTTGGGGCGCTCCTGTTGAGTTTGTCAAGAAGAAAGATGGCACATTGCGAATGTGCATCGACTACAGAGAACTCAACAAAGTCACAATAAAAAATAAATACCCGTTGCCCCGGATTGATGATCTCTTCGACCAGTTACAAGGCGCAAGTTACTTTTCGAAGATTGATCTTCGTTCGGGTTATCATCAGCTCAAGGTACATCCAGATGATATTCCTAAAATGGCTTTCAGAACTCGTTACAGACACTATGAGATTCTGGTGATGCCGTTTATACTTACAAATGCGCCGACTGCTTTCATGGATCTCATGAATAGAGTCTATCGGCCAATGCTCGACAAATCTGTTATCGTATTCATTGATGACATTCTTATCTATTTGAAGACCAAAGACGATCATGCAACAAATCTGAGAGAATTACTAGAGTTGCTACACAAAGAGCGACTTTATGCCAAATTCTCGAAGTGTGAATTCTGGTTGAGGCAGGTACGTCTCAACATTCATAACAAATTTCATGATCCTTATACTCAATTATAAACTCTTTGTTAACTTGTACCTTCTCAACATTCAATTCAGATCCAATTCTTAGGGAACGTGATATCTGGTGCCAGGATTGCTGTTGAAACTGCAAAGATCGAAGCTATCCAGAACTGGGAATCACCTGGCAACGCCTCCGAGATTCGTAGCTTTCTGGGATTGGCTGGTTATTACCGCCGATGTATCAAAGACTTCTCCAAAATATCCGTTCCTCTTACCAAGTTAACTCACAAGAACATAACTTTCGTTTGGAAAGAAGAACAACAAACGCCTTTTGACAAATTGAAGAAGCTACTAAGTGAAGCACCGGTATTAGCCCTGCCTGAAGGGAACGAGGACTTTGTTTTCTATACAGATGCACCAGGCATGGGTTTAGGAGCAGTGTTGATGCAAAGAGGAAATGTCATAGCATACGCTTCCAGACAGCTCAAACCACATGAGAAAGATTACTCCACTCATGACTTGGAGTTAACTGCTGTGACTTTCGCTCTAAAACTTTGGAGGCCCTATTTGTACGGAACCAAGTGTCAGCTCTACACCGACCACAAAAGTTTGAAGTATATATATTCAGTCAGAAGGACTTGAATATGAGGCAGAGAAGGTCAATGAAGCTGATCAAAGACTACGATTGTGAAATTCTTTATCATCCAGGGAAAGCCAACGTAGTTACTGATGCCCTAAGTAGAAAAGCTTACTGCAAGGCTTATTGTTATGTATTGACTCCTACAATTCTGACGTCAACCATTATTGATGATGCAAGGGTTGCTTAAATGGAGGCTCTAAAAGAGGAGAATGTTAAAGACGAAAACATCAGAGTTCAACCGCCATTAATGCAAGATGATGGAACTGGACTCAAAGGTGTGTACGGCAGAGTTTGGGTTCCTAAGTTCGGGAACATGCGAGAAGTAACTCTTGAAGAAGCTCACAAGTCTAAGTTCTCAATTCACCCTGGAAGCACAAAAATGTACAACGACTTGAAAGCGGAATTCTGGTGGCCAGGGTTGAAAAGAGATGTTGGTCAATTTGTGGAGAAGTACAGAACTTGCAGATTAGTCAAAGCAGAACACCAACAACCCTATTGTAGTATGCAACCTCTTCCCATCCCGGAATGGAAGTGGGACAATATTACTATGGATTTGATAACAAAGCTACCCAAAACTCGTCATCAACATGATGCCATTTGGGTCATTGTTGACCGTCTGACAAAATCTGCACACTTCATTCAGTTCGAGAGACCTATTCACTGGACCGTCTTGCCCAAATCTACATGAACGAAATCGTCATCAGGCATGGTGTGCCTAAGTCTATTGTCTCTGACCGAGATAGTAGATTTACTTCCTATTTTTGGGCTGCTCTGCAAAACGGTCTTGGTACTCGTATCGCAATGAGTACTGCTTATAGACCTCAATCTGATGGGCAAAGTGAAAGAACTATTCTGACTTTGGAAGACATGCTCAGAGCCTGTGTCATGGATTTGGGGTGTAACTGGGACGATCACCTCCCATTGGTTGAATTCTCATACAACAACAGTTACCATTCAACAATCAAAAGGGATTTATCCGACCTAGTTCATCTCCGTGGGTTGCACCTGTCTTATTCGTTAAGAAGAAAGACGGAACTCTTCGAATGTGCATCGATTATCGGGAATTGAACAAAGTCGATATAAAAAATAAATATCCTCTGCCCAGGATTGATGATCTATTTGATCAGCTGCAAGGAGCAAGTTATTTCTCCAAGATTGATCTTCGTTCTGGGTATCGTCAATTGAAAGTAAGAAATGAGGATATTCGAAAGACAGCCTTCCGAACAAGATACGGTCATTACGAATTTCTCGTAATGACTTTCAGACTGACAAATGCACCAGCGGCGTTCATGGATCTCATGAATCGCGTGTTCAGACCGATGCTTGATAAGTCAGTTATCGTATTCATAGACGATATTCTGATTTACTCCAAAACGGAGGCTGATCATGTTAATCATCTGCGACAATTGCTAGAGTTACTGAGAAAAGAAAGACTCTACGCAATATTCTCTAAGTGCGAATTCTGGCTCAGACAGGTAGAACGTTACATTATCTTGAGTTTCTTAAAGCGTTCTTTGTTTCAAACAAAACTTGAAATTTTACTTTGATTGCTTTTATAGATCCAATTCCTTGGCCATTTATATTTGACGAAGGTATCTCAGTCGATCCTTCAAAAGTCGAGGCCGTTCAAAAATGGCAAACGCCTCTCAATGCCTCCGAAATTAGAAGTTTCCTTGGATTGGCCGGTTACTATCGGCGATTCATTAAGGACTTCTCGAAGATTGTTGTGCCACTCATGATGCTAACACGAAAGAATACACCTTTCGTATGGGCGGATAAACAGCAAGAGGCATTTGAAACTTTGAAACAGAAACTGATTCAAGCGCCAATCCTAGCCTTACCAGAAGGCAATAATGATTTCGTTTTCTATAGCGATGCATCTGGTACTGGCTTAGGATGTGTCCTCATGCAAAGGGAAAAGGTTATTGCCTACGCTTCAAGGCAATTGAAAGACTACGAGAAAAGTGCACCAACTCATGATCTTGAGTTGGCTGCCGTTACCTTTGCATTGAAAATCTGGCGGCATTACCTTTATGAGACTAAATGTAAACTTTACACAGACCATAAAAGTCTCAAACATCTTTTTACTGAAAGGATCTGAATATGAATCACCGTCGGTCCTTGGAGCTTATCAAGGACTATGACTGCGAGATCCTATATCATCCCGGCAAAGCTAATGTTGTAGCAGATGTTTTGAGTAGGAAAGTATATCCCGAAAAGTGTTGCTATGCCCTGACTCCTCTTCTGATCTTATCGAAGACATCAAATCCGCTCACGTTGAAGCACTGAAAGAGAAGAACCTTTGTTCTGAAAATCTCAAGGGGCAATTACAATTCTTATCTCTGAACCATTTGGGACTTCAATGTTTCAAAGGAAACCGAATCTGGATTCCTAAATATGGTTCAATCCGCAACACTCTTCTATCAGAAGCCCATCAGTCCAACTTATCTATTCATCCTGGCAGCTCAAAGATGTACTTCGATCTAAAGGCTGATTACTGGTGGCCAGGAATGAAAAAGGATATCGGTCAATATGTTGAAAGCTGCAGAGACTGTCAAATGGTTAAGGCAGAACAACAAAAACCCTTCGAGGATATGCAACCATTGCCAGTTCCTGAGTGGAAGTGGCAGCATATAACCATGGACTTCATCACGAAGTTGCTGAAGACCAAGAGACAGCACGACTCCATCTGGGTAGTCGTGGATCGATTAACGAAGTCAGCTCACTTCATACCGATGAAGGAGACATACTCTCTGAATAGATTGGCACGAATGTACATCACAGAAGTAATTTCTTGACACGGTGTGCCGAAATCTATCGTCTCTGATCGTGATAGTCGTTTCACTTCGAGATTCTGGAAAGCGCTGCAAGAAGGGATGGGAACTCGAATCTCAATGAGTACAGCTTATCACCCAAGTGCAAATGGCCAAAGTGAATGTACTATCTTAACACTTGAAGATATTCTTCGTGCCTGTGTTCTTGATCTGGGTGGTAATTGGGATGACCACTTGCCTCTGGTCGAATTCTCATACAATAACAGTTATCATTCAACGATCAAGATGGCTCCTTTTGAAGCTTTGTACGGAAGAAAGTGCAGAACTCCTACCTGTTGGCGTGAAACAGGTATGACAGAAGGAATATCCTAGAAGCTCAAAGCAGGTAGAAGTCCTGCCCTTCTACAGTTGACTCATGAAAAGATTCAACTTGTCAGAAGGAATATCCTAGAAGCTCAAAGCAGGGAGAAGTCTCACTATGACAATCCACACAGATCTATCAGTTTTGTGGTTAACGATTGGGTGATGCTAAAAGTATCTCCAATGAAGAATGTGGTAAGATTCATAAAGAGAAACAAGCTAGCTCCGAGACTCATCGGTCCGTTCAAGATTGTCGAAAAGATAGGAAATCAATCTTATCGTCTTGAACTGCCAGCGGACTTATCTGGAATACATCCTGTATTCCATGTCAGTCATCTAAGAAAGAGTCTAGCAGATGAAAGAGAATTTCAAATACCACATGTTAATCTGCAGATTGATGAAAAGCTTCGAGTGGTTGAAGAGCCGGAATGTATTCTGGACTCGAAGACCAAAAAGCTTAGAAACAAAGAGATACAGATGGTGCTCGTCCAGTGGAAACACCACAAAGGTTCGCATCAGTCTTGGGAATCCAGAGATGTTATGAAAGCTATTTATCCCAATCTGTTCGAACATAGCTAACTTGGGGGACGAAGTTTGTGCGTGGTGGAGCCCATTCTGTAACAACCTAACTTTTGGCCGATCATGTAACATTTGATTTTGAGATAAAAATGTAATTTTATTACATGATTTATGTTGCAATTTAATTAAGTATGAAGTAATATAATTAAATTATATAACTATTATACATTATTAAAAATGATTAAGTTAAAAGAGATGTATTATACAAAAGTCTAGTGGGTTGATTGTACTTAATGATAAACTGAAGTATATAAACTCAAAATTAATGCACATTAACATCATTAATGAAATCTAACCTCTCTCTCTACTCTCTCTCTAACTCTCGGATATCTCACAATTTCATCAAAAATCACCATAAATTTTGCAATCAAGTTGGAATTTAATCAAGAAGGAGTTACAAGAAGTAATAATCAACAACAATCTACAACGAATTGAGGTAATAACTACTTTAAATTCGTAATATATGTGTATTTGGTTCGGTTTTGGTGTAAAATTGAAACCAAAGATTGAAACATGAAATTTATGTATTGCATGTGAGAATTTTCAGTAGATTATGTATAATAGAATCGAACCTAGGCTTAATACTTAGCATATTCATGATTTTAGACTTAAAAATGCATGTTTAAAAGCTGCAAAACACGAACAAATTCGAGATGCCAAGAACAAATTCGAGTATAGCTAAAATCGAACCAAGGGGTTCGAATTTGCCTATAAGTTCGAGCCTATGCCTTCGAATTTAGTACTATGTTCGAATGTAATGTTCGAATTTCACCCTATGTTCGAATTTAATATATAAATTCGAATTCCCCCTTCCTAAATTCGAATATATTGAATAAAACACATGGACAACGCATGAATTAACCAAAATAATTAGCAAAATGATTATATATATATATATATATATTAATATATATATACTGATCTTTTGAGAATATTAATGAAACAAAGAAAGATTTATGAATGATCAGTTATCAGAATCAGATATAAAATGAAGATTTTAAAGCTAAAAGATGATGATATTGACATGACATTGATATGATAATTCTGCACAGGTTCAGTGAAATTCTGAACATAGATACAAAGATTTAAAGATTGAAAGCGGGTCTTTGAATTGAAAAGAATTGACAGAGAACAGATTGACAAAGATTAAATACTGAGATAACTCAGGTGGTGGATTTTACATCTGCTTGATAAAGACCCCAGATCAGTGAGTTATAAATATTCACACTTCAGGCACATTGGAGAATTCTTTTTGATGTCATCAATAAGTGCTTCACCGCCAAGCATGCTGGACACGACTCAACATCAGCTCAAGTCCTGGCAATGTTCGCTGCCTTTGCTTACGACATACACTTAGATTACGCGGCATTCCTGTTCGAGGAATTGAGAGGAGTTCACCTGGAAAGGAGCACCAAACGCGGACGGAAATACATCCCTCTCCAGCGTTTCCTACAATTAATAATTCAATATGGCATGGACAACGACGGCGACATACATGAACGTCCAGAGGCCGACGTATACCCAATGGTTGCCATCCAAAAGCTCAATCTACCGAAAGGGGTACCTACTGTACCAGTAATGACAATCACACAATCCCTTCTTCAAAGGGCAGTGCAATCTGAAAGGGTTAGGGCGTATTTGAGAGAATTTTATCCTGATGAGGCTCGGTCAGATCCGACTGAGCCTACCCAGTCCGAAGGTGAGATTCGAGCAAGTGAGGAAGAGGGAGAAGCGGTGGAGGTTCAACAATCATTGGGTTTAGGTGAGGGGGAGATTGTGAGTGTAATGGAGGGAGGAGAAGGTGAGGCAGCAGAGACGACAGATTCCGAAAGAATCGTGTCTGTTGTAAGAGGGATTAAGATAACATCTGAGGGTGACCACAGCCCCATTAGTCAGGCAACCCACTTTCAGACCATTAGTCCAATGGTCGAACTCACCCCAACCACCCACTTAGCATCCTCTCCACAGGGTGCTACTTCATTGCACGGGCATCTACCACGCACGTCATCACCCTCTCATTCGGAGAGTCGTGGTGTTGAACGAGGTCACACTCCGCCCCATGTGACCGAACATCTTTCTCCCACAGCTCACTCCCCACCTCCACACACATCGCACGACGCCTTCGTGGCGTCCCATCATCGAGCAGCCTCCGTGGCGGCTCCTCAAATTTTTAGATCTGCTCATCCCATTGTGGAGCCAGAGATGACAGAAGGAAGACTTGGAGTGGCTTCATCTACACCATCCACTTCAGGCCATCTCTAAATCAACAAAGAGATGTTAACGACAGCTCTACATGCTGCCGGTGTTGTTACCCAGGCTGCCCAAGACGCCCACAAGGAGGCTGCCGAGGAACGACATACTGCCCTTCTATCAGTAATTAAGGGTAAGGTTGTCGCTACTGAGGATGTGCCTCCACTAGGGACTCGATCAGTCCAAAAGATGATTCAGGAATTATCAGACAAGATAGAGGCGCAAATCCGATTAATAGTTCAAGTCCAGGAGCAACTAAACTCCTACATGGACCGTCTTGAGTCTGCAGTTATCGAGATCCATTGTCGTCCCCAGACTGAGTCCCAAAAGAGGAAACATGATGATCAGGACGACCCTGATCACCATGAGTGGGAGAAGCGTCTGAAGACCTTATGTGGATTGAATGGGGAGCAGTATCAGAAAGAATAGATATTCAGGGGTCCGGGGATAAAAGGTACGAGACTCATGAGTACATGATGATAGAAGACGAGCCCATGTTTGAAGGTCTAGCTCCATTGGATCCAATGACAGCCATGGTTAAGTTCGAACCCATTCACGAAAAGGTTGAATTCATATTGGTGTTTGACTCTGACTCTGATACTGATGACAACCAACCCTTAGTCATCCTAAAGCCTGAGCCCGAGTCACCACAAAAATCATCATCCTCATTTGAATTCCTAAACTCCCCGCCCCCCGTTCCATAACAAAAGATACTATCCTCCTTCCAAGCTCCCTCCTCATGGAAAGAATCCCAGATAACACAAAGCCCTCCCAGCTCTCAAAGTCCTCCAATAATCTAACCTGTACGCCAAGCGCAATTTATGGAGCCAGGACCCTCAGAAACCAGACGTGTAGATAGATTTTATGACCCTCTTGTGCAGCCTGGTGTTTATGACAGAAGTGATCTCTATTGGGTGGGTTGGTATTCAAAAGGTGAGGTACACACTCTGCCACCTGAGTTGAAAGAGAATTAAGACAAGAACGAAGGGGGAAAATCTTGAAATTACTTGAAGCCAAATCATCTGAGATAGAAGAACCCCCCGTTCAGGGCCTTAAATAATTTTTTGCAAAAGTTTTCTCCGGAGCAGTTCTAGAATCCTTTTCTGGAAGAACGAATCAAGATGGTGTTCAGGAAGAAGCCAGGGTTATACAGCAGACGCTTACTCATGGAACTTACAAAGGTATCCAAAGCTGAACAGGCCGAGTACAACCAATTGATGCTTAGGGAAAGGAGGTCGAAAGTCTCTAAGTCTAAGATAAAGAAACTCCTCAACATCATAATGTGCAGAAGAGCGAAAGTATACTATCCTGCCTTTCAGGTAAAGAGAGAAGATGACACAGTGGAGGAATTCTACAGAATTGATTTGGACTTCATAAATGTGGACGACGTTGAATTTCTACACAACCGACTGAAACACAGAATTAGAAAGCATCTGTCTCACAGGACCGCCGTAGGTGCTCTTATTCGAAGTATGAACCACCACTCAATTTTCATGTTCCTTAGAGATTTTCAAATGGCGATAGAGAGCGCGCTGGTCAAAGTTGGACTACGAGCCCCTGACCAAGATAGCTTTCTTCTTGACCATCATCCCGCTTACAAAGTCATATTCAGAGGAGGCCCAAAAGTTATTTTTGTGAACCCAAAAGGATATAAAGATTCACGCGCTTCGAGGATCTTCCTTGTTATTCCAATGGTACTATCAGAATGGTCAGAGCCGATCTTACACGAAGAGTTCAAGAATTTGATGCTCAACCAGATCCAGAACTTAGACGCTCACCAAAGAAGATACAGGACATCCTCAGGGGCATCGAATACATGAACGAACGACTACACATGAGACAAGTGATTAGACGATTTGATGTCATCCTTGGGCTCCGTAAATCAACAGATCATGCAAGAGTTCCAGGACCTCCACAATGATCGAAAAGGGGAGATTGTTAGATATTAAATTTCGATCGTGTGGATCTATTCTGTAATAATTATTTAGATAATATTTAGTCTTGTAATTTATTTCATAGTAACTTTATTTTGTATGAAAAGTTCAAGGGCCAAAAGTCTCAAACCTTGAAACTTAATTAAAGGATCATATGTATAAGCTCCTAGGGTTTTTCAGTATTACACGGTTGACATTTATTAAAGAAAAAGTATATTCATCAAAGCCGCCATTCTCATATTCTCTCAAACATTCCTTTTGTTCTTTCATCATTACACAATTATTGAGTGTGAATTCTTCTTGTGAGTGATTATTGAACATTTGTGTGCTGATAAATACTGGGAATCGTATACAACATACCCCCTTGAAGATCTAAAGATGACCAAAACTCCATAGGCCTTGGAATATGTGCATCTATACAGAATTCCTCACAGGATTTTCCTAGATACTGACACTTTCTTGTTTCCTACTATGCCCACTAGTTCAAAATCATGGTCCTCTTCCTCTTCTGCATTCCCAACAGTAGCGAAATACTGTTGGATCAAACTAGTATGAATATACAAAAGTTCCCATTGTATGGCTTTAGCCCATCCTAGTCTCTCAAAACCCTCTAATATTTCAAAATTACTGAAGTCAGACTCTTTTAGGGTACGCTCTATGGGAAACGTAGGGAGTTTACCATTGTTAGTGTTTGGTAGAATTTCAGGGAACTCCAAATTGAGTGGTTTTTCGAAACGAACATCCCTAGGGTCGTGGGTTCTCATTCTAGGTTTTCGGGAAATTCCAGGACGGTTACCGTTTGCATGGAACTAGGTTGACATTTAAAAATAATACAAAAACAAAGGATTAAAAATGTGGGGTTTTTACGTAAATAATACATGATAATTTTAAACACCCCTTTTTTAATAATAAACAAACTAATCCTAAGTCTCACCAACAATGTGAGCCCAATCTAGCCCTATCAAATGCATGAACTTTAATCATATATAATCAATAAAAATGTAACCTTTTACGACAAAAAGTTTATAAATTATAATAAATACGGAAAAATGCATAATATTTACAAAAATAATTTTATATTAATTATATGAATATTTGAAAATTATAAATAACCCTTTTTTCTATAAAAACCATGTAACTCCCAAAAACTCAATCCATGCATGCATGATGAAACTTTATAAAACTAGGGTAGAATGAAGTCAAAGGGATTATAGGGAGTATACCTTGCTAGAAATTGGGAAGAACTAACTTCGGATTGAAGATTTAACATGAAAAAGATGAATTTTCGAAAGTTTTTAGGCTTAGAAATCGAGATCTGTTGTTTCTGTAACTAGAATTAGGGGTTTGGAGTTATGTTGACAATCACTACCATTTTTATAAGACTTTGGGCTGTGCACTGGTCTTGGAACCCTAATTCTTTAATTTTTTTTTATTTTTAGGGGTATTCTCCCCAACTTACGCTCTAATTATCTGGTTAAAATAATTCTGCGACGTGCTTAAAAATCTTAATTTTCTGATGCGGGGTCTTATTATTTAATTTATATCCTAATTTCTAAACACAACCAAGTTCAGGAGGATGATTCCTCCCCAACTTAATTGGGAACACACAATTAAGCAAATAAGAAAATAAACACACTTAAAAACAATTAAATTTAGATTATCAAAATACTCTGGGTTGCCTCCCAGAAAGCGCTAAGTTTTACGTCTTCAGCCAGACGTACTATTCCTAAACTAATTAATTAACCTTAGGATATTGTAACCTTATGAGTTCAGATACTAACATATCGTTGGTGGCCCATTGAACATTTAATTTAAGTCTATGTCCATTTACCTTAAATGACTCATCACCTTTCAGGTCCTGTATTTCTACCGCACCTTGTGGGTAGGTATTAGTTATAATATATGGACCTGTCCATTTACTTTTTAATTTATTGAGAAATAATCTAAGTCTTGCGTTAGATAACCAAACTATATTTCCTTTGGTATGTATTTTATTTTTAATCATTCTATCGTGGGAAACCTTAGTTTTCTCTTTATAAATTCTGGCGCTTTCGTAGGCTTCTCTACGAATTTCTTCCAGTTTATTACACTGGAATTTCCTATCAACACCGGCATCATGTAAATTAAAATTAGTGTCTTTGATTGCCCATAGAGCTCGATGTTCTAATTCCACTGGGAGATGGCAAAGCTTACCATACACAAGACTATATGGGGACATACCGATTGGTGTTTTAAATGCGGTTCTGTATGCCAATAGAGCATCCTCTAATTTTTGAGACCAATATTTACGATCAAGTCTGACAGTTTTTTCAAGGATTCTCTTGCTCTCTCTATTAGAGAGCTCGACTTGTACGCTTGTTTGCGGATGATAATGTGTTTCTATTCTAAGGTTAACTCCATACTGTTTAAGGAGTTTAGAAAAATGCGGACACTGATGATAGCCCTTAGAATATCGTGTCGTGCTAAAATATTTCTTTTAACAAATTTGCACACAACCCGGTTATCATTAGTGCGTGTAGCTTCTGCTTCCACCCATTTGGAAACATAATCTACTGCCACTAAGATGTACTCATACCCAAATGATTTTGGGAATGGTCCCATAAAATCAATGCCCCATACATCAAATATTTCGACGATTAATATCAGGGTCATAGGCATTTCATTTCTTTTCGCGATGCCACCTGTTTGCTGGCATCTTGTGCACCCTTTAACAAACTCGTAGGCATCCTTAAAAATTGTGGGCCAGAAAAACCCACACTGCAATATCCGGTGGCCAGTTTTCTTTGCGCTGAAATGGCCACCGCATGCATGTGCATGGCAGTGTTTAAGAATATCTTCGTGTTCCGAGTTAGGGACACATCTTCTTATAATTTGATATGCTCCTATTTTAAATAGATCAGGCTCATCCTAAATGTATTGTCTAACTTGAGCATAGAAATATTTTCTCTGTTGTCAGTTCCAGTGTTCTGGCAATCTTCCTGTTACGAAATAGTTAACTAGATTCGCAAACCATGGAATTTTAGATACAGATTATAATTGTTCATCAGGTTAGGAGTCCCTGATTTGATCAGTTGAGTTTGTTGGGATTAATTGAAGCCTTGATAAATGATCGGCAACAACATTTTCTGTGTCTTTTTTATCTTTAATTTCTATATCAAATTCTTGCACTAGAAGGATCCACCTAATAAATCTAGGCTTGGCATCCATCTTTGCCAATAAATGTCTTAAAGCACTGTGGTCAGAGTACACAATTACTTTTGCCCCCCAAATATAGGATCTGAATTTATCTATGGCAAACACTACAACTAATAGCTCTTTTTCCGTAGTGCTGTAGCTTTGTGCCTCATGAAAGGTTTTACTTGCATAGTAAGTCACCACTGGCTTTTTTTTTTCTAATCTTTGTCCTAAAACAGCACCAACTGCATAATCACTCGCATCGCAACCTAATCAGTGTGCATTAACACTTAATCATCCATTAACAAACTTACTTAACATTAATTACGCAAGACTAAAACAATTCATTAAACTAATGAATTCATAAGTATTTATGAATTTACGTAAAAAGGAAAATACAATATGTTAATTCATTATTTCATGCAATTCATACATCATTAAACACAATCATATGAACACAATTCAATTAAGATATAAAGCCAAACGATTAGATTGAGATAGAAAATATTACATTGAAGAATCTTGCATAGTAATTCTCTCAATCTGTACAACCGTGCCTTCTCATTTGGCTAATTGAGTTCTTGACTTTCTTGCAAAGCAATCCTTCTACTCACCACCATGTATGTGTAATCTGAGATTCGTAAATCAACAGTACACAACTATCCTATTTATACTCAAATACACAACTATTAAAAAATTACAAAACAAACCCTGAACATTTAATAATATTGATTTCACCTCTATAAATGTTCCCAACAATCTCCCCCAATTAAAGTTCTTTACAGGGATTCTTTAACATCTTTTCTTGAATCCTCTTCTTCTCTTTGATCTCTGAATTATCTAATAAAACTTCATCTTCATTGTCTCTCTCTGATCTTCTAATCTTTATCTCTGATCTTCTCTTTTCTTATGAACACACTCCCCCTTGAATCATGAACAGCTTTTGAACTTCTCCCTTGATCAAATGTCTTGTATTTGTTATTGTTCCAATTATCTTCAGGCTACTTAGTAGTTATCTCTGAAATATAACTTTACTCCCCCTCATGATGATCATAAGGATTATGAACATCATGCAAAATCTCCAGAGACTTAGAAGCAGTGAAATTACAGTAGCAGAAATATACAATAACAAATACACCTGAAAATATATTAGAAGAATTCATTCTCCCCCTAAAAATGATATCGTCTCCCCCTATTCTGAACAAAATTTATCAGTCCCCCGATATTGAAAAAAAATTTCACTTCCCCTCAAATCAATACTTTTTTCTTTACAAAATGAAACAAAGATTTTCAACTTTGGGAAAATGAAACAAAGTTATTTGGGAAATACCGAGTCCAGGTCCACATCGAAATCCTTTATCATGAAAGAATCACTCTTATTTGTTCCGGCTTCGTCACTTTAGACTAGCAGTTTATAGTCATGCAGACTGATAGACTCGATGTGTCTTAAAAGTGTATATAATCAGCTCTAGACACAATGTGCATCAACTGAAGTTGGAGACAAGAGGAAATGTCTTCCTTGTTTCAATATCAATAATATCCAAATAATATATTGATAGAAATGCGCTATATCTCCGTGATTATTGAAACAGAAATCTTTTGAGAGAAAACTGAGTAGTTGGTGGGGTTAAGTGCTTGCGTCACTGGGTCCATGATGTCTTTTTCAATATCAAGTCGCCTAGGACTTGATAGATTATGTGGTTTCCCCTGCAGACACAATGTAGGTCGGATTTTTTTTTCTTCAAATCCTTTCTCAATTCTAAGCTCTCAGCATTTTTCAAGTAAGCTCCCTCCGGATCACTTTTCAAAAATAAATTCAGTCAGCTTTATAGTGAAAGCATGATTTGATGCACCACCATCTCCTTTCAATATACCCATCTCATATACATTTTACCTCTGGTCGACCCTATCAGGGTCCCATGATAACTGACACTTCTCAACTTAATAGACCTAAAGAACCCTCACCCACAAACTATAGATGGTTTTCTCCTTAGGTAGGTCTTCCGGTTCTGGTTAGACCATAGAAGCGATGTTTATGCCTATCACACAATTTGGTGCATAATCGGAGTCAACAGAAATAATGTTCAGCATATTAGCTCATGAGATATCACAAAAAAGAAATGATTAGGATTTTCATCTCAAATAAAGTAGGAGATGTAATTCAGAATGAATGTTGGGGAATGATGAGTTGGGAGATATCAGAATGAGATGTAAAATCTGATATAAGATATGAAATGAATCATATTTTTATGAATATATTAGCTCATGGGAGATCATGAGACAATTTAGTATGAATGAATCAGAAGAATTCTAACAAAAAAATCTCAGAAGCAATTAGATTATGAAAAATCAAAGAGATTAGATCAATTAACCTTAATGATATACTCAGAGAACGAGAAATTAAAATTATTCTTTTCAGCTCAAATATTTTATTATGTGTGCACAAAATATTTTCGTGAAAAATACACACAGTTTTGTAAAAGATTTCATCGTCAGAGTGCATTTGAAACTCCCCATGAAAATAAGCACAAAAAGTTAGTCAACTCAAGGAAAAGAAATCAGGAGCAAAAAATTATAAAGATAAAACTCCCACTTTGTCAATACAACTTCAGAGTTGATTTTAGGGCGGGAATTTCAGAAAGATTTGTCTTTCAGAATCGGGTTCTAATCTGAATTGACTAGAAGCCTTTGTTGCGGAAACTCAGGTTTCAGTCTGATGTAACTGAAAGCCTTTAGCTCGGGTTCTGTACTGAGAAGTACAAAAACCATTTCATTAAGGCTCGGGTCCTGAACTGAAATGATCGGGACCCATTTGAATTGAAGCTCGGGTTCTACTCTGATGTAAGTAGAACGGGCTCCGCACTGATGTGAACAGAATCATATATGAGATGAAGTCTGGGTTCTAGTCTATACTAACTAGAAGCCTGTTGAGTTGAAGTCCGGGTTCTATGTTAGTGCATCTTGTGTGATGATAGCAGTCTAAGTGTATATAATGTTTTGTTATAGTTCAAGTCTTCGTTATTGCACATTAATACATGTTTGGTATATGTTTGATATATGTTTGATATTGATTGTATATATATTTGAACTTGTTTGTGATTGATATTTTACTTAAGTTCAAACATAAGTTCAAAGATAAGTTCAAATATAAGTTCAAAGATAAGTTCAAACATAAGTTCTAGAATAAGTTCAAAGACAAGTTCTAGAATAAGTTCAAAGCCCTGGTTCGAACTTATTGGTGGACAAGTTCGTGGGCTTGGGCCTTCTCGAACTTGTCCAGGCTAACTTCGAATCTAATGGTTATAAAAAAGGGTTAATCAATTTTGATTAACAATCTTTGCAGAAATTAGTGTTCGGCTGATTACGAACTTGCAGAGTATTTTCAGAGTGTTCTTGGAGAGATTCACGTGTCGGGACGTTCGTGTATATGTTTATCATCTTGTTGGTCTCCGTGTTTCGCTTTGTGTGATCAATCCGTTAAGCCCATAACGAGGATTCCGCACTCGTAGGACGGTGTCGCGTCTTGATTGGATCCGTAGGTAAGGGACCTTACAAGTGGTATCAGAGCCACAAGGGTGTTCATGGTGTTTTTCGCGTTCATCTTAAACATTCTTGGTTTCTTGGCGTTTGTGACGGAAA
This sequence comes from Centrapalus pauciflorus, assembly GCA_020465985.1. Classification (NCBI taxonomy): domain Eukaryota; kingdom Viridiplantae; phylum Streptophyta; class Magnoliopsida; order Asterales; family Asteraceae; genus Centrapalus; species Centrapalus pauciflorus. The sequence goes on along the minus strand of JAANYP010004578.1, from coordinate 9,330 downwards.
AATCATTTTTTTATGTTTTTCGATTTATACAAGCAAAGTAACGGAGAAAAGTTCATAGTGGTTCACTGTTTCAGTCGAAATCATAGTTTTTAATCATAAAAACTTTGGTTAAATCTGAAAACTTGAAAAAATCAAACTTTTGGCCATTTCTCGAACTTGCGGCGCTCGAACATAGGGGGTATCAGGGTTCATTCGAACTTGTAAGAAATTCGATCCTCTCGAACTTAATTTAGGGCTTCCTTCGAAATTGTCTGGGATTCGAACTTGCTAGCATTGAATTTGACAGATTTCGAACTTGTCAGAAATTAAGTACTATTTGAACTTGTTAGTAGTTCGAACTTGTCAGTCAGTCGAACTTGTTGAATTCGAACTTACTTAAATTCGAATTTAATTTCGAACGAATTTAATATTAAATTAATTCGAAGTTATCTAAGTTCGAAGGAGTTTAAATTAAAAAAAAATTAAATTTAATTAATTATGTTCGGGAACAAAATGTTTGGATAGGATGTCAAGTTTGCAAAAATTCATTGAAATAGATCATGAGGTTGGCAAGTCAAATTCTCTGCCATAACTGATGAGGTTGGAAGACTACTATTGGTGGAAGGATAGGTTTGCCGATTTTCCTCGTTTCAACGACATGCGAATGTGGATTTGTATCGATGAGGGATACATTCAACCTACACAAGGTTTGATTGCCATCAGAGAGTCTTAACATATCAGAAAATGAAGGATGATGATAAGAAACTGTATGAGGCCGACAACAGAGCGTTTTCCATCATTCGTATGGCATTACCTCATGAGATTCTACACACCTTAAGAAATCATCGTACTTCTAAAGAGCTATGGGATGCTCTCGAGAAGCGGTGTGAGGGAAATCTGAGGGTTCGCAAGGGAAGGACCGAGATGCTAAAACAGCAGTTCGCAATTTTCAAAGCATTGAAAAACGAAACGCTGGATGAGACAATAACAAGATTCTAGCATTTACTGACTGAGCTGGATAATCATGATGTTGAGTATCGTCAAATTGAGAGGATAGAGAAACTTCTTGATGCTTTACCTGCAAAGTGGGAAATGTACACAGCGCTTATAAAGCATGATGAAGAAAAATTCGAAACTCTTACTCTAGAAGGAGTTATTGGTACGCTGAGGGCTTACAACTTTCAGATACTTAAGAAGGAACGAGAATATGATCAAGTCAAAGATCCAGAGATGTATTTTGGAAATACAAAACCATCTATCGCAAGTGAACTGAAGACAGTTACTGCTTTCTTCTCGGGTGAAGCGCCTATCCCACTAGAGGTAGAAGACACAAGTAGTCGGGCATTCTTATGGTATTCTAAACCGGAAGATAAATCGACTCACTCAGCATCCACTTCTCAACATTACACAAAGATGCCCTATGAGTGCACAATCAGCCGAAGCTCATCTGAATCTTTTGGCTTCGTTTGTTGCAGCATACGAAAATTGTGTACAAGGAAAAATAAACGATCCTGCATTATGGGAAGAAGACTACGATCGGGTGGATCCTGATGACTTGGAGGAAATGGACCTTCAATGGCTACTGGCCATGGTGACTCAAAGGGTCAAAAGATTCATGAAAAGAACAACTAGAAATCTGAATGTAAGCAACAGTAAAGTTGGGTTCGACAAATCCAAGGTTAAGTGTTACAATTGTCAAGGATTTGGAGACTTTGCAAGAGAGTGTAAACAACCCAAAGTTGAAAACTATCAGTCTCAATCTCAGGGAAGATATCAGTCTGGTAGCTCGGGTAATCAAGCTAACATCGATGCTCTGTTAACAAATGTATCATCGGACAGACAGCTCGATGGGACTTACGGTTGGAGTACACATCCTGAGTCAAACGCTAGAACATTCATGGCTGAAGTGACAGAGACTGAGGATGAACGAGCAGGGGAAGTAACAGAGGACAACGAACAGAATGATACAAGTCCTGTGTTGGTGGAGAAGTCAGACAATCAGACCATTCTGGAGTTTGCTGCACAAATGGCTATCGTGGAATCAGATAACAAAAAGGTAATTCTGAACTTGTCTACATTTCATGACTTATGTGTTTTATGTGCTACTTCAAATGATAGGTTGAATTTAGTTCTAGAAACACATAACACCTTAACTGATCAAATTGAATCATTAAAATCAGATAATGCTAGTCTTTTAGACATTAAAGAAGATCTTATGAATAAGTTGAAAGCAGATGCTCAAGACGTTATAGTTCTAAAAGACAAACTAAGTGAACAATGTGTTAGGATAGAACTTATGTATGAGCATCTTGAGGCTTTAACCAAAGAACTTGCCATTAAGGAGGTTGAGCTAGAAGAATCAAGAGTCAAAGTTGCAGTGGTAAATAGTAAGTTGGAAAAGTTTAGGAACTCTTCACTAAATCAATGGAAAATCTTAGATGCTCAACGTCAGTCTAAGAAACCAGTAGGTTTAGGTTATCAAGAGAGTCCTACACCATTCAATGATAATTATGTGCATCAACCGCATTATAAAACTGATAAACCAGTCGAGTCAGAGGTAGCAGCTAAAACTGAATCTGATAAGGATAATTCAACTAAGGTGTCTAATAATAACTCTATGATTAAAAAAGTCAAGTTTATGCAGTCTTCTAGTGACACAATTCTAGGAGAAGCTAAACCCGAAGTTAATAATCTGAAAGAGGAAATAGTCACAATAGTTGAAAAGAAAGAACATGACACGAGCGAGACACCAAAATTAAAGGGCACTCATAAGAAGTCGATTGATAAGATGTCCTGCTTTAGATGTCATGAGAAGGAAAGTCAGAACAACAAAAACCAGTATCTAGTGTTGCCAGCACAAGTGGTTCTCAACACACTGACAGAAGATTGTGAATGCAACACCCAAGACCACTGTTAGACAAGTACCTGTGTCAGTTAGACCAAATGAAGTGGTTAGGACTAATTCGCCAAATAGAGTCGCTAATAAATCTAGGTCAGGACCTCAACAAGCTTATAGGAGTACAACACCTAGAAGGACTTACACTCCCGTTAAGGCTCACACTCCTCAAAGACAACAGACACCAGGTAGAGCTCATGGATATCAATCTGAAATGTCGTATAATAGAAACTATTCAAGGGCTCAACAGAAAATGCCTTACCAAAGGCCAAGAGTGAATTTAAATCACTCACCACCACAACCGGTTCTCAATAAAAAACCCAAGTAACCTGAAAGGAGAGATGGGTATTTAAAGGTGTTAGGCATAAAAAGGCCTCAGTCAAACCTGTTCTGCATCTGAGGGGGAGATTCTTAATCAAACCTGTTGATGCCTGTGAAGGTTGAATTTAGGGCCTGTTATATGCCTTATTGAAACTTGAAAAACATTTGCAATATCAGTCTGAAGCTGCTCTATGTGTTGCATGTGTTGCAACAAAGGCAGATTTTGATCAAGCAGTTCAGTCTGCTGAACAGGCTGAACATAAACTGTCTACGCTGCTCTACACTGGTGAGCAGCTTGGGCAGTTTACAAGTGCTCTGTTCTTTGTGAACAGAACCTGTTCTTTGTGAACAGGCTAAACACTGTATGGAATGTGTTTCCAAGTCCTCATGTATTGTTTTTTACTACAAGATCAGTTTACAAAGTCGAAGACAAAGTGGAAATCAGAACTGCTCAGCCTGCCCAAGCTGTTTTGCTACATGAAGACAAAAGGTTATTTGAAAAAGGGTGTCAGACCTTTTTCTTATATCAAAATAGGCCTTTACAAGGAAGAAAAACACAAAGTTGACATTCCTTATTTGGTAAAAGGCAATTCAACAGTAGACAAAGTGAAAAGACAAAAGTCCTGCACATATGAAGACAAGTCTGCTTTTCAGAAAGGTGCAGAAAAAGTGAGTATAAAAGGAACCTTCCAAGGATTGAAAGAATAAGCCAAAAAGCTAAGTGCTGAAAACAAGAGTGAACGTGCATTCAAAGTGTGTCTTTCATGCATGCAAGTCTGCTTGAATAAAACAGTGCTCAGTGTCTAAGCTGTTCTTAGTCAAGCTGTTCCTCAGAGTCTTGTAAACACAGTGAGTGATTCTTAGTGAGTGTATTCATTGTAATTAGTTTAAGTTAGTCTTAGACTAGTTAAACATACTGTTGGATCTGTCATCTCAGCTTGAACCTTTTCGCATTCAAGCTTGTTTGTAATTAACATTTGTTAATAATACATACAAACATTGAGAAAATTTTGTGTAGACTTTAAAGTGCTGTATTCACCCCCCCCCCCCTTCTACACCTTAAAGCTATATACTTGGGATATCTTTTGGGACCTACAACTGGTATCAGAGCATGTTAGAGTGTGTGTCATTCTAGATCTCTAATTCTCCCGAAGTTTCCATGGACAACAGTGCTGCAAGTTCCTCATACTATGACAATGGCTCAATGGGCAAACCTCCAAAGTTCAATCATCAGAACTTTTCTGGTTGGAAGTGCAGAATGATGCTCTACTTAGAGAATCTGGATGTACAACTACCAGAGATTGTAATGGAGGGTCCCAATGTGTCAACCTCTGTTACAACAATAACTCCTGCTGTTGAAGGAGCTGCTCCTGAGATCAGAACATTTGAGAAAGCAAAAGCTCAATGGTTTGATGAAGACAAAAGACTGGTGGCTCTTGATGCAAAGGCCAGAAACAATCTGGTCATCTCTCTACCTGATGATGTGTTCAAATAGGTTGAGAAGATGAAGACTGCAAAGGAGATGTGGGATACTTTGTGTAACGTCTATGATGGACCCACAATCACACTTGACAACAGGATTAATAATCTTGTTAGACAGTATGAACTCTTCTTTGCAAAACCAAAGGAGACTCTCACTGAAACCTACACCTAGTTTACTGCTCTTGTAAATGATCTCAAAGCTGTTGGGATCACCAAGGACAGCCTGACGTTGGTAAACAAATTCTTAGATGTTCTGCCTAAAGAAGGGAATTACTTTTCTACAATTTTAAGGAATTCAGGTACCATCAAAAGTATGGATCTTGTTAACTTATATGGATCCTTACTAAATGATGAGCAATCAAGGCAACAGAAGAGAAATGCCTTGGAAATATCTAAGAAAGGTGCAGCCTTTGTGGCTAGTGTGAGACAACCTGTAAATCAAGTGAGTGATGTGTTCACTCAACCTGATCAACAGGCTGATGATAAGGAGGAAATGTCTGATGAGGAAGACAATGCAGATAGTACTGAACTGGATGATGAGCAGATGATAGCCATGCTTGTCAAAAGGTTCAACATAAAAAGGTTTGGAAGAAACATGCTACAGGGAAGCTCAAATGCTGTCAAAAAGAAAGCATTTGACAAGACCAAAGCTGAGTGCTTCAAATGTGGCAAAACTGGCCATATAGCTGCTGACTGTGTGTCAAAAACTGTTGGTCAGACATCCAAATCACGCAAGAGAAAAAGGGATGATTGCTATAGGGTTAAGTACCTTATGCCCATGGCTAAGCTGAGGAAGCTAGAAAACTCAGTGGTTTCTAACAGGCAAAAGGGACTAATGGCTGAAACGTGTGACTGGGAGGAGTCTGATTCATCATCTGATGAAGAAGACAACAACTGTCTGATGGCCAACACTGATGTCCCGTCAACAAGCAACTTCAAACAGGATCTGGCTGAAGCTGAAGCTTTCAGCAGCTTGGAGAACTGGAACCCTACAATGATGTATAAGGTACAAAATTTTATGGATTACAGTTCTGAAGAAAAAGTTAAAATGTTTGAATATATGTTTGTTGATCTGAAAGCTGCTGTTGAGAAGCATGCTCTCTTATTATCTGAAATCTCTAAGCTTAAAACTGATATTGAAACAAAGTCTAGTAAACTGGACAACTTCCATAAGTTGGAAGCTAAGCTTGATGAATTAAAGCACATCAATTCCATTTTACTGGAAGAAAAGAGAGAAACAGATATAAAAAATGCTAAGCTTCAAAACATAGTTGACTCTTGGTGCCAATCTGCACAAAAAGTCAGCCACTGCATAAGTCAGCAGATTCCCGCACAAATCCAAGCCTATCTTGGAGGGGATCTTGACACAACAGCTTCCATTGTTGAGGTTAATAATTTAAAAGAAGACTTGTCCACTCTTGGTGAGCTTCCAAACACATTTATTCAAAAAGTGAATGGTAAATTAATCTCAACAAACAGGTTTGTCAGGCCTCAAAACACTGACAACTCGTGTGAACCTAGCTCAAAAGCTGTTGATGAAATGAGTTTTCCATCAAATAAGCTTGCTAAGTGTTCTACTGATTCACACAAGCAAAAGAAAGGAAAGCATGTCCAAACTGCAGCTGTGGACATCAAACCTGTTGACAAAACAGACTTTGGGTCTAAAGTTGATATAAAAAGGCATACTAATCCTTTCAATGCTGAACATTTTGAAAATAAGTTTTCAAAAGGTAAGCAGTCTGCCTTTAACAAGAATATGTCTCAGGTTGAAGGCAAATCTGCTGTGATTTCAAATAAGTTTTCAAATCATAGTGGTAAACTGGTTTTAAATGAGAATAAGTATTTAAAAACCAGAAATAATGATTATGTTGATAGGCAACATCAATCACATCTCAGGAAGGGCAAAGGCAAAGTCATTGCTCAGCCTGAGAGATCTGGGAATAAGTTTCCTAAACCTGTGGAGGTTCAAAAGCCAATTAAGCTTCCTATCTTTGATATCTTCCCTCCTAAAAAGAGGAAAGAAGAGACAGGCAAAGCTATGGCGATTGAACTTTCCACTCAAGATGTTGATTCATCAAAAAGTAATAAGTTTGCTAAACCTGCTGATGGAATCAACAGAAATAACCCAGAATGTGTTTCTGAAAGGTCTTTTTCCAAAAATGCTAAAAGGAGAAAGTGTTATAAATGTGGAATGAAGACACATCTGGCCAAAGACTGTCCTGAAATTGTGGACATGAGGCCTGCTGACTCTGATGCTTCCCTCACTGCCAACATAAACAGTGTTGGAAACATCTCAGTCAATGAGAGTGGTATTCAAATTGATACCATTCAAATAGGGAATATTAGAGTTGACATTACAAGTCCATCAACAAATGTTGATGAAGTAGGAGAACTGTAGGTCCCGAGAGGTTCCCAAAGTATATAGCTTTAAGCTGTAGAGGGGGGGGTGAATACAGCTATTTAAAAACTATACACTATTTTCTCAATGTTTGTATGTATTATCAACAATTTGTTAATTACAAACAAGCTTGAATGCGGAATAGTTCAAGCTGAGATGACAGATACAACAGTATGTTCACTAGTCTAAGACAAACTCAAACTAGTATACAATGAATACACTCACTAAGAAGCACTCACTGTGTTTACAAGACTTAAGGGAACAGCTTATGTAAAACAGCTTAGACACACAGATACTGATTTACACAGAAGGCTTGCATGCATGAAAATCACACTTGCACGTTCACTCTTGGTTTCAGCACTTAGCTTTCTTCACACTTCTTTCTGTCCTTAGAAGCTTCCTTTTATACCCATTCAGAGGATCTAAGAGAAACATCTTCATTGGACGAAATGAAAAAGGAGAAGTCTTGTTGAAAAGACAACATAACCTTTTCTGCACTTTTCTGAAAAGCAGACTTGTCTTCACATGTGCAGAACTTTTGTCTTTTCTTTTCACTTTGTCTACTGTTGCATTGCCTTTAACTAATTTAGGAATGTCAACTTTGCGTCTTTCTTCCTTGTAAAGGCCTATTTTGATATAAGAAAAAGGTCTGTCACCCTTTTTCAAATAACCTTTTGTCTTCATGTTAAAGAACAGCGTGGGCAGGCTGAGCAGTTCTGTTTTCCACTTTGTCTTCGACTTTGTAAACTGATCTTGTAGTCAAAAACAATACATGATGACTTGGAAACATATTCCATAAAGTGTTTAGCATGTTCACAAAGAACAGGTTCTGTTCACAAAGAACAGAACACTTTTAAATTGCCCAAGCTGCTCAACAGTGTAGAGCAGCGTAGACAGTTTATGTCCAGCCTGTTCAGCAGACAGAGCAGCTTGGACAAACTGTCTTAGTTGCAACACATGCAACATATAGAACAGCTTTAGACTTCTATTGCAAATCATTTTCAGGTTTCAATAAGACATATAACAGGCCTTAAATTCAACCTTCAAATGCATCAACAGGTTTGATTATAAATCTCCCCCTCAGATGTAGAGCAGGTTTGACTGAGGCCTTTTTGTGCCTAACAATCTCCCCCTATTTGCAATAACCAGTCTAAGCTGGTCTTATCAAAAATCACTATATATTTTTACAGTACATTTGTTTGGCTGAAATAACATTATACAGTAAAGTTAAAAGATCAGTTTATATATACACTGATTCTTGATTTCATACAACAACACATGTTTTTTCAAGAGTACAACTAATGTACTAATTGTATTTTACAACTAATGTAAAAGAGTAATTACAACATATGTAACATAGAGTACAACTAATGTACATTGGACTGTTTTTGTTGGAGCAATAATTGTAAGCCGTCCAACTGATGGAAGCTTCCATTCTTCACTGCCCAGATGGCAGATGGACTTCATTACATGGAGAAGGCTCCTGAACCATCTTTTTCCAGTTCTTCCCTTGTATCCTCAAGTTCCTCAACTTCACTTCTGATATCATGAACTTGGATCATTGCGCTCTCCTCATTCATAGAAGCTTTGAGCTGATCCCAGATGGCTGCTCTCCATTTGATAGCTGCTAATGAAACTGCAAGTCTGAGGTGGCAAGTGTCTCAATCAACTTTGTAACAGCTGAGGCTCTTTGGAAGCACTTCTGCTGAGTTAGGGGATCTACAAAAATGCCCCAGCCTCAGGTTCTTCAATAATTTTGCCATCCTTAACTCTATTCCACTTGGCAGGCTATGATCAACTCCTTTCATTTCAATGGCATAGTCGCCCTGTTCGATCAGTGTAGGAGTAAGCTCCATCTCTGTGTCCTCTTCTGTTCTCCTGGCCTTATTTTGATGTGTCAATAAAGACCTTCACTAATCTACTTAGATATCAGGCCAAGATCCTTTACTCTTTCCATCAACTTCTTGACTATGCCCCTGATTTGTTTAGCGTTCAGACTTTGATTCACTCAGGGCAACTGCCAGCTCAATCCATTCCCTGTATCCCATCTGAGCTACCATCAGTGTGGTCATAAGTTTCCATTCTGTGGCCTGTTGCCCCCATCCTTGTTATTTAAGCTTCCAATGACTGCCTTCCTTGATACAGGGACAGCTTTGACAATTGCTCCTGGCTAGCCTTCTTCAGCAAATCATGAAACTTTTTCTTAGCCAAGTTGTCAAAGTGGTATTGAGCTCTTGCATGGGGTACTGTTAGA
>JAANYP010004577.1:219948-323269 GCA_020465985.1 Centrapalus pauciflorus | reverse complement strand
ACCATCAGTGCAACAAAAGAAGGAGAAAACAAAACTGTTTGTTAAGTCTCCTAATTTTGAAAAGGGTGAATCATCTTCATCAACGAACTCCTTGGCACATACAGCCAAATCTTCAACAGGTATGAAAAGGTTGCAGAAAAACCAAGTATCTAAATCTTCTAATTCTCAAACTTCTTTTATGTCAGATAACGTTGTGAACGGGTCGCGAAAACAAGTATGGCGAAAGAAGCAAAGAGAAGAGAAAAACAAGATTATAAAACAAGAATGGCGCGTGAAAGGAAAAATTGTTACAGATAGAAACAGCAAAATTGAACATTCTGTCTGTAATAATAATAAACTTGTTAATAATTCTTGTGTTAAGTTTTCAAGATCGAAATTAATTGCTTTGAATTCTTATGTTTGTAAGTCTGAAACTGTGAAACATAATAAGCTTGTATGGCAACCAAAGAAAAAGGACCCAGTGTATGACAAGCAAAAGGATCCACAGATAAAAACTTCAAAAACAATTCCACCGAGAATTGTACAAAAGTGGATACCCAAAAGAACAATTCAGAAATGGGTACCTAAAATAAATTCAAACGATAAGCCTAAAGCCATATCAGTTAGCAAAATAAAAGATACTATGCATGTATTACCTAAATCTAAAGTACCCAACTACAAGTGGGTACCTCATGTGCTATTACGTTTTATAGGTAAACCATGTATGGTACCTTGATTCGGGATGCTCCAAACACATGACCGGACAACGAGACACACTCACGGACTTTGTAGAAAAGTTCTGTGGGACGGTAAGATTTGGAAACGATCAGTTTTGTCCGATCAAGGGATATGGATGTCTGAAATATGACAAAATCACAATACAAAAGGTCTTTTATGTTGACGGTCTTGGTCATAATCTATTCAGTATTGGACAACTGTGTGATAAGGGATTAGAAGTCAACTTTAAAGCCAATCGGTGCAGCATCAAATCAGCAGAAGGAAAAGAAATTCTAGCAGGAACCAGGAAAACAAATCTGTACTCTATTGATCTAGCCTCGATCAATCTGAAGAAAGATGTCTGCTTATTGTCAAAAGCAACATCCAAAACAGCATGGCTTTGGCATCGTCGTCTTTCGCATCTAAATTTCAATGAACTGACCAACCTAGCAAAAGGAGGGTTAGTTAAAGGGCTGCCGGCGCTTAAATATCAAAAAGAGCAACTATGCGCGGCATGTGAAAAAGGAAAGATGACAAAAGCCACACACAAATCCAAAACAGCACACTCATCCACAAGAGCATTAGAGTTACTGCATATGGATTTGTGTGGACCAATGCGAGTACAGAGTATAAATAAGAAAAGATATGTATTGGTGATAGTTGATGACTACTCACGATACACATGGGTGTTTTTCCTGAAATCCAAATCAGATGCCACCGAATCTATCATCGACTTCATCCGAAAAATACAAGTAAAGTTGCAACTCACCATCCAGACAATTCGCTCAGACAATGGAACAGAGTTCAAGAACAAATCATTGGACTCGTTCTTAAATTCAGTTGGAGTTACACATCAATTCTCAGCTGCTCGGACTCCACAACAGAACGGTGTCGTTGAAAGAAGAAATCGGACACTAGTGGAAGCAGCTAGGACGATGTTGGCCTACTCCAATTTACCATTGTTCTTGTGGGCAGAAGCGGTTGCAACAGCATGTTTCACACAAAACCGTTCAATAATAAATAAAAGATTCGGAAAGACTCCGTATGAGCTGATCAATAAAAGAATACCTAATGTTAAATTTTTCCATGTCTTTGGTTGCAGATGCTTTATATTGAATGATAAAGACAATCTGGGAAAGTTTAATCAAAAGGCGGATGAAGGAATCTTCATCGGGTATTCAAAGGAATCGGTTGCTTTCCGAATATACAACAAGAGAACCAAGATAGTCAACGAGAGCGTAAATGTTAAATTTGACGAAGGAATGATCATGGCTTCTGAACACACCAGTTCAGAACCCGGAACTAACATGCAGACTTCTTTGGAGTCCAATAAACAAAATGCTGAACAAAATGAATTAAATAAGTTGTTTGAGAACTTTTATGATGATTATTTTGAAACTCCCAAATCTAATGTTCAAAATTTGGTGCCTGACAGGATCACTGAAGATCCAGTTGTAGTTTCAGATCTATCTCAACAACAAAGTTCAGAAGAAACTGGAGAAGCTTCAACAGTAAAGGTGCAGTCAACTACTGAGACTGTACAACCAATTGAACCTCCACATACTTCTGAAACCCCTATTACTTCAGAACAGTCAGAAGCTCCTACCTCCGATGTTCCACCTACAACATCTGCAATCACTCCCGAACCATATGTAGATTCCAATCCCAACCAAGACCCAATAGAACCGTTTCCACATACAGTTAAGTGGACAAGAAATCACCCAATAGAGAATATCATTGGTGATCCATCGTCATCAGTCCAAACCAGAAGGGCTACATTAAATGAATGCTTATTTTCAAATTTTTTAAGTAAGATTGAACCTAAAAATGTAAAAGAAGCCCTTCTGGATGCTGATTGGATTGTGGCGATGCAAGAGGAACTCAACCAGTTCGAACGGTTAAAGGTCTGGCGACTTGTTGAGCGACCAAAGGACAAATCTATAATTGGCACGAAGTGGATCTTCAAGAACAAGAAAGATGAACACGGCGTCATTATTCGAAATAAAGCTCGTCTCGTGGCCAAAGGATACAGTCAACAAGAGGGAATTGATTATGATGAAACATTCGCACCAGTTGCACGCATTGAAGCTATAAGGATGTTTTTAGCTTTTGCCGCACATAAAAATTTTACAGTATATCAAATGGATGTCAAAACTGCGTTTTTAAACGGGGAGCTAACAGATGAAGTATATACATATCAGCCCGAAGGGTTTACTGATCCTTCGAAACCTGATCATGTATATATTTTGGATAAGTCACTGTATGGCCTTAAACAAGCACCTCGTGCTTGGTATGATGCACTTTCAACATATCTGTTGAAATGTGGATTTACAAAAGGTGCAGTTGACACAACTCTGTTTATAAAACGTCAGGGGCCAGATATTATAGTAATACAGATATATGTAGATGATATAATATTTGGGTCTACAAATCCTGAATTTTGTAAGAAATTCGCGTTTTTAATGTCCCAGAAATTTGAAATGAGCATGATGGGGGAAATTAATTTTTTCTTAGGTTTACAAGTAAAACAATTGACTGATGGTATTTTTATCAATCAGTCAAAATATATCCAAGACATGTTAAAGAAATTTAACATGGTCAATAGTACTCCTATGAAAACTCCCATGGCTCCGGATTCAAAATCAAAACTCGATGCGGACATCTCAGGGAAACCTGTAGATGTAACCCATTATCGAGGTATAATTGGGTCATTAATGTATTTAACAGCCAGTAGACCAGATATTATGTTTGCTACATGTGTTTGTGCTAGATATCAGGCAAATCCAAAAGAATCACACTTAACTGCTGCAAAACGAATTTTAAGATATCTCAAAGGTACACCAAATCTTGGTTTGTGGTACCCTAGGGAGTCTTCATTTCATCTGACTGCTTTTTCTGACGCTGATCACGCAGGTGATAAGATGGACAGAAAAAGTACGTCAGAAGCAGTACAATTCTTAGGTGACAAACCCGTATGTTGGTCATCCAAGAAACAACACTGTGTTTCATTGTCAACAGCTGAATCAGAATACGTGGCTGTATCTTCTTGCTGTTCACAAGTGTTGTGGATGAAAAGCCAACTACGTGACTACGGGTTTACACCAAAGAAGATTCCAATATACTGTGATTCTCAGAGTGCAATCGCTATTGCATCAAACCCGGTGCAACATTCTAAAACAAAACACATCGACATTCGGTATCATTTCATTAAAGATCATGTAGAAAATGGAAATATAGAATTATATTTTGTACCTACTGAATATCAACTAGCTGATTTGTTTACCAAAGCGTTAGATGAAAAACGATTTAATTTTTTGGTATACAAATTGGGTATGTTGAATCGTTAAGATTTAATAATTCAGTAGTTTCAAAATTTTAATTTTAAAATTTTCATTTTTTAAGTGATTTTTATCTGATGTTAAATTCAGGATTCATAAAAGGTTTACATACTTGAGAATTTAACGAGATCTGGAATGTCATGTGCAGGGGGAGCAGAAAAACATTTTATCTGATTTTGCATAAATCTGATAAAAATTATCTGTTATTTTGTAGGGGGAGCAGAGCTGCAAACTGAAATCATAAGTTGAGGGGGAGCAACTTTCAAAAAAATTCAAGGGGGAGCAAACGCATTTTGTTAATAATTTTAATTTTTTTTGTTGTGTGTGTTTTTCATTTTTTTTATGATGTGTATGTGAAATTTTTTTTTCTCAAGTATATTTTTTTTAAGTTCATTTTAAATTTTTTTTGAGCTGATGGATTTTTTTTTTATTTTTTTTTTAGTCACAATTTTTTTTGAAAAATAGGTATGTGGGCTAATGTGGTTTAAAATAGAAGATGGGCCGAATGTTAATATTGAGAAAATTTAAACATGGGCCGGGTTGTTTAACATTGAAAAATTCAAATGGGCCGGCTCAATTTGACTATAAATTTGAATTTTCAAATTCAAATCATTTTTTTCGGAAAATCAACTTCATCTTCTCCAACAAGCTTCTTAACTTTGAAGAAACCTCAAAAACCCACCAACCGACGGTTTTCTTTCATCAAAATTGTGAGTAAAAGTTTGTTTTTCTTTATTTTTTTCAGTTTGTTTGTGCATATTTTCAGAGTATTTGTTCAAATGTGAATATGTGTTCGTCTTTTTATTTTGAGTTCTTGGCCGTTAATGGTGAATCATCTGAATGATTCTTGAAACTGAAATTAAGTGTGTGTTGTTGTCCACAATGACAATATGACTATGAATCTGAAGTTTCATAAGTCATTTTCAATTCACACACACACAATCATCAATTTTTCAATCGAACAGTTTCGCATTTTTGATTTTTCTGAAATTTGAATTTTTAACAACTTTAAAGTTGTTTTTGTTCAAAGTTCAGTAAAACAAATGTGTTTAAAATTCATTTTCGAAGGGGGTTCAAGTGTTAAAACACTGAAAATGCTTCTTGAAATTAAATTCCTCAAATTCAGTGTGTTTTAGACTTGTCGAAAAACATGAAAAGACATTTCTCGAATACAGCTTCATTCGAGTTTCTTTGACGTATCATTCGAGTTGATCAACAGCTTCATTCGTGTTTCTTGAAAGTGTTACTCGAGTTGATCAACAGTTACATTCGAGTTTTTAAAGAGTCATTCGAGTTGAGTGACAGTGTCATTCGAGTTGTGATGCATTGTCATTCGAGTTTTATCTAAGCATAATTCGAGTTGCATCATGACTCATTCGAGAAATATGTGGATGTAATACTTAGAAAATTTTTCAGAACATGTGTTTCAAGCATAATCGAGTTGAGACTCTGTGTTAATCGAGAAAATAACTTAGTCATTCGAGTTAGGTGTTGAATTTCATTTTCTATTCGAGTTTAATACATGTTACATTCGAGTTTCATGTATATAACATTCGAGTTTTGTTGTGACTTAATCGAGTTTCATGTTTCTTCATTCGAGAAACTTCAAGACTCATTCGAGTTGAATCAAACTTCATTCGAGTTTTTCAGAGTCTTATTCGAGTTTCCTAGACTCTTCATTCGAGTTTTATAGTGTATTATTCGAGTTTGTAGTCTCATCATTCGAGTTGTATATAGACTTGGTCGAGTTTCATGTACATATCATTCGAGTTGTATGTAGACTTAGTCGAGTTTTCTAGTCTCATCATTCGAGTTGGGTGTAGTCTTATTCGAGTTGTATCATGTGTCACCCGAGATTATTACAGTGTCATTCGAGAATTGTATAGGTTCATTCGAGATTCATCAGAAATTTTTTTTCCTAAGTATAGAATTTTAAAGTTTTCAGAAAAAATGTCACATTTTTTAAGAAATTGTTACAAATTTGTGTTTTTCTAACATTGGTCTCTAAACGATTGACTTTGGAATTCTCTCAATAATTTTTCAATTATTGTCAGGAATCCCGATGCTTTAAACAGAAAATCACAAGTTATTGCAATTTCTGATAAAATGTTACAAGTTTTTCTACATTTTGAAGGTTGTACTTTGTGTACTTGGTAAATCTAACATGAATTTTATTTTTACAGGTATTCAAATGGCATCTCCTGTACAATCCCAAAATTCTAATTCCTCTGATGCTCAATCATCATCAAACCATACTCTCGTCTCTACCCCAGTCCGATCAACTTCTGTAGCCCGTTCCTCACAAACCCATATTATTCCTGATAACCAACTTGTAAAACCAAAACATTGCCTTCCGTTTCGTGACAATAATCATCGTCTTGATACCAAAGTCATCAAAGTAAGCCATCCTATCATAGTGGACATATTGAAAGGTCATCCACTAGGTTATCTATTACAATACAAACCGTCTATTCCTCAAGTGTACTTACAACAATTTTGGCACACTGTCAAATTTGTTCCCGCGGACGGAAATCACCACTTCAAAGTAACAATTGACCAGTTCAAAACGAAAATCACCCTAGCAAGACTGCGTCATAACTTGTTTCTTCCAAGACGTATAGATACTGTGAATTTCCCTGAGTTGGCAGATTTTGAAGACTTTGTTTCTGATGAAGAGCTGGTTCATGATTTAATCTGCCTAGGCTACTCAAAACCACTTCCGAAGAGCTCAAAGTTTCACAGAAATGGATTGAATGGCGAATGGTATACGTTATTTGGGATCATCAATAGGTGTATGACATCTAAGCATACAGGGATTGACAGATGCAGCATTCACTGCTTGAGAATCTTTCATGGGATAGCATTCAATAAACATTATGACTTTGCTCAGTGCATATGGGAGGATCTAAAGGAGGTTGTGCTTGCAAAAACAACAAATCGAGCAAGGAAATTTGTGCCACTTCAGAGATTTATACAGATCCTTATTCGAGGGATCTTAAGGGCAAATGAAAATATTCCAAAGCGAGCCAACTCTCAACGATGCCCAGACTATGTTATGATGAGTCTACATGAAGTGCCGGACTCTCCTAATGCAAATATCATGCCGATTCCTGAATATTTACTGAAGTATGCAGATCCTGAGAGTGAAAATGTGAGGTTATATAGAATAGATCATGCTCCCATAGAGACCCAAGAACCGGGTTCTCTTAGCCCAGGAGCTTTAAGGATAGCGGAACCTCAGCAAGGGGCTGAAGTTCAGGTTAGCCGTTCTGAGAGTGAGGGTGAAGGAAGTGTGAGGGGTGGTGAGGAAGAACAAGAGAAATCTGATTCTGAGAGAACTCTATCTGATATTCAAGAAGAAGAGGGAGAGGGTGATGATGATGATGATGGTGATGATGGTGGAGATCATCATGAAGGAGGGGGAATGATGATTGAGGTTGAGCACATCGCTGTAGAGAGTGTGAGGGTGCCCTTAAGCCCAGAAAGCCGGGAATTAACCACATCCACTGTTAGCTCTCCTATGAGAGTTAGCATTGAACAAGTCAGTATCCCACTGACGACTGCACACCCTCCTATCCACTCAATCTCCTCTCAACAGGAGATTGTTTCATTTGCTCACCGGGATGAAACACACAATCTATCCGAAAGTCAATTGGACTTGATGGATATTGAAACCAGTACACAGTTGCCCGTGTGTACGACTTCATTTGATTCACTGAGTCTAGATCCTATACACATTAGGACACTTGAGTCGACTTCATTCGTTGAAGTCAGTGTGGCCGAACTTCGTGTTCCCACCGGAACACCCTTAGTAATGGAAGCATTTGTTGCTCCGTCACTTGAAGAGGGTGGAAGTCCAGTCAGAGAAACGCAAATACCAACTCTGAGCACTGGCCACACAGAAGTTCTGTTTACCAGTTCAACTGTTGTGTCAACTGGAAGTCTTCGTGACCCAGTAGTGAGTTTATCCCCGTTTGTGACCGAATCAACTCTGTCAACAGCCTTGAATGCAGTTGTTTCTGGAGTCAACACGCATGTATCTAATCAACTGGCTGAGGTCATGGCTCAAATGTCTAACATTCAGAAGTTTTTGAAGGGAAAGGATGTTGCGGAGGAGTCGGTTAAAAGAGATGAATCAAAACAAGCAATAGAGGAGTTGAAGGAAGAGTTAAAAGATTTTGTTTTTGATCAATTTGACGAGATGAGAGAACGCATGATCAGTTTAGAGAATACAGTGGTAACGGCTTTAGGAAATTTGTCTGAAAGAGTAGCTGCAGTAGAAGAGACGTGTAAGGCTCAAGCTTCCTCATCCAAAAGGAAACATGATGAGCATGATGAGGACTCCGATGATGCTCCTCATGAGGGGGAGAAGAGGAGAAAGCTTGATGAACCAACGCCTGGGTTATTAATGATTACGTATCCAGAAAAGGAACCGGAAGTTCAAGAGAAAGAGGCTGGAGGCTCAAAAGATTCAGCTGGTGAACAAAGAGAGCTGGGATTGATTCTTCATGAAGATGTTCCAGTTCCTTTGAACATTCAGTCTGATATCTATCACTTTGTCGAATATATTGATTCAGATGAAGACAATCAAGAGAAAAATCAAGATTTAAGTATTCAAGGTATAGGAGAAGAGAGGGAGGAGTACATTGAAGTATCAGAAGATGATGATATAATTGCCTTAACTGATGTTGATTTCAGAGCTGAAAGAATTGAGGAGGAGGAAGGGTTAGTTGAAGAGATTTTGAAGGATACTGATTTGACACCAACGGTTGAAAAGCCTGAGGTGGTTATTCAAGTTAAAGAGGAATTTGAAGAGTTTCCAGTTGAGAGCAGTGTTGCACAAGAAAAGGTCATACTGAATGAGGTTGAGGTAATGGATAGATTCTTCAACGAGTATGTGCTTGCCGATGAGTCTAAGAAACAACATAGACTCAGATTTGAAGCTCAACAAGTGGTGCAGAGAGAAATTCAAGATATGTTGACTTTGTTGAATAAAGATGAGATAAGCAAGAAGAAGGTGAAAAAGCTAGAGCTTCCAGAGAATAGATCTGCTGAATTCATCAGAAAAAGGAATAAGATGCCTTATATTGAAGATATTTTGGAGAAAAGGATTTTTTGCAAGAAACAAGCTCCCTGTTCATTTCTCAAGTTATTCCGAGTTTTAGAGCCGAACATGCCCAATCTGGTCAACTATGCCAGTTTCTTAAGAAATAAGACTCAAGAGGTTGAGAAGGTGAAGAGTGAATTCAGGATAGTAGATCTGGTGATGATTGAAAAGGAAAGATTTGTTAAGATTTTTTATCCGAAGTTTACTGTTACCAGGTCCGATGGAAACACGTATGTATTCACTGAAGCCGACATGTTCAACATGCACTTGGTCGATATTGAAGATCTTTTTGACGAACTGTGCAGGAATAAAAGGAACGAACATTGTAGATTTGCGCTGAAGACATTGTTTCATTTTATGCATACCAAACTGGTATTAATGTCAGTGCAAGATTTACAGATTGGAGTTGAGAGAGGGATGAGGAAGATAAACATGACTGCGCCTCACAGAGATATTAAATTTGCTGGTGAGCTTAAAGAATTTCAAGTTATAATGGTGAAACATCCAGCTGTCATGTACAAAGATAGAAATAAAAGATTGAGAGCCATGAGAAGTGTTGAACTGAATAAGTTTTCTGACGGAACATTGATTAAAGTGTTGACTGGTCTGAAAGGCAAACTGGCAGCAGATCAGAAGAGGAAGACAAAGAAAGGTGCTCTGTCAGTTAACGATAGAAAACTCATGGTTGAATTTATCTCTAAGATTGAATGGAGGCTGTCAGATAGAAAAAGTGTTCGAAGATTTGAACAGAAGCTTGGATTGTCAACATGAAGACTTTGCTTCTTTCATCAAAGGGGGAGATTGTTGGAATATGTTTAGTTGATGAAAGATTAAAGTCTAGGGACTTAATATGTAATTTCCTTATAGTTTGTAATTGTATATAAATAGTCATGTTGACTTTCTAGATAAAGAGATCTGTCAGATTTTGTACGAATTAACTTTTGAGAAGCAGCTGCACTGTACGAAGGATTTTACACTTCAACGTATTGTAATCATCAAGATCTTAAATCCAATCATTCGGTTAGTTTTGATTACATTGATTGATCTTATTAATCGTATTGTGTTGATTGAATTGGTAGAAACTGTATTTCTCAAACCATTTGTTTTTCAATCTCAAAAATTCGTCGTCATCTATTCAAAATAGGCTTTAAAAAGGTATTTTGTGTAAATCTACCGTTTGTTTGACCCATCGAGCTTCCTCTCTTAGCTCTCATTTTCTTGCTTATTCAGAGTTATTTCTCTATAAATGCTTGTGTAAGAAGATACAACGGCAAGGTGACGGTTTAGGGTAATGAGTCGACATGTGTATATGTTAGCACGGCTGTACGGGTTTGTTGAGTTGAGCTTTGAGGACATTTTTATGATATGGAAAATACTATAATATCAACGTAATTCTTGAAATTCCAAGGCTTTAAATCTATATTAAAAGACCAAATTTATGTATTTTCAATTAGCTTTGGCTAAAATAGAACTTTGATTATTTTTGTCCCACATTGGTATAAGTGGAAGATGAAATGGTCTTCATGCCTGTAAAAGGAGTCTAATACTTTAAAACTTGGTTAAAGTGCTCCAGTTAAATGCATTTTAAGTATTTCATTTTTTGCTTTTCTAGAGTGTGGAAAAAATACGAGTCAAATCTTTGAAGAACGTGACTATAGTTAAGGGTGGCTTGAGAGATTTGTCTTTGTAATTGTAAAAGTATCATATAGTAAAGTTTTCTCTTTGGAGGTCTTGTTTTGAAGTTTTTCACATATACTCTTGTGTTCAAGTTTATTTTTATTGGACGGGTTATAGAAAAACTTTGAGACCATCTTCCTAAGTCCCAACAAGTTATATCAGGGCCAAATTTGGTGGACGTTCAACTTTAGAGTTTTGTCGTATACTTTTAAGAGTTTGCCGCATGCTTTGTGGTTGTAGTTTTGCCTACTACCACATTAAAACAAACTTGTAATTATTTTGAGACAAGTTCAGTCACATTGGGTTGAACGGGGAAGGAGATGGGAAACGCTTTAATTCCCGACCCCGACCCCGGTCCTATTTAATATCGTAGTATAAATTATAATATTTATGTAATTTTATGATGTAAACTATCATTATAGTTTAAATAGATATTATAATATGTGTTTGTTTGTGTGTGTGTGTGTATATATATATATTATTGTTAAATATCTTATTTATTTTTTCTAAACGTTTTATAAGTTTTTTACATATATATTTATTATTTTGGTTGTATTACAAACTATTAGTTATCAATGTATATAACTAAAAAATGTTGAGATAATTTGTTATAAAGTTTATATACATGTAATATACTTTTTAAAACTATACTTGGTAGTATAAAACTACAAACTTAATCATTTGTTAGAATGTTAGAAAACCTGATACCCGACGGGAATCTCCGAAACCCGATGGGGTCGAGGATGGGGCCGAGAAGTCAATACTCGTTGGGGATGGAGGAGGGGACGGGAAATGAAATCCCCGGTCATACCAGCCCCGTTGCCATGCCTAGCTAAAAGCCCATTGGCATGCACTTTGGTCCTATAATCTAACACCTTCCTTATTGTCAGCAAACTGAATACAAACTTGTTGACAAAATCGATGGATGAAGTTAGTTTGCGACCGATAATGATATATACATATTTGAAGGGATCTGAGAAGGTTTCGAACCATTCTCTTTTTAAAACATCCGTATTCGTATGATAATCATCGAAATACAATCAACTTTTTATGGGTGACTAAGCTTTGTTCTCCAAATAACATAACTTACAAACGCCTTGGTAAGATAAAAGAGTTGAAATGGAAATTGTCTTTGAAGTCCCCTAAAGTGGTTTGGTTATGTTTTGTCTCAAATTTTAGCATGCTTACTAGTGTAAACATATTATAAAAAAATGTTGACCTAAGTCAAAGTAAAATCTCTAATTCCTTGTGCCTATTGCTTTAAAGGTTGTACGGTAAATTTTACAAGTGCCAAAAATAGAAAAAATACTGATACTGGTACCTAGGGGTGAACAGTATTTGGTTTGGAATAAAAAAACCGAAAATCAAACCAAACCGAATTCGATTTAGACCAAACCAAATATTAAATTCGGTTTTCGAATTGGTTTTAGACCAAATCGAATTTCAAATTAGGTTTATGGTTTCACCAAGTATAGACCAAACCAAACCGAATTACCAAAAAAAAAATTAATATTCATTAAATATTATATATATATATATACACACATATATATATATATATATATATATATATATATATATATATATATCTGTGTGTGTGTGTGTATGTATGAATTTATAAGTATTAGAATTGAGCTTTTAATCATTTATTAATTTGGTATGTTAATGGGCTAACACAATACCCAAAACCAATGTCAAAACCTAAACATAATACTCATATCCAATTACTCATTACCCAAACCAAAAATATACCCATTGTTTTCTACTTTTCTACTTTGATTTTCAGTAATTCCGAACCAAACCAAATTAAAATTCGGTTTTCAAATTGGTTTGGCTATCTTTGAATTCGGTTTTCGGTTTGACCTTAAAAAATTTTCAATTCGAAGAAACCGAGGAAACTGTAAACCGAACCGTTGCTCGCACCTACTGGTACCATATGGTCAAGTTTTCGTTTCAAATTTTTTGGTCCGGTGCTGGACCATTATTCAACCTCTCTACCTGCAATCCTACATGATGCATATATCATCTTTCTGGAATTGGATTTTAAGATCGGTGAAGAGCAAAATGGAAGAGAAGATGGCCAAAGTTTGATATGGTTGGCAAATAAGTTCCCAAAGCTTCACTCCACACATTACTATCATCATCCTTACTATCATCATCCTTAATCAACCAATAAGTTGATGCCACGTGGCATGAAAAATATCCAAACTACATCAAATAACCACCATGCTTCTCCATGCCTATTGTTATCACAAATGCCATCGCCTCATCTTCATCACCCCAATCTATTTTCATTTTTCCAAAATCCACAAATTGTCTGAAATTACCAAAATGCCCTCAAACATTCATATACACCACATGCCTCATGCCTGTATAGATTTCTCCACCTTAAGAATAAAGGGTAGTCTACATGAAAGGACTGCATTAGAGTTGTACAAAGTGAAACTCTAGTTGTACACTCCAGGCTGCCCCTTCATTCATTTTGTGTCTCACAAATACTATCACTTGGGAGAAAATGACCAAAAACCCATTTCCAGTGGCTCATTAAAATGCTAATTCTCTTTCTCTCTCTCATCTCTTATACTTCAGAAAGTTAGAGAGAGAGAGAGTGAAAAAAAAAAGGAAAAATAATAATGGCAGTGTCCACAGTGTACACAGTCCAATCTCTAAACTCAAAATGTTCAATCTCAACACCCACAAAAACCTATTTGGGAATTCAGCAAAAACAAATATTCTTCTATAGCAATGCTGGTAAAAAGACTAATAGGGGCAGGGTGAGAGGTGGTGAGATAAGATGTTCAGGGGACACAATAGTAATTGGACTAGCAGCAGATTCAGGATGTGGGAAGAGTACCTTTATGAGGAGATTAACCAGTGTGTTTGGAGGTGCAGCAGAGCCACCAAAGGGAGGGAATCCTGATTCAAACACACTCATTAGTGACACAACAACTGTGATATGTTTAGACGATTACCATTCGTTAGATAGAACCGGGAGGAAAAATGAGGGGGTGACTGCACTCGATCCCAAAGCCAATAATTTTGATCTTATGTATGAACAGGTAAAAGCTCTAAAAGATGGTATTGCGGTCGACAAGCCTATTTATAATCATGTTACCGGACTTTTGGACCCTCCTGAGCTCATCAAGCCACCTAAGATCCTTGTTATTGAAGGTTTGCACCCAATGTAAGTTTTCATTTCGGTTGTTCAATCGAACCTATGATCTTATACTCATATGGTTACAACTTACATGGGTATTCTTTTTTATTTTTTCTGGTTAAATATAACTCGAAAATTATAACGAAATTTAAGAGAATTTTCGAATTGTAATGATAAGCGGAAGAGTCTTGGTGCATCAAGATGTCTTTTATTAATCACAATGGTAGACAGGTCTGAGTGTATAGAATGGAAAATGTCACTAAATAGCTTTGTACTATAATTACCAAAACGTACCATTTCAGAAAGGTGTTACTACATAATCGGACCAAATAAATAGATACTACCAAAATGAACCAACGACAAAAATACGTAGCTATTTAGTGACATTCACCTTATATAAGATAAATATAGTATATGTTATTTAAATTTGAATTGGTGAAAAAGTATCTGTAACTATGCTTTTAATATTTTGTAGGTATGACCAGAGAGTAAGAGATCTCTTGGACTTCAGTATCTACTTGGACATCAGCAACGACGTTAAATTTGCCTGGAAAATTCAGGTATTATTAAATCCTCGATTGCGTATTCTACCAAGGTTGGATACTAGGATTGTTATTATCATTCTTATCCTGGTATCTGATTTATTAAATGCGGTGATCAGTTGTTCCAACTGTATTGTGCTAACAGTTTCTATAAATTGCAGCGAGATATGGCAGAAAGAGGACACAGCCTTGAAAGTATCAAAGCTAGCATTGAGGCCAGAAAGCCAGATTTTGATGCTTATATTGGTAAACAATCTAAGAGCTCTCTCTCTCTCTCTCTCTCTCTCTCTCTCTCTCTCTCTCTCTCTCTCTCTCTCTCTCTCTCTCTCTATGTATGTATGTATGTATATGTATGTATTTACTCAAATTACTAATCAATTTATCTATTTGCATTATATCAACTGTACATGTTAATTACTATAATAGTTGTACAATTTCCTAGCATGTAACATCAAATGACATGAAAATGTAACGTACTTTGAGTTGATGTTCAATTTGGGGATCATACTTTTAAAAGGTTTATTTTAGGAATCATAGTTTGAAAAACACATGTTTTCGGGATCCAAAAGATCAGAAAATGTACATTTAAAGATTATCTTAATTTCAATCAATCTCTTGATTTTGGATCCAATAAACATGCATTTCACAAACCATGATCAATTAATGTGTGTTTTTCAGACTATGACCCTTAAATGTGTGTTTTTTAGACTATGACCCTTAGATGTATGCTTAGAAAGAACGATCCTCACCGAAAATAAGCTGCATTTTAATGCCATTTTCTCTTAAAAGCAAATGTAAAAATTTTGTTGCAAATTAGTTCCTTAATTTTTTGTTTTGAAGTGATAAAGTCTGAACATTTGTTTAAGTGAAAAAATCACTGATTTTTTTTAAATCAAAAAGTCCCCTAAACTATCATTTGTAAATCAAAAACCCAACAACATATTTTCTAATCATGCATACAAGTGCGCTTAGGGAGTATTTCACTTTATCAAAATAAATTGAAGGGACCTAATCATGCAAAAACAAGTTTGTGGTATGACTAAACTGTGAAATGTCTAAAAGTACGTAGAATTTTCTGGGGTAAACCTCCATACTAATATATGTCAACGACAACGATTGGATACATGTATATTGGATTTAGATTACCTTTTCCTACACTTACGTGGATTTTGGGCTTCGATTTCGTTTTGTAGACCCACAAAAGCAATATGCAGATGCAGTTATAGAAGTGTTGCCCACGCAGCTGATTCCAGGCGACAACGAGGGGAAGGTGTTGAGAGTGAAGTTGATAATGAAAGAGGGAGTGAAATACTTCAGCCCTGTTTACTTGTTTGATGAAGGCTCCACCATCTCATGGATCCCATGTGGAAGGAAACTCACATGTTCTTATCCGGGCATCAAATTCGCATATGGCCCTGATGCTTACTTCGGTCATGAGGTCAGTTATCATAATCCTATAACACAACCTGTTTACGATCAAAATATATTTAAGTGCTATCTCCTAATGAATCAAATGGGTAAATCAAGAAATTTAGCTAACAAGGAAATGAGTCAAACGGGTTGCAGCTCAGCAAAAAAGTGTATTTTTATTGCATATGTAACACTCCAGTTATTCATACAGCTTTTATAATCATATGTAACACTCCAGTTATTCATTAAAACAATGTAACAGATAAATTAAAATTTTGCAAAAAGTTTTGGGTCCACTCAATGTGAACCATATTTGACTTGTTACTGATCCATCCAATTTGCCACCTCTAATTATTACATGCCCATCAGTGAGTGCACTAGTATTAGCAGGTACTTAGACTGTAGAATTTTTTTTACCTTTCAGGTCTCTGTGTTGGAGATGGATGGGCAATTTGACAGACTGGACGAACTCATCTACGTTGAGAGCCATTTGAGCAACATCTCCACCAAATTCTACGGAGAAATTACTCAACAAATGTTGAAGCATTCCGACTTCCCTGGTAGCAACAATGGCACTGGTCTCTTCCAAACCATTGTCGGTTTGAAAATTCGAGACCTCTTTGAACAAATCACAGCCAGCAAGGCCTCGGCTCCATTGGAAGCTACAAAAGCTTAAAGTAAAAAAACAAACAAACAAGTGGTTTAACTTGGAACAAAAAAATCCCTTGATTTCCCTTTCCTCTACAACCTCTTTTTTTCATGTAAAATTCCGAGTGTTAGGCTTTTATCACGAGTCTCATGAGAGTTACACTCCCATATGTATTTAGTTCCATTGTCTATTCCTGGAGATTTGTAACATAGAGAATCAAATTTTTATATGAAATCTTGAGAAGATCAATGAACAGCTTCTTACCAAGGATTATCTGCATATATTAACATGAGCATGATTGTTATATTGCATTACTAACTTATATACAAAGTAACAAGATACGTATATACTATCAGGTTACTATCTTATGAATTCTAGTAAACATAAACAATACTTATAACTTTATATAATTATAGTGAAAAGACATACTAATAATAGTCTCAAAATATATTGATAAGAACACGGTTTCATCACGTTTATTGGATCAGCCCAATGGTCCTTCTGTGTGGAAAGTTTATACAAGGAGAAAGAATAGGAAGGAAGTTAGTTACATTGGGTGGGGAATATTATAATAAATGGGAGAATGCATGGATAAAGATCTCACGTTTATGATTTTGTTAGTTATTCGGCTATTGAGCTTCGGCAGAAAGTTATCACAGAATACCTGGAACTTTTCTGAACCCCTATCGTTCTTCTTGTTAATTGAATGAAATCCAATTTCGTTTTCCATTAGCTACTTGTTTCCTTACTATAAGTTCTTCCTATCACATATGTGCTACTAGATTTTCCGAACATCTAAATAGCAAATATGAAGTTACAAATTAATATACATAATTACTGACTTGTAACAAAGTTGTTCGTACTTAGTACAAAGTTTGGCCCATTGTGCCTTCAGCTCACAGTTTGAGAGATTTTACCCTTTGCTTGCAAGCTTGCAAAGTAGGTTTCTCTATGCACCAATGATATTTTAAAGAACGATGATACAGCAATTGGTAATAACTTCCAAAAAAAACTGTGTTTTATTTATAACAAATAAACTTGATATTGACTTTGCTTGTAACTTTGCTTATTGGTTTTCCTATAGAGATTGATGAGGCGATCACGATCATAACGGGAAAGGGAAAGAAGAACTGGCTACGAATGATTAAGAGTCAAATTTGATATAATCCACTATGCATATACTCATATATAATGATGAACAAAAATATAAACATTGGTTCCATTCATGACCTGTAAATGGAAATATGTATAAGCCATAAGGGTGTGATTAGTGGAAAAAGCTAACAAGTGTCTCTATAAGTGGTTTCGTGTATGCATTCCCCTTATGACTATGAATAGGTCTAAATTAATAACGTTTGTGCAAAACCTAATCGACATCTATAAAGTGTCGTAACACCCATGTAGTTGGCTATTTGACACGGAGTTTCTTGATAGTTGCTGATACTGATTGCGCAATCGTTTTCACTCCTAGATCCTATTTACTAGAAGATGCAGATTGACTATCTTAGAATATATTATCTAATTGAGAATTCAAAACTCAAAAGTCACTAATGAACCCTTCAACTTCCAGTTAAGTTTTGGTATATTTCGGGAGTTTCTTAAGACTGAACCATAATAACGATTCTCAAATTTGACAAAACTCGAAAACCGAGTTCCGAACCGGCACTTCGTTTTGGCTAAGTAATGATCGGTTTCGAGAAATCAATTATTAATCTCATCCTAAGTTGAACTATCTCACTATTACCGAAGGTTTTACACATGTCGACTATAATGGAGATCTAACAAATAAGCGTCCGTTATTGTGTCTTTGTTGGTGGTAATCTTGTTTCTTGGAAAAGTAAGAAACACAATGCCATATCTTGTCCAAGCATAGAATCTGACGACACAAGCCAAATGTGAACTTATATGGCTTCGTAATCTTCTTAGTGAAATTGGGTGCAGTCAAACGACACCAATGTACTTGGTGTGATAATGAAGTAGTTATTCATATCATAAACATCCTGATATTCCATGAAAGAACGATACATCTAGAAGTTGAATGTCACTTCACTCATGAAAATCTAGATGATAGACCATCCCAACTCCAAGCACTTCCTTGGAATCGTGATGATTATATTTGTAACAAACTAGCATATTCAATGTCTATGCTCCAGCTTGATGGGGAGTGTTAGATTATATTATGTATATATGGCTCATTAGGTTATGCTCATTTGCTTAAGGGGCTAGTTTACGTTTCTATGTATATGTGTGTGGTACCACTGTATTATTAGGTTCTCAAGAAAATAGACTTATTATTAGTTTACATGTCTAGTTAAGGCGAAGCTAGCCTTTATGGACCCACTATCTCCTCTATTCATGGGCAATATGGGAGAAGGTTATATCAATACACCCTATATGACTCTTCGTTCTCGAAAAATTGTTTACAAAGTTATCTATCATAATGCCACTCTGATAATCCAATGGGAAACCGGTTCCTTCTTGGTAAATTTAAATTATTAACCACTTTGGCAACACTGTATCACGAGTCACGATTTGTTCTTGGTACAGGCCCATACAATGTCCAAAACACGTGGTGTGGCTAGCACTTATGAACCCAACATCTCTATTCATTGGCGATATGGGACAATGTTGTATTAGGATTCGAAATATCTTTTTATCCTTGTGGTTCCATCTCAATGGGACTCGGGGTTCGTTGCTATTGTTGTTATCCTTGTGGCATTCCCAACAAATCACACAAATGTTGATAATCAAAACTATAACATTGTTTGATCCTTTTTCATCATTGGACTTCTAAAGACCATATAAAAGTCTCAAACCTTTGAAACCATTTAACTTCATCCTCGAGGGACCAAGTGTTAAGGTGTATCCCAAGGTTAGGAGTTTGGGTCCCATTGTGGACAAAGGTGTAGATTTAGAAACAGGGTTAGGGTGTGTGTGAATTGTTGTTAAAAAAACTTGTCACCAGGTTGATGAGCCCAAATTAATTGAAAGTAAAGGCACACCTAAGGCGACCAGCCCAACATCTTGTCCAAGGTAGTGAAAGGTAAAGGCATACGTATATACCACCTACCTAACATATATACCTACCAACACACACATACGTAATATGTCTGCAAAAAAGTTTTTTTAATTAACGGAATGTTCTTCCAATTTAATTGTTATAGCTTTTACAAAGTTTTATGATGTGAATGTGTGCTAAAACCTTATATCCCACAAGTTCGGTTAGCTTACATAATTTAATGTGTGCATATCAAGTGCAAATGATAAAAGCTGCAGAAAAGGGAGCAAAACTTAGGTTAATATTATCGTAGAGGTGACCTTTTAAGGATTTTGAAGACTATAGCCATAGTCTTGTGTATTAACCTTATTCTGTGATGATGTGACGGGATAATGTACTGTGCAATGTTTGGGAATCGTGTAATGTGAAAAAGTTATTATGTTGCAAGATTATGGGGCTGTTTGTTAATGTATTAATGAGCTTAATGGTGATTCTCGGTCAGCCAATATCTTCAGCCGGTTATATTGCAATGTTTGTTGCATGACTTAATGAATAAGCATAACCCCTCGGTCAGCCTTTTCCTTCAGCCACAAAAGATATGTGGTCCACATTCAGTCTCATCTATTCCAACATTACCCCTCAGATCCTCCACTCCACGACGTCCTGCTCCTACACTCTTCCACACGAACTGCAGCTCCTCCACAAGACCACTGCCTA
Source organism: Centrapalus pauciflorus (assembly GCA_020465985.1). Taxonomy (NCBI): domain Eukaryota; kingdom Viridiplantae; phylum Streptophyta; class Magnoliopsida; order Asterales; family Asteraceae; genus Centrapalus; species Centrapalus pauciflorus. The sequence goes on along the minus strand of JAANYP010004577.1, from coordinate 302,978 downwards.
CCTGCAACTCCTCCACACAACCATCGTCGCCGACTGACAACTCCTCTTCTTTCATCGGGTCTTGATATCTCCTCCTTCCAAAGTCGTAATCCATCACCATCGTTTCACGGCTGTGCTACAGCTCCGATCTTCTACCGACTCTGCTCCAGAAAGTTTTCTTCCTTCTCTTCAACAACTCCTCTTCCATCTCTGTCAGAGCATGACTACCGATTGAGAGGTGCCTAGTCCTTAGTGGTAGAAATTAAAAGGGGGAGGGAAGAAAAAAATAAATCCAATCTTGGTTCACACTAGAATCTCAATGATGCTTGTTGATCTTTCAAGAGTTAAAGCATCATCAAAATTCCGAAAAACCCAACAAAGATGTTTCATTCTTCTCTGATCTTATAATCTCCACCATCAAAAGCAACCCACGATTCGATCACAGAGATTATTGAATAATTAACGTGATTGCAACCCTGAGAAGACGATGCAGTAGGTTTGTCGGTACAGAACCCTAAGAAGAAGAAGAAGATAGAAGAAGAAGATGGAAAGCAGATGAAAGTAAGAGTGAAGTGAAGAGAAAGAAAAAGAAAACACAAAAAAGAAAGAGAAAAACTCTAGCCGAGAGAAAGTAGCGAAAAGAAAACACCCAAGCTTGAATCTTTATGTTATGTTCTTCTACCAGTAACATTACTTTTTTTTTTTTTTTTGCAAAGATTTCTTTGTGTGCAGATGAGACTAGCTTGGGGGTTCTTTTATTCTCAGCAACACTTTCTAGAAATCTTGGATGGTTAGGTGAAGTGAAGTTTTTGTTTCTTATGGGTGGTCTTGTAATAGTTGGTTTTGTATTGATAAATAATGGTTTCTTTTAGGTATATATATATATATATATATATATATATATATATATATATATATATATATATATATATATATATATATATATATATATATATATATATATATATATATATATATATATATACTTTTTGTTGTTGTGGTTGCTGATTTTCTCACAAATGGCTACAATTATGATGGAGTCAAGAGTTTAATAGTTTAATTAGATCGAGTTTGGGGTTGTTGATGTGTTTTCTTGTTTTTTTTAATAGAGCTAGGTGTTTTTACTTTCAGATAGTTTGTTCAATACAAAAAATAAATAGATGGTTAAAATAGACAGAATGATAAAATTGTCATTTTATCTCATTCAGACTGTTTATTCAGCAACAAAGCAAACATTCTGTTAATTTTCCAAACAGCATTACTTAATCCAGACAGTCCTCTAAATCCAGACAGGACTTAATGAAAAAAGTTAACAAACAGGCCCTATATGACACTTCAAATTTATAAAGCATACTAACCATATAAAGGTGTTAAAGTATCGAAGTCTACGAAATGCAACGTTTTATGTTGATTTTAAATTTTAATGTCTTGCATACAATGTGGAGAAATTTATTGAGGTGGGGGTCATTTTGATTACTGGGCTGTTACATGAAGCTTACAAATGGACTAAAAAAATGCCAATGGAAATTGTTAAAGTTGTTTGGGAACGGTTCTCGATGTATGTAGGATGCACGGAAGGTTCTGAGTTCGACTCCCTCGGGTTTCCCACCTTGGGTTTACTTGCATGTCGATTAAAAAAATGCTTATGTGCTAATAAACGCAAATGGGGTGATATAAAGATGGTCAGAAGTATGATGAGAGGAAATGTTGCAAACCAACTCCAGGCCAGGGCTCTACAGAAATGAGGGTCAGTTTCATGAGTTCTTGAATGTTGACATTTGAAATCGGAAAATATATATGAAGCATTAAAATGTTGGGAGAATTTCATATATACCCTCCTTAAAGTCCAAAATATCATATATATATATATACCCAATCAAACTTTAAAATATCATGTATACCCGTTCTTATTTTTAGTATATCAAATACACAAATCTTAAATTTAATATTTTAAAACTCTTCTATAATTATCAACTATGAAAATTTGGCATTTATACCCTTACCACTTTCCTTCCAAAAATTGATTTTTTCACGCTGCAAGACAAAAAACTCAACCACACAAAGCTAAATCCACACTAGAAACTCTTAGGTGTCGTTTGGTTCACTGGAATCCGAGAGAATTGGAGGGGAAAGAAATCCAATTCCAGTTAATTCATGTGTTTGGTTCAACTATAAAAAGAAATTGGCATCCATCAAAACTGAATTTTTCAATGAATGATAGGAAAATAACATTCCTTCACACTATGGATGGAATTCAATTCCTTTTAAATACACAAAGTGGTTAATTACAAAATTACCCCTTACGTTTAATACACTACGCTACACCATGTCCCGTCTTATCCCACCCACCCTACCTACCTACCTACCCACCATCCCATACCACCCACCCACCCACCCCATCCCATCCTACCCTACCCCATCCCACCCACCTCTAACCCACCTACCCCAACTATCCAACCTACTCTTACCTACTATCCATCATACCTACCTCTACCTACCTACCTACCCACACACCCATACCAACCCACCCTACCCCATCCCACCCACCTCTAACCCACCTACCCCAACCCTACCTATGTTATCCAACCTACTCTTACCTACTATTGACCATATCTACCCACTCACCCTACCTACGCTATCTAACCTACTCTTACCTACTACCCACCATACCTACCCATACCCACCCATCCTACCCTACCCTATCCATTACATCTTATTCCTACTTTATAGACTTATCCACCTCTACCCACCCACCCTATCCTACCCCATCCCACCCACCTCTACCTACCCAGCCCTACCTTACCTACGTTGTCCAACCTACTCTTACCTACTACCCATCATACCTACCCCTATCCACCTACCCATCCCTCATCCATCATACGTTACCCATCCAACCCACCTACCATTACCCTACCTACGCTATCCAACCTACTCTTACCTACTAGTCTACTACCCACCATACCTTTCCCTACCCACCCACCCATCCCTTCATCCACCCTACCCACCCCATCCCACCCACCCACCCTACCCTATCCATCTCATCCTACTCCTACCTTAGAGACTTATCCACCTCTACCCACCCTTCCCATCCTACCCTATCAACGAATTATGAAATTGGATTCCAATTTCATTTTTAACCAACCAAACATGCTTTGGATTCCAATTCCAATTACTTGTAGATTCCAATTCCTTTTAAAACATTTTGCGAACCAAATGCCACCTTCACGGAATGTAATTCGAAGTAATTGGAATTTGAATTTCTATTAATGTGGTTGATGGTGAGAGTAGAAGATAGTTTTTAGTATTGTTTAGGGATATAGGTTGGAATTTAATTCATGCGCGACTTGGAATTTAATTCATGTATGAGTTGGGAGGATTGTCGAATTCCTATAAATAAAGCAATTTGATGAAAAATACATAAAATATAACATTTGTTTTAGTTATCAATAATTCTAAAAAAGCTAAATTCCAATTCCATCCCTTTGATAAACCAAACGCCACCTTAGACTCACTTCAAATGTACAAGTATGCAAAGCGTAAAGTTGACATCTCATTTATACATTACAACAAGCCAACCTAACCTAATGTGCAGGAGATATTTAACCCAAAAACATGCATGCGCACAGCACAAGCAGACAAATACACAATTTTATGCCTATAATACATACAATGAATTCATGCCCATAATTATATATTAACGATACGTATAACAAAATAATCTCTTCATGACCAAGAAATAAGATTCTGAGACATCACAAAAAGCATTTGGTCTTGTGCTAAACATTAAAATTTTGATCAGAGACAGACTTCACATCCAATGATATGAACAAGAGTTCATGACAAAATCGTTCCCGAAAAGTATCATCCATTGATCTTTAATGTTATACTCTATTCACCACTTTCTACGATGAGAAATAAATTTATAAGAAACACAAGTAGGATAGAGACCAGAACAATACAAAAATTAACCAAAAATAACTGAAAATTAAAGAGAATAAAAGCTGAAAATTATTACACCATGGCATAAAAATAATCAAATTCATGACATCAGTCCTTCAATTTGAATAAAATCACAAATCAAAACAAAAAGTATTGACCATAAAAGTTAAAAATTGGAGTTTAAAGAAACTGTAAATTAGTGTAGAGTGACATTCAAATAATCAAATTCATGGCATTATTCTTTCAAATTGAATATAATCACAAATCTAAACCCTACCAAATTGCATAAAACGAATCAAGAAACCCCATTAATGTACGTAATAATGAGGATAGATGTCGATTTTAAAGCAAAAAAAGAAATGTCATTGGTAAATAAGATGATCGATGTTGATAAACGAAGAGAAAAAGAAATCTTACATATGATAGTTAGCAAGAAACGTCGTTAAACCACACTGTTGATGAATGAACAGTGAAAGCATGAAAGAAGAAGGAAGTGACTCTTGGTGTTCCCCTTTGCTCCACGACTTAAAAAAGGGAGTAAATGAAGTGGCAGACTGAAGTGACCTTTTTGTAAACTAAAAATAACAATAGAAACCTCTTAACTTTTTTTTAACACCCTTCCTCTTCCGACGTTTCGACTCTGGAATTAAACAAACAATCTTAATTTATTCTAGACTAATTTATTACCCGTGTATTACGCGGATATCTTTAATATATATATAAAATATAATAAATAAAAAGATAAATATATAAATTTATTTTTTAAACAAAAGTATATAAGATGATATTAATAACCTATTAATTTTGTATATTTCTAAATATATATGAAGAGAAATTATTTTCTAATATATTTTTTTAAATTTTTATTATATTATCTTATGATTAATAAGTTAGTAGATTATTAGATTTTGTTTGATTTGATTTTAATTGAATTTAAAAGTGGATTATATTAGATTTGAATAGATTTAATTAATAAGTTAGTATAGTATTAGATTTTGTTTGATTTGAATTTTAAAAGTGGATTATATTAGATTTGGATAGATTTGATTTAAATTTCTTAATTGTTTTTAAAATCAATAAATGCCACGTGTCGATTCATGGTGACGACACGTGGTTTCACCAGAAATGAGCATAGTTACTCTTTTAATAGTATAGAAGATAGAGATAGATCTGAAGTTTAGACTTCAGACCCTTTTAAGAGGCTCTTAACGAAAAACAAACAAGGCCACATCTGAAATTAAGAGATGGTCTTAAGATCTGAAATTAAGAGGCGATCTAAAGATTGTTTGTTTCGTAATATGGAACACCTAAAAAAATATTATATATAATTAATTATATATTATAATTAATTAAATTATATAAACAAAATTAAATTATAACAATTAATATGATAAATATTTTTAATTAGATTTAACTGAACTTATATTGTAATCAACACCTCAAAAAAGATAATTGAAATTATTATAACTAATATGATAAATAGTTTTAGATTTGGTTTGTAAACTAAAAATAAAAGAATGGACCTCTTAATTTGTTTTCAGACCTAAGCCTCACTCTTAAAATTAAGAGGTAAATTCAAACGTTACGGCCTTTAACTCTGAAATTAAACAAACAATCTAAACTAGCTGAATACCCGTGCGTTGCTCGGGTGATGTGAGATAAAATTAATATTTATAATTGATTTTTTTGAATGACAAATTAACCTACTCCTATTTCTAAACTATCCTTTTGTCCCAAATGGGGACTTCATAAGTAGGCATGGCAATGGGGCGGGACGGGACGGGGAACTTAGTTCCTATCCCCGTCCCCGCTTCTTAATCCTCTTCCTCATCCCCAGTCCCATCCCCGGCCCAATCGGGGATCCCCATCGGAGAATCAGGTTTTTCAATTTTCTAAGGATTATTTAATTTTAACATATAAATAGTTGTTTAGTAGAAAAATATATGTAAATAAACTTTAAAACAAATCAATTCAAACATATTTGAGTTATTTACATATATAATGTATAATTTATAATAAAACTAAAGACAAAGAAATATATGCAAATAATTTATAAAATCAATAATATGAAAAAAAACAATAGTATTTTAAACTATAGAAAAGTCATATACAATGATATTTAATATATTATATAAAATGTAATTAATAATTTACATTGTAAAGTTAAATATATATAATAATCTATATTAAAACATAATTTATAAACGGGGTCGGGTTCGGGGTTGGAGATTTACTTGTCTCCCATCCCCGCCTCATCCCCACTGTTTTAAATCGGGGATTCCCCGTCCCCATCCCAGGTCAACTCGGGGATTCCCCGGTCAAATCGGGGTCGAGTTACGGATTCCCCGTCGGAGATGAGTTTTTTTGCCAAGCCTATTCATAAGTTGCTTTCACTGCCTAAACTCTAACTTGTCTCCGACGGGAGAAGAACTCGTGACCCAACACTTACACGCCACCTCTCATACCAAATGGGCTAAACCCCATTGGTATCTATAATTAATTGATAACACAACAAAAATTTATTTTTTTTAAGAAAACTATACATTGTTTGCAAATAAAATGTTACTTATATTTAATCATAATTATTAATTATTACACATAATTACTTTTGAAATCTATACATATCTAGTTTAATACATGTGAGTTGATTAAAACACTGTTAAAAAATCGTGTATAAGAATGAAGTATATAGGGAAAAAAAATAATTTACAATAAAATAAAAACCCATCATTTTCCATCAACTAATATACAAATACGTATTTGCAAAGTATTACTTACAATATCGTCTATAACTTTATAATAACAATTTATTTAAACAAATTAATAAAATGTTATCAAACAAAAGCAGTTATCGTAAAAAAATTTAATAAATCTTAATAAAATCACATTGAACAATATAAACGACAAATGACATATCTCATTGGCTAAAGATTTATTTAAAACATTATCGCTTCATTATTAACAGAGATTTTCATTGTTCTTCATGGTATATTGAAAAAATATTAAAACATGTGTTAATTTTGAAACATTAATACATAAACAACACAAAATAATGAGAAACTTTAAATGTAAAAAAAAGATGTATATCAATGCGATGTTTTTTCTGTGGTTTGAATTAGGGATGACACAATTTTGAACCAACAGACGGGACGATAAAAATGACTCGTAGTAAAAAAAGTAAGCTAGTATATAATTTTTTCTAAATAATAAATGTCATATGTTTACCTATTTTATAATATATGCTGATTAAAAAACTACTTTTATATGTTTATATGTCGTATTTTATATGTTTATTAAACTGAATCATCAATAAAATTTAAATCTAAATTTAAATGTTATCCCATCCAACTTATCTATATATTTAATAAATTTTTTTCCTTTTGCTTATAATTTATTTAAAATAAATAAACATTATATAAAATTATTACAATTTTAAAAAAGTAAACAAAAGATATATAAAAATACATTTCATAATATTTTGTTTATTATAATAAAATATAAAATATTATTTTATCTATAAACTAAAATTTTAATCTATATATATATATATATATATATATATATATATATATATATATATATATGAAAATTTTAAAATAATCAACTATTCATATCTATTTTATAAAACTATAAAAATAATAATTTTAAATAATTTATGTTTAATTGTAATTTGTAGACGTAAATAAATTTCTCATTATTTTATGCAGGTTTGTTAGTATTGATAAGATTGATGATGATGTTATCCCATTATTTTCTGAATTTTAACAAATTATATTACGCCAAATCAGCAACCTTAATTTTCTGAATTTTAACCAATCATATTGTGCCAAATCAGCCTTAATTTTTTGAATTTTAACCACTAATATTGCGCCACATGAGCATTTTTTCTCTCTGCTCCGTCGGCAATATATATATATAATTTATTCAAGATTTGAAGTTTAGACTTCAGACCCTTTTAAGAGCATTTTTATGAAAAACAAACAAGGCCTAAATTTCTTAAAAGAAAACATGCTATTTCTGGATCTCGGATTTAGTTTTAAAAAAAAGTTAATGAAAAAAATGGCAATAATATTGATGCCATAAAAAAAAGTTAATGAAAAAAATGGCAATAATATTGATGCCATATTTATTATAGGACTTCTAGTGTTTGGTTTTGCGTTAGAAACGAGATTATTAACTTATTACGTTGCAATAACGCAAATAATTTGTTTAAAGTATTTGGATTGCATACGTTAATAAGTGATTATTTGCGTTTAAAGTTGATCCTATCACATTTTTTCATAAGTTAAAAATGTAACATATTTGCTTAATAAGTGATTATTGACATTTTACAAGTTCAAACACAAATCAAACACTTTAAAAACTGATTATTTAATAATTATGATAACAAACAGAAAAACTAAACCAAACACTACATTTTCGACAGAACTTTTTGTTACAGTTGTTATTTGATTATTAGTTTCCAAAACGTTACAACACTGTTTCAAACGCAAATCCAAACACCCTCTAAATTTGATTACATTTAAGTTATTTTAAATGTTAAAAATAGAAAAAGAACTCAGAATGAGGTTATGGATGGAACCCAAAATCGAATCCTACAGGCTACAGTCACTTAAACGAAAGTACGACAGAACTGTGATCATCGATTCATCGATCTTAGTTACTTGACATAAAAAGAGATGATGTAAATGAATAAAACCAGTAATCCATAAATTTGGACCTAAAATATGATACGATACACATTTACAGAAAATCAAAGATGTAATATACAAGAAAAATGAATGATCCAGTCGTCGGCTTAGCCAGCAATCAACATCGATATCAAAAATACCCGTTAGACCTTTTTTTTCGGTGTAGCCAGCAAGTAAAACGATCGATTCATTTCAGCCAATGATAGCCAGCAAGCTTTGTCGGACAGCTGGCACTGAGCAGGCTAGAGAACCGAAAATACCAGTTAGACCGTATGCTATTGCACAAAAGGGCAGGGCCTCGGGTTCTTTTGCTGATAATGCTGCTGTTCCCAATCCATGTGCGCTGCAACAATCAACATCGGTCTTAGGGGTGTTCAAACAAAACTGGAAAGCCAAGAAACCAAACCTAACTGCTTGATCCGAAACCGATACATTACAGGCGATTTAAGTTTTCATTTTTAGAAAACCAAAGGTAAACAAACCAAACCGATTATATATATAATTTTATGATTTTATTTAATAGGTTAATAGGTTCTATTTATAATTTTATTTAGTCCTTCTAATACATTAAATACTAGATTTTTAGATGAATTTTTTTATAATTGTTTTGTTAAATAGGTTTAGTGTAACTTTTGAGATTTATAACAAAATAATTACTATAACTTTGTATTTAAAGAGAATTATGTTTGAAAGAGGTATATTTCTAAAATTTTATTTGCTTTTAAGTGTATAGCAGGTAACCATAAACCGAACCACGGGTAACCGCTTTCTAACAGGTAAACCAAAACCTAAAACACGGTTCACATCTTTACTACTAACTGAACCGAACTGACCAATGCACACCCCTGCATACTGTCGGTTTTAATGAAATTTATACAAAAAACATGCATCGAGGAAAAAGAACGAACCTAGATGCTGTTGCGATTCCTCGAGCAATGGGGTCATCAAATTGAAGTTTATCAAGCATTGCTTGTACGAAGTTAGCTCCAATAAGACCAGTCAATACAACAGCAGCAGCAGTTAGCGATGAATTGGCACCTAATAGAAATACGTACAAAGATTCTTAGCAAACAGATTAACATCAAGATTGACAAGATTTTAGGCCTCGAATATGTTTAAGAAAAGGAAAATGCCGTTAAATATCAACAAACTTTCACGGTTGGTCTGTTTTGGTTATTACAATTTTTTTGGTCACTTTTAACAATTAGGCTTTCTGTAATACGCTAATTGGATAATAATGGCAGTGGTATGCCGATGATGTGTCAAGGACACGTCTGCAAGAAAATGTCATGTAACCGAACACATAAGCACAAACAAGTCACCCGGTGATTGAGATTACCAAATTAGCTGTCACAAGAAAGTTCAATGACAAAAACAAACAACAAAAAAGTTTACTACCTAAAACGGGACCAACCAAAAGTTTGTTGGTATTTTATGTCATTTTCCCTTTAAAAAACGAGCTACTAACCTTCAAAAAGCGACACGATGCTGAGAGCGAGTGCCACGGTTATACATCTAGGTAGAATCGATATGGTTAAACTTGGTTCTAACCCAACAAGTCGGCCAATAAATGCAGTCGAGTACAAAGAGAATAAAGTAGCTATGGTGATAGATGTGAAGATCTCAGCTGCGTGACGTTTAACAAGCTGCCAAGATAGAAATCCAGATAATGTATCAGGATCGAGCATCGTCAAACAAAAGCGACTGTCTACCATTGATTTTCACTGATAAATGATCAGATTTTACTTGATTTATACCAAAAATATTAGATTAATTTGTTTGTTGTAATTTACAATTTATTTTGCTTTTTTGCACTTACATATTTTTATTTTTACCTCTATCTTAGATACATGTGTATTTTCTTTTATAGTCAACAGCCCACATAAACGACAATTGCTAAGACATGGAGTCTGATTGTTGCTAAAGCGGACCAGACGCCGAACTGGCTAGGCAACAATTTCAGAAACTGGTCGCACAAATTATGCCACAAAAACAAGAAAAAGCATGTTTTCGGAATCGTGGTTAAAAACCAGGGCCCCAAGTCCCCAACTAGTCAGTCCGGTCCGGTCTGGTTTTCAAAACCATGCTAGAGGGACCTAACCGCCGCTAGGTAGCGGGAGTCACAAGGGGGCAGTGCCCTAGAAGAATCAAAATATGGGCCTGGCCCAAATGGGAAATTGACGTAGTTTAGCCTCTATAAATTAAAACCCTAAGTGGGACCGTACACATAGCTTGATTATACCGATCATTCGATCAAGTGAACGACGTAAATTCTGTGTTCTTTATGTTTGTGAAATCTACTTTACGATTGTGTTGTTTGTTGCGCGTGTTAGTGGAACAACACCCGAACCAGTTCCTGCATCCACAATGCAAAGGCGTGGGAAAAACCGTACACTAATCTTTACACAGCTAATTATGTCAGATAATTTGTTACCTTTCTTTGTTTGAACATTGAGAAGGCAAAGGAGAGGATAACCGATCCGAGAAACCCCATTAAAATGTCACCAGCACCAGGATTTGACGAGACTTTCGTAAGGTAATATCCTGCATACATTAACTCAAATATTGATAATATAGCAAATGCAAACAGCAAATCCATATGATTTCAAAATGAAATTTACAATATCTGGATATCATGAACCTTGAAAATTTTGTAACATGTTTCTTCACCAAAAGGTTCCTAGTTAAAATTGTTGTTATTTTAGTGTAAATCCTTGACCAAATTAATTGGTTTTGGTTGGAACTAGAACGGGTTTAGGAGGTGTGGAGTGCACACTTGTATGAGTTTGGCCAAAGTCATGACCCGGGCGTTATAGCGGGGGTCCGCCCCTAGCGGTGTTTCTTATGATTATCCCATAACATTATTTGGATACCCACTAGGACAAATAATTGTTATAGGAAAGTGATTTAATCATGATCACGAAGAACATCCAAGATTCGAAATTCGTTTTATATTGTATCATTCATGGTATCTAACAAAAATTACCAATTTGTCCATACACCCACCCATCCCATCCCACATTACCAACTAAATAGACTAACAACAAAGAATGAAATTTAATTTCATTCTATTCCATTCTTGTCAACCAAACAGCAATGAATGAAATTTAACTTCATTCCATTTCTTTTAGCTTTCCATTCCTTTGACAAATTTCATTCCTTCTGAAAACATTCTGCAAACCAAACACCCCCTAATTTCCTTTATTTGTCCGAAATCATGGGTATGCTTATTTTTTTTGTAAATAATTAAAATTTTTACTTTACTTATACTATATGTCAAGTCAAAACGTGGCAATATGTACCGAGAATTGGATAAAGTCCAGCTTTGGAGAAATATCCGAAAGCAAATGCCGCAAGAACTGCTGCTAGCGCACAACAAATGATCGGGTGAAAAACCTTCTTCACACCAGATGGTAACCTGATGACACGAAAATAAAGAATCAAGAAGAAACCCATTAACCATCGAATGGAGTTTAGTTGATAGGAAAACGAGTTTTACCCAGAACCAACCATGTAACCTAAAACAGTAGATCCTAACAAGAACGGCAAACACGTTCTAGCACTTGTTCCAAGTAATTCAGGGTACTTCAGAGCCGCAAGAAACGATGCAACAAAAATCACACTCCAAGCGCCCACCTCCAGTGGAGAAAAAGGCGAAGGTTTTGCCATTGGTTCAGCAGGAATCATTTCGGTTTTCACCAATTTTCTAACGGCTATAGCTGTGTATCCTGCAACAGCAAGTGACGCTAGCCACCCTCCAACTGTACATATATGCAACAAAGAAAAAGTTACATAAAGCTAAACACCGATCATTAGATTGGCCCTTAACAATAAACAAGAATTCAGAAGCAACATCATTTAGTAGGTACGTGTTTAGACATGTATATTGTAAACAGATCAGGAGCAGATTGCATCTCCACTTCATCAAAACCCCAATTTCGCAGGGCCTCAAAGTCGCGAAAAAGAATGCAATTCTGGCCTGAAACTTATTATGTCATAGGCGGCTAAGAGAATTTTGTTTAACTCCCTAAAATACTCCTAAACTTTAAAAATAACATAACCCAAGGGTGGTATTACAACTTTATTATATTAAACAACATTTGGATTGAGACATTCTAAGATTAAGAGGTTGTTCGCCTGTTCAGATGTGTGTTTTCGCAGTTATAACTGCCACTCAAAATCAGAATTACTTTAATCATGCATCATATAATTTAACCACACTTTCAAACACGAGTGACCAATTATCCAACCAACAAAACTACTTGTTACAAATAACATCTTGCTGTTGCATCAAGAATTCAAGATATATGATATCCTTGTTGGCATTTATATACTTATATTGTATGATTTGCGGATTGTAAGTAGATAGAGGGACTGTTTACTTGATTTTCTGATCAGGTCCTGTCCGGATAAAATGAATTTTAAGATACATGATCTCTGTTTGGATTTAAGTCATAGAGAAACAGTCACATATAACTTACTGGATTAAGTTTCCTCCTTTTACTGTGTTATAGTAATGCAAATAATATGTTTTAAGTGTTTGGATAGCATTGCTTAACAATTGATTATTTGCGAATTAATCTTACTACACTTTTTCAAAAACTAAAAAATATAGCTTAATTGCTTAATAACTGATTAATTAGTAATTTTACAACTTAAAACGTAAATCCAAACACTTTAAATTTGATTATTATGATAACAAACAAGTAAACAATAGATCTGAGTCAAACATTAAATTTCTCGCAACACTTTTTGTTACGATTATTATCTCGTTATTAGAGTCAGAAACAAACAAGATGGCCATAAAGAAACTAAAAAAGAAAGGATAAAAACGGATTGATTGTGATTGATGTACCTAAAATGAAGCAGATTTTGACTCCAGAAGCTGCAGGAATGTCTTGGATAGCAAGAGGCAAAACCACCAAAGATGGAACATAAAACAAAGGCAACCATCTTTGAATGAACAAAAGTGCAGGTTCAAAAAAGTTCATCAAACCATTAGCAGCTGCTGGAACAGTAACATCAAGAATCACAAGAACACTAAATATACAAAACATCCCAAAAAGGGCACTTGGAAACTTAATTGCAGCAGAAACAAAAGCCTGTTTCAAGTATTTATCAGTTGCCAGTATGATCCCAAGTGAAACAACCAAATGCACTACTCCCAATACCTAAAAAGAAAAAGAAAAAAGAAAAACACCCATTTTAACAAATCCATCTTAAACAAAAAGAAAAAGGGTTAATTGCGACATATAGCAACCTTCTTTCCTTGCTAAAGTTCACAACTATAGCAAATTAGCAATCCATGGTATACTAGAATTCCAAACTGAAAACGTTATTTTTTAGTTTTTAATATATGATAGTAATAATAATTCATTTGTCTTTATTAATATTTATCAATTAATTTCATGTCTTTTATATTAAATTAATTTTACTAATATTTTTAATTTTTTGGATTAGTTTATTATTTAATAATAATAGATATTAATAAAAATTATAAAACAAGTGAGGATAAAATGGTCATGTAAACAGCCAAATGACGAAACACGTAACCAAACTTCTGCTACAAGGGCTGTCAGTGTAATTTATAAAATTAAATGACTCGATTTATAGTTTGTAGTAAACCACACGAACGAAATTTGTAAATTTGTAAGTTACCCTAAAATTTATTACATGTTTTCATGATAATAGTAACCTACTTTTTTTTTATCAATATTGCAACTAGTCGGTTACCACATGTCAAATTTTAAACAACATAAAATATGATTTCGCATAATTTTCATGGTAAAAAAATTATTCATTCCCAGCTAGAGAAACACATGAAGGTTTTTATGACATGAATAACTTTATTGAATTATGACATGGATAACTTTATCAAATTATATTCCATTTCATTTAAACATTGACATATCATCCACCAGTTGTTACTCAAAAAAAAAAAATAAGAATTTGTAAAATTTAAAGTATGTACAGTGAAATACTAAAAAGTAAATTGTTATAATAAGTGAAATAATGCATGAGTTTCAACAAAGGGGTTGCTATTTCTCGCAATTAATCTTAAAACCCACAAAATAAACACATTCATTGAGGCATTTTCACATACAGATTGCAGTATGTTAGAGGTAATGCTGCTATCAGAGCCTGAAGATTTCACCGAAACGATCCGATTAGACTGATGAGTTGATGGATCACCCAGTTGCGGAAACTTGCATCGAGATCGGTGAAGTGTAATCGGAGCATAAACTTGGGTATTTCTGTAAGATTTGAGGGTTGGGTTTATTGGGTTTTCATTTTGTGGATGTTTTGAAGAAATAGAAGATGATTTAATGGAGAATAAAAAGTGTGAACGTTGTTGATGGTGATTCTTGGGGAGATAGTTCCAAGAAACAGAGGAGGCGGCAGCCATTGATGATGACGAATTGGTGGTGATAGATCAGGAGAGTGAAGAGAAGGAGGAAGTGAAAACATTTTTGGAGATGGGATGCGAAGAGAATCGTGTGGATGTGGGAAGATTTGATGGAGATCAAAGAGATGAGAGAAAGATACGTTGAACTTTAGAAAGTCAAACTAATTTGTCAATGTGGTGATTGGTGAAAATGTGGAAGTCAAAAATACCCCCAATACTCCAAAGTCCAAAACAAATGGCCGTTTGGTTCCTGAAATCCGAGGGAATTGGAGGGGAAAGGAATCCAATTTCAGTCAATTCATGTGTTTGGTTCAATTATAAAAATGAATTGGATTCCATCAAAATTGAAATTTTCCAATGAATGAAGGAAAATAACATTCCTTCACACAATGGATAAAATTCAATTCATTGTCAAAACAGAAAGTGGTTGATTACAAAAATACCCCTTACGTTTGTCACGCTACACTACACCATGTCTAGTCTTACCCCACCCACCCTACCTGCCTACCTACCCATACCCACCCACCCTACCCTACCTACCCCATCCAACCCACCTCTAACCCACCTACCCCAACCCTACCTTTGCTATCCAACCTACTCTTACCTACTACTCATCATACCTACCATTACCCACCCATACCCACCCATCCTAGCCTACCCTATCCTACCCTACCTCATCCCACCCACCTACCCCAAACTCTATCTATGTTATCAAACCTACTCTTACCTACTACCCACCATACCTACCCCTACCCACCTACCCATCCTTCGTCCATCATACATTACCCACCCCACACCACCTGACCCACCTACCCTACCTGCAGTATCCAACTTACTTTTACATACTACCCACCATATCTACCGATACCCACCCACCCTATCCACCCTAACCAACCATCCCACCCTACTCTACCCTACCCCATCTCACCCACCTACCTTACCTACGTTGTCCAACCTACTCTTACCTACTATTCACCATACTTACCCCTACCCACCTACCCATCCCTCATCCATTATACGTTACCCACCTACCCTTACTCTACCTACGCTATCCAACCTACTCTTACCTACTACCCGTCATACCTACCCCTACCCACCTACCCATCCCTCATCCACCCTACCCACCCCATCTCACCCACCCACCCTCCCTATCCCTATCCCTATCCATCTCATCCTATTCCTACCTTAGAGACTTATCCATTTCTACCCACTCATCCCCTCCTACCCTACCAACGAATTATGAAACTGGATTCCAAATTCATTTTTAACCACCCAAACATGATTTGGATTTCAATTCCAATTCCTTGCAGATTCCAATTCCTTAACAGATTCCAATTCCTTTTAAAGCATTCTACGAACCAAACGCCACCTTTGGTATTTTATTTCCCAAATAATTATATTTTTAATTTATTTACCAAAACATTGTAATTTTCACAAAGACTCATTTATTATTTA
Source organism: Centrapalus pauciflorus (assembly GCA_020465985.1). Classification (NCBI taxonomy): domain Eukaryota; kingdom Viridiplantae; phylum Streptophyta; class Magnoliopsida; order Asterales; family Asteraceae; genus Centrapalus; species Centrapalus pauciflorus. The sequence continues at coordinate 286,508 of JAANYP010004577.1, read as the reverse complement.
TTGTCTCTCTTCATCTTTTTTTTTTTTTTTTTTTTTTAACTTTTACACTTAAAAAAGAAATAACTTACACCAAATTGTCCTTATAATAATTTAATTTGATTAATTTTTAACCACGTCAATTTTGTTTGTTTCATTTAAAAAAACAATGTTCATTCCTTCATTCATGTTTAGAAATTGAAAATATCAAACAGCTCTAAATCATAATAACTTTTTTCATTTGTTTCACATATTCTAAGGATTTGACAAATGTAAATATATATCAGAGTAAATTACAAAAATGGTCCCGGTGGTTTGGTCAAAATTACGGATATGGTCTCTGGTCTTTAAAATTTACATAAATGGTCCTTCAAAATACTACTTACTTGCAAAAATGGTCTCTCTTTCTCTTAACTTTTTTTAATGACGGTTTTGTCATTTTCTCAATAACAATTTGATCCCTCAACAATGTCATTTATTTTCAGTTTTAGTTCCTTTTACAAAATTTCACCTTTTCTTTAAATTTATTAACATTATTAGTATTATTATTTATACATTTTTATTTTTTAAATATATTTATGTTATAAAATATATTGATTTTTTATCTATTAAAATTTATTCCTATTATAATATTTAATTTATTTAATTTACGTTTTCTTTTATATATTCAATTTATTATTAAAAATTTATTTATCTTATGTTTCATTTGATAAAATATCTATACATTTTTATATTTTTTATATTTCTATCTAACTATTTCATTACGTTAACATATTTTGATTTAATTATACTTTTTAAAAATATATATAAACTAAATAGGATTTAACATTTTGATTTAAATATTTTTATGTTAATATGTTTGGATTCAAATTTAGTATTTTATTTATTATTTTAATATTTTGTAACATTAATACGTTTCAATTAAAACTTAGTATTTTATTCATTTTGTTTTACTTATTTCGTTACTTACTACATCTCGATTTAACTGTATTTCTTTACAAATATGTAGACTTAACATTTTATTTATTTTCATTTAAATATTTTTTACGTTTTTAAGTTTTGACTTAATTTTGAAGAAAAATATATAAACAAAATATTTTATTCATTTTTAACTTAAATATTTGTAACTTTAATACATTTCAAATTAATTATAAATTTGAAGTAAATATATATAAACATTTATATGTTTTGATTTAACGAAACATATACGTTTTGGATTGTATACTTTGATAGATGCATTTTGGTTTATACTTTGTAATTAAATCAAAACATATTAATCTAACAAAATAATCAGATAAAAATGAATAAAGTAGTAGTGTAAATTAAAACCTATTATAAAAAAAAATATTTAAATCAAAATGAATTAAATCCAAAAATAATTAGAAGAAAACAATAGCACGAGTGCCAATATACGTAACAAAATAATTAAATTAAAATGTCCGAATGTTTATACTTTTCTCAAAAATTATAATTAAATAAAAATATATTAACATAATTAAATATTTATATGAAAATTTATAAAATACAAAAGTGTACAAATATTTTTACAAATAAAACATAAGATCAATAAAATTTTAAAAAATAAATCTGAAATATAAAAAAGTCGTAAACTAAATAAATTTAAATATTCAAATTAGAATAATTCTAATAATAAAACAAATATATTTTAAGAAATAATAATAATAATAATAATAATAATTAGTTTTCTAAATTAACATTTTTAAATTTAAACATAAAGTAAATTATATGTAAATGACTAAAGTTGAAATTAAATTTCATAATTGAGGGACCAAATTGTTATTGAGAAAAGGGTAATACCGTAATTTAAAAAAAGTTAAGAGAAAGAGGGACCGTTTTTGCAAGTAAATAGTGTTTTGAGGACCGTTTATGTAATTTTTAAAGACCAGGTACCATATCCATAATTTCGACCAAACCACAAGGACCATTTCTGTAATTTACTCTATATATTAGAAAGCTTATATATATATATATATATATATATATATATATATATATATATATATATATATATATATATTCTAGATCACGTGAGAAAGGATGTTATAGTGAGAAATGGTGAGAATGAGGTTTTTGCATTGATATTGAATCAACAAACTATTGATTCATGATTATTGATTCATTTTAGACATTGTTGAATCAAATGTATTTAATTATATCGAACCCGGATCACAAAAAAACATGGATAAAATTTTTGGTGCATCATGACCGCAGAAAAATGCATTATTACTGAATCATCATTTTTTGCTCGTAAATGATGACTCAAATCTATATATTTGGTTCAAAAGTATTGATATTGAATCACTAATCATGAATCAATAGTTTGTTGATTCAATATCAATGCAAAACTCTCCTTCTCACCATTTCTCTCGATAAAATCCTTTTCTCACGTGAACCATATCCTATATATATATATATATATATATATATATATATATATATATATATATATATATATATATATATATATATATATAAAGAGAGAGAGAGAGAGAGAGATGACTTCTTCTAATAACCAAAATATTTGTGAGAGAATCTAAGAAATAAAGGGTAGTTTCGGGAAAAAAAATTTATCTCTCCTATTTATATATTCTTTTTTTTTCTCCATTCACTTTCATTTCAACCCTAGAAAAAACTCTGCATCTCTCATCTTTCTCTTTCTCTCTCAACCCTAGAAACTTCATTGCCCTCTTCGCCGCCACACCGCCGCCGCCGCCGCAAGACTTCCGATGCCGTCACCGGCTCTACCACGGTCTCGAAGCCACGATGATCTCTTTCTTCCCCCTTTATATCTCTCACGATTTTGGAAGTCGGATGATCAAGAAATGAAGATCTAGAAGTTTGACGATTAAGAAATGAATATTATTTGTAAGATATTAGATTTATAATGAATGTAATAGTTATTAGATGTTTTTTGTTAAAAAAAGTTTTTGTTTATGATTCACATGCAGGATTAATGGTTTTTTTGTTTTAAAATGTGTTTTTGATATATTTTATATCAGTTGCATACCGAGTGTTTGATAAAATGTCTAAATGAAATATATGAAATATATTTTACGACACCCTACGTAGAATATATGATATTTGACATTCTACGAGACGTATACATAGATTAGATGATAATCTCCATAGATTACATGATAATCTCCATAGATTACATGATAATCTACATAGAATATGTTCGCCAATACTCTACATTAAATATGACAGCTTCATTTTCCGTAAATTTTGAAGTTTAAAATCATTTCCAAACATGTTTATGTTAGACAAAAAAGTTTTTGTATATGATTCACAAGATGATGTTTTTTTTGCTAAAAAAATGTGTTTTTAGTATTTTTTGTTAAAAATGTTTTTTTTGTTTCATTTCGTCTGCGACAATCTACGTAGAATATATGATACTAGACATTCTACGCAATATTCTAAATAGAATACTTGACATTCTACATAGATTACATTCATCGGTTCGTCGAATGTATAGCTTCCTAATTGTTGTGTTTTTTTATGGTTCAACGTCTTTATGTATTATATCTAGATTTGGTTTGTATTTTTATAGATATATGATACTTTATATAGAATACATGATATTCTATACAAATTTGATTGTAACGACTTTTGTATCTATGTAAAAATTTTTTATTGTTGTACTAGTAATTTGTTGTTGTTGTATATCATTGACCTTCTTCATATGACTCTCCCCTTAAATGTTTTAGATCGGTGGCTCTCCCCTTGCGTTTAGTAGGTCTTTCAAAACATTTCAACTCTTTTGAGAACATTCTCCCCCTCATGATGATCATGAGAATTATGATCATCATGTAATCACTTCAGCTCTCCCCTTCAAATGAACAACCTCAATGTGTCTTCAAATCTTCTTTCTTTGTCGAAGCAGATGATTACAGACTCAGAAAGAAAATATTACATTTAAGAACATTACAGACACAAAAGTACTTATCTTTCTCATGTTACATTCTCAATCAGTAACTCTCCCCCTCAATAACAGAGTGTAAACAGTTACATCATAAAATCCATTCATGGCTTTGCAACCTGAACAAATAAAAGAGAAATGAAATCATTTGTAAGTAATATTCCAGTTCCACATAGGAGTTCTGTTTGCACAATAGACTAAGTCTATGTGACCTATGTTCAGCGCTGGCGTGACATTAACACTGGTAGGATTTCCAAGTAATCATCGTGAAATCCTTTATCATGAAAGAATCACTCATATTTGTTCCGACTTTGTCTCGGTAGACAAGCTGTTTATAGTCACGCAGACTGTAGACTCCATGTGTCCTAAAAGTGTATAACATTAAGCTCTAGATTCAAAGTGCATCAACTGAAGTCGGAGACCGGAGAGGATGTCTTCCTTGTTTCAATATCAACAATATCCAAATGATATGTCGATAGAGTATGTGATATAACTCCGTGTGAATTGAAACAGAAGTCTTTTAAGAGACGACTGAGTAGCTAGGGGAGTTAGGTGCATGCGTCACTGGGTCCATGACGTCTTGTTCAATACCTAATTCCAACACATGGAATTTGGTAGCAGATGTAGGAAACCCAGCAGACTGACACGATGTTGGTAGGATTTATCTTTTCTTTTAATCCTTTCTCACCCCTAAGCTCTCGTCATTTTTCAATTGAACTCCCTCCTGCTCACTTTTAAAATACAATGATAGACACAAAGCATATCATTGTTAGTTCATGATGCACTCTCATCTCCTTTCAATAACCCCTCTTAATTGCATTTTATCTGTGGTCGACCCTGTTAGTACCCCATGGTAACTAACACAGCTCAACTATTTGACCTAAGAACCCTTACTCACACAAGCTTTGGCTTGTAGAAGGCCTATCAGCCTGAATTTGTCTCGCAGATGGCCTTTGCCTCCTTCTCTGTTGCTGAGGCCTTGGTTGTGGCGGTTGCTGTTGCTGAGGCTGCTGTGGAACCTCTAAATCCCCTGCCCAGTTGGCACCTTCAGGGACTACAAACTCAGGATTGATCACTGCACCAAAAAGAGGTGCTTCCACTGGCCTAGCCAGTCTTCCTCTATGAGCTGAGCAATCTGCAAAAATTCATTTTTCTATGATAGCAACGCTTTGAATTTCGTTCTGCTGTGGCAGGTTTGGCAGGAAATGTCTGATCAGCATCATATCGAATATTGGGTAAATCATAAATCTTTCTCTGTCTGGAGCTGTTATTTGTTGAACAAACTTGGTGAAGAACATCTCTGAGAAGCTAAACCTTTGATTGTACACTAATGCTATCATCCCGGACTGAATCTTCGATACAATGTAATCGAAGCCTGCTTTCTTGGCAGCGAAGCATACCATAAAAACGTGTGCCAAATAACGCCATTGGCCTATAAGCCCACTCTTCATGTAAGAAGACTTAGCCACGTCGAGGCTATACCCCATTCTTACAAAAGCGGCCTGCCTGATTGACAACGGGAAGTCAATCGGCCCATTCTCTTGTTCCTGAGATCCCAGCTGCAACACTTGACGTAGCATATCGGCAGAAAACACTAGAGGGTGTCCACCGACCCTCGTCCTCAATACTGTCGGAGTAACAGTACAGTCCACTTGCAAATGATCCCAAAACTGACGAACGTAAGGGATGACTATCTGAATGTTATGGGATAGAGCATATGCAATCCTCGATCCAATCAGAAAATCCACCATCTGGCGGTAGGCATGAGCCTCTGGAATTGCATGGTCAGGAGAGATGACCATGTTATGCTTAGGAACAAAAATTCTATCAGCCATGTCTGCACAATACAACATATAAGATATTAGAATTATTAAAAAGAAATAAACTTGTTTAAATTCAAATTTGTTTTGAACTTGTATAAGTACAAAATCCAACACCGATGAATTTCTACAAGTTTAATTTAAATTTTAAACCAATAACTCGAATATAATAGTAAATTCGAATGACAGGTTCGAAACAACCATAACTTCGAATTTAGTATATGCTTCGAGTTTATTGACAAACTCGAATGACAAATTCGAAGCAACACTCATTCGAGGTTAGTGACTTATTCGAGTTTAGTGACAAACTCGAACCTAGCCAAGAACAAACTCGAAGGAGTCGGCCACTTTAATCACAATACTCCAAGATTTTAACCATTTTAGACGTAGAAAATCACATCCATTTGTCCTAATAGGTTCTAATCAAAGATATTTGTAATCAATTTGACATTTTATCGGTTCAAAGTTTGTTATTTTGAACTACAAACTTTCCACCATTAAAGCTTAAAAATCCTTTAATTTTGGCTCAAATGAAGTTTAAAACCTCCTAAATCTTGTATAACACTAGTGATTATACCTAGATTCGTTGGTAATCTCGAACACAAATGGACAAAAGTCGAGAAATAGTGTGAAACTCGAAAATCGGCAAATTCGAAGGAACAAACTCGAGATCACTGGTGATAAACTCGAAGGATCAAAGTCGAAGGTAGGTAATTTATGACCATCACTGTTGACCTATTTATACCAACCTTCTTCGAGTTTGATACCTTTCTCGAGTTTACTGTCAAACTCGAGGCCCTGCCAAATTCGAATGTATATTCGAATTTTGCTTAGACTCGAATTTAATCTGAAAATTTTTGAAAATTTCGAACATCTTTGAAATACATTCAACTTTTTCAACTTTTTTAACCTTTTCGTTTAACGGACTAAACTATGCCAAATCTTTTACCCTGAGCACAAGATTTTCACGCAATGTTTATTTTATTCAACTAGGAATGCACCCTTAGTAAAATTTTTGACCTTTTTCCTAGGTAAAGTTAAAAATAAATTAAGGTAAAAATAAAATAAGATAAATTAAATTAAATTAAATTAAAGTTAAAATTGTGAACACAAAATAAACTTAGACTAAACTACATTATTTAAAAATTACAACCTATACTAAAAACTTAACAGAATATTTTTTACGAGTATAGTCAAAGAAAGGTTCAATCAGATAGCGGCGTCAAATACGCACTTTCAGTACTTAAACTTTCACACTTAGGAATTTTTGATTCCTTTGATTATTTGTCGTGACATACATTTCTAGCCGATTGTTGGTATTATTTTCCCTTTAAACATGTTACATTTCGGAATATCCCTTGGCCTTTTTATTTTTCATGAAATTATCTTACGTGACTCATACATAGACATACTTTTATGATCAAGGAATACACACAATGATTTTAACTTTTTGGTATTTGCAAACTTTCTTTAAAAGGCAAACATCGGACACAGGTCTGTATTTACATACAACAAAATGTCTTAGTTTGTCTTAAGGTTTATTTTTAAAGCTAGCAAGACAGCGGTGACAGGTCTGTACCGACGTACAACAAAGCGACATGTCTTGCTAACTCGAATCAAAACAGAGGCAACAGGTGTGTACTTACGTACAACAGAGTTACTTGTTTTGACTCTCGACTCAGTATAATTTTTTTTATTCTTTCCATTTTAAGATGAATCTGATGTTGCTATACATCCCCAGAAAGTTTGCATACCTCAATTATAATCAATGTCTGTATGTCTCTATCATAAAAATTAAGACCGATTGGTCATACATCTAAGTTAGTAACACGTTTGACTTTTTCTTGAATATTTTATTAGCCTTGAGACTCCTATATGTATTATGCCTACCAACATATTTAACTAGATAATGTACAACACTTAGAATTTTAGGTGCATTATGTGTGAAAGCTAAACACTTAGAGTTTGTATTAACTATGCTAATTCTCGTCACTTTGAACCTATGCATCTAAGACTTTAACTCCCTTTCTGATATTCTCTTTTTTTGAAAGTTTTTTTTTATGGTTTTCTCTCTTTTTTCTTTTGTTTTTCATAAGCAACAACAAGAAAATAATATAACCTACTAACCTACTAGATATAGAAACTATCCTAATTTACTCAACTCACTATAAAAAGAAATAAAGACTACTGCTATAAAAGGAAATAAAATTCTACTAAGGTCAATTCACTCTGGGTTACGCATTCCATTTAGTTGAATCAAATACTCAAACCGTGACTTATCAAAAGCTTTGGTAAATAAATCAGCATTATTATCATCCGTTGTCACTTTTACCAGCTTGATTAAGTTCTTTTCAGCACAATCACGTATAAAATGATGTCTTATGTCTATGTGCTTTGTTTTATTATGTTTAACTGGATTATTAGTTATGGCAATTGTTGACTGGTTATCTATCCTTATAGGAGTATGAGTATAAGTCAAACCGTAGTCCCGCAATTGTTGTTGTATCCACAGAACCTGTGAACAGCAACTACCAGCAGCAACGTATTCGGCCTCGCACGTTGATACGGCTACCGAAGTCTGTTTCTTGCATTGCCAGGAAACGAGTCTCCCTCCTTGGAACTAACAACCTCCAGTTGTTGACTTGCGCGTCAAGCTGCATCCTCCGTAGTCAGTATCCGTGAACGCCTCCAATTCCATATCGCCCTCCGCGTGATACCAAAGTCCCAGCTTCGGTTTCGACTTGAGGTATCGTAGAATCTGCTTCACAGCTTTCATGTGCATCTCTTTCGGATTAGCTTGAAACCTAGCACAAATACAAACAGCAAACATAATATCAGGTCTTGAAGCAGTTAAATACATAAGTGACCCAATCATGGCCCGATATAACGTCGGATCCACATCGGTATCACTTTCAGTACCTGGTCCGAGATTGTGATTCACTTGAATCGGCGTGCTGAAATGAGCTGTCAGTTTTGTTCCTTCCATCCCGAAGCGCTCTAATATGTCGTAGACATACTTCGTCTGATGGATAAACATCCCCTCCTTCTTCTGGTTAACTTGCAAACCAAAAAAGAAGTTCAACTCACCCATTGCACTCATCTCGAATTTTGACTTCATCACCTTCTCAAAATCCTTGCACATTTGCTCGTCTGATGATCCAAAGATAATATCATCGACGTACACTTGTACCAAGATGAAGTGTTCTCCCTTTCTCTTTACGAACAACGTACTGTGTATCCTTCCTCTTTCAAACCCATTGTCTAACAGATGGTTGGACAGAGTCTCATACCATGCCCTTGGTGCTTGATGCAATCCATACAGAGCCTTATCTAATCGATATACTCTGTCTGGATATTTCGGATCTGTAAACCCGGGCGGCTGTTCTACATACACCAGTTCCTTCACTTTCCCATAGAGGAAAGCACTCTTAACATCTAGCTGATAATCCTTAAAGCCCTTGAAGGAAGCAAAAGCCAGAAACAAACGAATTGCCTCCAACCTTGCTACTGGCGCGAACACCTCATTGTAATTGATTCCCTCCTCTTGGTTGAAACCCTTTACAACTAACCTTGCTTTGTTGCGAGTGACTATACCCCGATCGTCTCTTTTGCACTTAAAAACCCATTTGGTTCCTATTGCTATTTCCCCTTGAGGTAATGGAACTAACTCCCACACTTCTAGTTTCCAAAATTGTGACAGCTCTTCCTGCATCGCTTCAACCCAAGAGTTATATTTTAGTGTCATTTGCACATTTTTCGGCTCTACTTGCGAGATGAAACAAGAATAGAGGCAGGTTTGAAAGGCCTCGGAGTCATTTATCATCGACAACAACACAGTGTTGTTATTTAAACTACTCCTAGTCCTCACACCCACATTAGGATTTCCTGTGATGCTTTCTATAGGATGGTTTTTGTTGATCCTAGATGTCTCTATCTCGTCAACTCTCAGATTATCTCCTAAATTTGATCCTATTTCACCTAACTGGGGAACGACCTCAGATTCCACATTTTCTTCCTCGTGGACAGTTTCCTCAGAGTTGGAATTTGTTGTATGAGTCTGATTCTCATTTGTAGGTGCTTCTGAATCAGTGACTTCTGGAGATCCATCTTCAGTTGAAGTAGGCTCGAATGTTGATTGAAATGTGGTCCTCGGAAAGCTATGACCCTCGTCATTCAGATTCAACGTCGCCATGTCATTTTCGATGGTACCTGCATTTTCATCCAAAGGAATGTTAAATGACTCAAACAGTTTGTCATAGTCAAATATCCATTCCGGACCTGTTTGGGGTTCATGTGTATAACTTGTGACTTCAATGTTATACACAATCTCTACTGTACCATTAGTTTTGTTAAAAACCCGTTTGTTTGGTGAGTTCGGCCCATAACCTAGGAAGTATCATTCGTCAGCCTTTTCACCAAACTTAGGTTGATGTTTTGTTCTTAATATAGTACATGGTACCCCAAAAGGTTTGAAGCCAATTAAATTAGGTGGCCGTTTATTCAAAATTTCGTAACAGGTTTTGTTCAAAGATTTGACAGTAAGGACCCAGTTTAAAATATGGCATGCGGTATTCACTGCCTCCCCCCAAAACATGGTAGGAAGCTTTGAATCCGAAAGCATGGTCCTTGCTGCCTCAATCAATGTCCTGTTCTTTCGTTTGACCACCACATTTTGTTGTGGCTCATAGGATGCACTAAATTGATGCACTATGCCCTTTGATAGGCAATATACACCAAATACAGTGTTTTTAAACTCTGTTCCATTATCACTATGAAGTCGTTTAACCCTTGTTCCATAGGAATTCTCCACTTGGTCTAAGAACCTGATGAGCTTGGAAGCCGTCTCGTCCTTTGTACCTAGAAAGAAAACCCAAGAAAAGCGTGAGTAATCGTCAGTAATAACTAAACAGTACCAACTACCACCTATACTCCTTTTGTTGATTGGGCCGAAGAGGTCCATATGCAACAAATCGAATGTGGCAGTGATGGAGTTCTGAGTCTTGGACTTATGCGCCTTCTTGTGTTGTTTGCCCTTCTTGCATGGTAGACACTTATCCTCGAACTGAAAACTCTTCATAGGCACACCTTGCACTAACCCATGTTTCGTAATAAAATTCATCTTTCTCAGGTGCAAGTGTGCCATGCGTCTGTGCCACAAAACCGACTTAGTCTCTGAAGCTTTAGATAACAAACAGATTGGTCCCATTGAAGATTCTGGCTTGTTCATGTCGAGCATGTACAAGTCATTCTTCCTTGGAGCCCTCATCAATATCCACTTTTCAGGTATCTTGAACCCCGGTTTTAGCACCAACGCCTCAGTATCAGTGAACAACACTGATTTATTTTTATCACAGATTTGAGACACACTAATGAGATTATGAACCAGTTTATCAACGTGATAAACTTGATCCAATTTGATCGTCCCATTAGTGACTTCTCCAGTACCCGTGATGTTTCCTCCCTTATTGCCCGCGAATGATACAAATCCCCGATTCCCCCCCCCCCCCTTGAAGTCTGTAAGTAGACTTCTTTCCCCTGTCATGTGCCTGGAGCACCCACTGTCGATGAACCATTTGTTGTTTATACCTGTGGTTATCTCCTACACATGAAAGAAAATAGGTTAGTTATCACGGGGAACCCAAGCCATAACTGACTTGGTACTACCATTCTCGTCCACATACTGAAACTCTTTCAAATACCCATCTCTCCTTTCAGGTGACTTGGGTCTTTGAACTGGAGTTTGTTGTGGTGCCGAGTGATTTAAATTCACTATTTGCCTTTGTGTAGGCATTTGCTGTGGAGCTCTCGAATAATTACGATTATAATTCATTTCAGACTGAAATCCCTGAGCTCTACCCGGTGTGTGATGTCTAACAGGAGTGTGTGACCTAACCGGGGTGTAAGCTCTGCTAGGTGTTGTGCTCCTATATTGTTGTTGTGGTCCAAACCTAGATTGATTAATGACTCGATTTGGTGAATTAGTCCTAATCACTTCTTTTGGTCCACCTTTCACCGGTATTTGTTTCACAGCAGTTTTTGGTGTAGCTTGCACATTTTTCTCGGTACTCTGAGAACTACTAGTGCTCGCAACACCTGTAGAAGGCTTAACTTGTTCTGGCTTTCCTGTCTTAGGTGTATTGTCTACTTTCCTATACGGACAGCTAGAAGCAACGTGCCCCCTTTCGTGACATCTAGAGCAAGACATTTTATCAACTGACTTTTTGTGTGAGCCCTTTGACTTAGGTGTCTCACTAGTGTCTGGTTCTTTTGGTGCATCTATAGTGACTGGTTCATCATCCTGATCATTAAAGTCAATTTTGTGTTTTCCTACAGGTGTATTGCTAGAGGAAGGCACAAATTTAACTTTCTTAATCTTGACAGTAGTATCAGTCACCTTAGTTGTATTTTCCTTTACAGGTTCAGACACTGGTTCCGGTATTTCCTCTAAGTCTACTGATTTCTCAGTTTTCTCCTGAGGTTGAGGTACATAGTTGTCATTAAAAGGCGGAGGACTCTCATGATATCCTAGACCTACAGGCTTTTTAGATTGACGTTGTGCATCTAAAATTTTCCCTAGGTTAAGACTTGAGTTCCTGAACTTTTCAAGTTTACTATTTGCCTCAGCTACCTTCACCTTAGACTCAGTTAGCTCTATGTCTCTGGTTTTCAGCTCCTTGGTTAATGCCTCAACATGTTCATACATAAGTTCTAACCTAACACACTGTTCGCTCAGTTTGTCTTTTAGAACTATAACATCATGCGCATCAGCCTTAAGCTTATCCCTAAGATCTTGCTTTATATCCATCAGGCTAGCATTATCTGTTTTTAATGTTTCATTTTGAGCAGATATGTTTTGATGTGATTCTAGTACTAAATTTAACCTATCGTTAGAAGTAGTACATAAAACACACAATTCATGGAAAAGAGAAAAGTGCAGACTTACCTTTGTATGATCTGATTCCACGTTGGCCATCTGAGCGGCAAACTCCAAAATCGTCTGATCATCTGACTTCTCCACCCACATCGGACTGCTTTCATTTCGACTGCTGTCCCCTGTGTTCTGCTCTGCCCCGTCACATCCAGTGTCAGTCACTTCAGCCATAAAGGCTCTGGCGTTCGTTTCTGGATGTGTACTCCAGTCATAAGTGCCGTCTAGCTGTCTGTTTGATGTGACATTGGATAACAGACCAGCTATATTTGCTTGACTGGTTGAAGTACTCGGAAGATATCGCTGTTGTGATTGGTTCTGATACTGTCCAATATTCTGATTCTGTCCTTGATAATTCTCTACCTTCGGTCTCTGACACTCTCTAGCGAAGTGTCCTAACCCTTGACAGTTGTAGCATTTTACCTTGGACTTATCGAAGCCAATCCTGTTGTTACTCATATTTAGATTTCTTCCCGTCTTTTTGATGAACCTCTTAACCCGTTGAGTTACCATGGCCAGTTGCCATTGGAGATCCATCTCTTCAAGGTCATCAGGGTCTACCTGATCGTAATCCTCATCCCAGAGTGCAGGATCGTTGATTTTGCCCTGAACGCAATTTCCGTATGCGGCCACGAGTGAAGCCAACAGATTCAGTTGGTCTTCAGCCGATTTAGCGCTCATAGGCATATTAGAATATCCCTGAGATGTAGATGCCGGTGTAGCCTGATGCTGCTGTTCTTCTGGTTTACTAAACCCTAAGAAAGACCTACTCTGTGCGTCCTCTGGCTCAGCCGGTGACGATGTTTCTCCCGAGAAGAAGGCTGTAGCTGTCTTCATTTCAGCTGCCACTGAATGTTTTGATTTTCCAAAATACATTGCTGGATTTTGAACTTGTTCATAATCCGTTTCTGCCTTCGGTAACTCAAAATGATACGCCCTCAGCGTTCCCACCACATTCTCTAGAGTCAGAGTATAGTATTTATCCTCATCATGCTTAATCAAGGCCACGTACATCGCCCATTTGGCCGGTAAAGCATCCAGAAGCTTATTATTCTTCTCAGTATCACTATACTCAATATCATGACTGTCTAACTCAGTCAGCAGATGATAGAAATGTGTGATAGTATCATCCAGCTTTTCATCCTTCAACGTTTTGAAGATCGCAAACTGCTGCTTGAGCATCTCCATACGTTTCCTTCTAACCCTCGGGTTACCCTCACACCTTTTTTCTAATGCCTCCCACAGCTCTTTCGCTGTCTTCTGATTTTGGAAAGTGTGTAATATATCCTGAGGTAACGCCATTCTTATGATAGCGTATGCACGGTTCTCTGCTTCAAACAGCTTTTTGTCTTCATCCTTCATTTTAGAATAAGGAACAACCTTTTGTCGTCCTTCTACCTCAGCTGTTGGTGGAATGTATCCCTCGTCGATACAAATCCACAAGCGCATATCATTAAAGCGCGTGAAGTCGGCAAACCGATCTCACCAGTAATAATCTTCAAGTTTCATCAACTTTGGTGGAGTATTTGCTTTACCGACCTCGTGATCCATCTCTAGAAACCGTTGTAGACTTGTCATTGTTTCAAAGATAATTGAATCTAAACTTAATTAATTTAATTAGAAATTAATTTAAATTAATTCTCTCGAATTTAGGTAAATTCGAATCTAATTAATTTCAAACCTATTTGGGATTAAATTCGAGTTAAGTTTTTAAATCCAATTAAAGTCGAAAGTGATGACAAAGTCGACAATCTCTAAAGTCGAAATTCCAGTTAAATTCGAAAACTACGCAAACTCGAAACCCAGATAAACTCGAAGCCTCCTATTCGACTTTAGTGCAGAGTCGAAATCCAAAGTTAATTCGAAATGGCCAAACTTGAAACCACTTTTAGGAAACTCGAAAGGAGCGTGTTTTGGTCAAACTCGAAAATGAGCAAAACCCTAATTTCTCCTAAACAAAGTCGAGCGCCGCAAATTCGAGAAACGGCTAATACCTCGAGTTTTTCACGTTTTTCAGATTAAATCAATATTTTTACTAGTAAAAATATTGGTTGTGATCAAGAACGTGAACTACAACAAAGTATTTTCCGGATTCCAATTTGATAAGCTCGAAAAACACAAGAACACGTGAGATTAACCGTCCAAAAGCGTCAAGAAACCTAGGATGTATCTTTATGAACATGAAGAACACCCCATAGTCTCTGATACCACTTGTAAGGTCTTGACACTACGGATCTATCTAGACGCGATACACGCCAATGAGTGCGGAATTCTTGATAGCGGCTTGACGGATATAACACTCACACGGAACACGGAGACTACCACAACGCTGTACGATCATCGACGAACGAACCTACGTGATGATTCTCTCCGAACTAACACTCTATCAGCTGATAAACTCGAAATCGCCTTTTGCTAATTACTCACACGAATTCTGCAAAAGTCTACTAATGATTCGAGTTAATCCCTAATTATAGAGGTCCATTCGAGTTTGTCATTGGACAAACTCGAATCCAGGCCCAAGGCCCATTCGAGTTTGTCTTCATGACACATTAGAATTTACCTCCCATATTAAATTCGAATGTATCCTAAATTGGAATTTCTCATGTTCAACTTCTATTTGAATATATGATTTAACTCATGTTTGAATTAATCTTTGTACTTTATGTTTGAACTTCTTGTAACACATTACATCAAGTTCAAACACACCATCAATAAATATCAAACACATATAAACACGTATATTAAACACTAGTTAGTATTCAATACTTTGCAACATGACTTAGACAGAATGCTAATACTACTTAGACTGCTATCGTCACACAGGGTGTACCAACATTTAGCTCGTAAATGATGATTCAAATCTATATATTTGGTTCAAAAGTATTGATAATGAATCAATAATCATGAATCAATAGTTTGTTGATTCAATATCAATGCAAAACCCTCCTTCTCACTATTTCTCACGATAAAATCCCTTCTCACGTGATCCATATCCTATATATATATATATATATATATATATATATATATATATATATATATATATATATATATAAAGAGAGAGAGAGAGAGAGAGAGAGAGAGAGAGATGACTTCTTCTAATAACCTAAATATTTATGAGAGAATCTAAGAAATAAAGGGTAGTTTCGAAAAAAAAAAAATTTATCTCTCCTATTTATATATTCTTTTTTTTTCTCCATTCACTTTCATTTCAACCCTAGAAAAAACTCTGCATCTCTCATCTCTCTCTTTCTCTCTCAACCCTAGAAACATCATTGCCCTCTTCGCCGCCACACCGCCGCCACCGCCGCAAGACTTCCGCTGCCGTCACCGGCTCTACCACGATCTCGAAGCCACGATGATCTCTTTCTTCCCCCTTTATATCTCTCACGATTTTGGAAGTCGGATGATCAAGAAATGAAGATCTAGAAGTTTCACGATTAAGAAATGAATATTATTTGTAAGATATTAGATTTATAATGAATGTAATAGTTATTAGATGTTTTTTGTTAAAAAAAGTTTTTGTTTATGATTCACATGCAGGATTAATGGTTTTTTTTTTGTTTTAAATGTGTTTTTGATATATTTTATATCAGTTGCATACTAAGTGTTTGATAAAATGTCTAAATGAAATATATGAAATATATTTTACGACACCCTACGTAGAATATATGATATTTGATATTCCACGAGATGTATACATAGATTAGATGATAATCTACATAGATTACATGATAATCTCCATAGATTACATGATAATCTACATAGAATATGTTCGCCAATACTCTACATTAAATATGACAGCTTCATTTTCCATAAATTTTGAAGTTTAAAATCATTTCCAAACATGTTTATGTTAAACAAAAAAGTTTTTGTATATGATTCACAAGTTTTGAATGTTTTTTTTTTTTGCTAAAAAAATGTGTTTTTAGTATTTTTTGTTAAAAATGTATTTTTTTTTGTTTCATTTCGTCTGCGACAATCTACGTAGAATATATGATACTTGACATTCGACGCGATATTCTAAATAGAATACTTGACATTCTACATAGATTACGTTCATCGGTTCGTCGAATGTATAGCTTCCTAATTGTTGTGTTTTTTTTATGGTTCAACGTCTTTATGTATTATATCTAGATTTGGTTTGTATTTTTATAGATATATGATACTTTATATAGAATACATGATATTCTATACAAATTTGATTGTAACGACTTTTGTATCTATGTAAAATTTTGTTATTGTTGTACTAGTAATTTATTATTGTTGTATGTATATAAAATAAATGATATTCTATACAGAATATATTGCAGCTAGTTTGTTGTTATAAACGATTTCCCAGTAATATTATCAGCACTCGTGTATAATCTCACCAATATTCAAGCAAACATAATGATTACCCTATGATTGCAAGGAATAAAGAAGAATGTCAGAGAATGTTTTCTCTCAAAAAGCGGCAGCTGCTAAAGTGGTAATTGTATTCCTGATTGAGAAACCCTAGGCGGGTCAACCTTTACAATGGAATATAAGTAACTTTTAACCTATTACACAATAGCCCCTTCTACTTGTAAAATAAAGGAAGCAACTAAAATAAAGACTTGAATTAAATTATAAGCAAATAAACTAATAATATTTGTTACAAAAGAAATCCACAAGATCGAAATTTAATATCTAACAATCTCCCCCATTTCGATCATTATGGGTGAACTCGGGCGTGATCCGTAGTTTTGAAAACTTTGATTCCAAGTATATTTTGCACTCAAACACAATAATCAAACGATTTGTATTAAGAATATGAAGATTACAAGAGAGAATTTTGACACTCAATCTCTAGGAACTTTCACACTAAAAAACACACACACTTGGTGGAGGCTAGATGGAGGCTCCTCTGTGTCTTTTCCTCAAACCCTAGGAGAACAATATCATTTATACCTAAACTTACTTTGGGGGTTTGTCCAAACACTCCCCTTAAAGTCTTGGAAATTAAGATTCCCCCCCAAAGTAAACTATTCCTAATTATAAATTGAACCTAGACTTTTATTATATTTAATTATACACTATTTTAGGGCTAACAATCTCCCCTTTAGTGTATAATTAAATATTTACAATTAAGCGCAATTACACAAGCTTGAATTACAAGAAATAAAGTTTCTAACAATCTCCCCCTTCTTGTAATCAAGGCTTGTATTCTTCTGAAGTCTTGGGCTATAAACTCTGTTCTCTGATCTTTGAAGTTACTCTGATCTCTGAACTTTTGAAGTATATCATTGACCTTCTTCATATGACTCTCCCCTTAAATGTTTTAGATCGGTGGCTCTCCCCTTGCGTTTAGTAGGTCTTTCAAAACATTTCAACTCTTTTGAGAACATTCTCCCCCTCATGATGATCATGAGAATTATGATCATCATGTAATCACTTCAGCTCTCCCCTTCAAATGAACAACCTCAATGTGTCTTCAAATCTTCTTTCTTTGTCGAAGCAGATGATTACAGACTCAGAAAGAAAATATTACATTTAAGAACATTACAGACACAAAAGTACTTATCTTTCTCATGTTACATTCTCAATCAGTAACTCTCCCCCTCAATAACAGAGTGTAAACAGTTACATCATAAAATCCATTCATGGCTTTGCAACCTGAACAAATAAAAGAGAAATGAAATTATTTGTAAGTAACATTCCAGTTCTGTTTGCACAATAGACTAAGTCTATGTGACCTACGTTCAGCGCTGGCGTGACATTAACACTGGTAGGATTTCCAAGTAATCATCATGAAATCCTTTATCATGAAAGAATTACTCATATTTGTTCCGACTTTGTCTCGGTAGACAAGCTGTTTATAGTCACGCAGACCGTAGACTTCATGTGTCCTAAAAGTGTATAACATTAAGCTCTAGACTCAAAGTGCATCAACTGAAGTCGGAGACCGGAGAGGATGTCTTCCTTGTTTCAATATCAACAATATCCAAATGATATGTCGATAGAGTATGTGATATAACTCCGTGTGAATTAAAACAGAAGTCTTTTAAGAGACGACTGAGTAGCTAGGGGAGGTTAGGTGCATGCGTCACTGGGTCCATGACGTCTTGTTCAATACCTAATTCCAACACATGGAATTTGGTAGCAGATGTAGGAAACCCAGCAAACTGACACGATGTTGGTAGGATTTATCTTTTCTTTTAATCCTTTCTCACCCCTCAGCTCTCGTCATTTTTCAATTGAACTCCCTCCGGCTCACTTTTAAAATACAATGATAGACACAAAGCATAACATTGTTAGTTCATGATGCACTCTCATCTCCTTTCAATAACCCCTCTTAATTGCATTTTATCTGTGCTCGACCCTGTTAGTACCCCATGGTAACTAACACAGCTCAACTATTTGACCTATGTGAAATTAAGTTTCTACCAATCAATCAACAATATGAATAATCAAGAACAATAAAAGAAATTAATACTGACCGAATGATTATATTGATGAACAAACTGATTACAAACGATGTCAGAGAATATTCAAGATCTGCTGCCTTTTCCAGAGAAAACAAAACGTACAAAATGTAACTTTTTCAGATCTATATCAAAATAGAAAGTCAAAGATACTATATATACAAATCTACTAACTATCAAGGAAATACAAAATAGTCCCTAGACTTTGTTTTCATCAACTAAAACATATCCTAACATTCTCCCCCTTTGATGAAAATAGCAAAGTCGTTAAATCCATAAGCCCAGCTTTTGTTCAAATCTTCTGACACTTTTACGATCCGAAAGCCTCCATTCAATCTTCGAAATAAACTCAACCATGAGTCTTCGGTCGTTAACAGATAAAGCTCCTTTCTTCGTCTTTCTTTTCTGATCTGCTGCAAGCTTACCTTTCAAACCACTTAAAACTTTAATCAAAGTTCCATCTGAAAACTTGTTCAGCTTTACACTCCTCATTGCTCTTAACTTCTTATTCCGATCTTTGTACATGACTGCTGGATGCTTCACCATGATCACTTGAAATTCTTTCAGCTCACCAGCAAATTTGATATCTCTGTGAGGCGCTGTCATGTTGATGTTCCTCATGCCACGTTCAACCCCTATCTGTAGATCTTGCACTGACATTAATACCAACTTGGTATGCATGAAGTGATACAGTGTCTTAAGTGCAAATCTACAATGTTCATTTCGTTTATTTCTGCACAATTCATCAAAAAGATCTTCAATGTCTACCAAGTGCATGTTGAACATATCAGCTTCTGTGAACACATACGTATTTCCATCTGATCTAGTGACTGTGAACTTTGGATAAAAAATCTTGACAAATCTTTCTTTTTCAATCTTCACCAGGTCAACTATTCTGAATTCACTCTTGACCTTCTCAACCTCCTGTGTTTTGTTTCTCAGAAAACTGGCATAGTTAACCAGATTAGGCATGTTCGGCTCTAGTACTCTAAACAACTTGTGGAATGAACATGGAGCTTGTTTCTTGCAAAAGATCCGTTTCTCCAGAATATCTTCAATATACGGCATCTTGTTCCTTTTTCTAATAAACTCCGCAGATCTATTCTCTGGAAGCTCAAGTTTTTTCACCTTCTTCTTGCTGATCTCATCCTTATTCAACAAGGTCAGCATATCTTGTATTTCCCTCTGAACCACTTGTTGGGCTTCAAATCTAAGTCTATGTTGTTTCTTAGATTCATCTGCAAGTACATATTCGTTGAAGAACCTATCCATCACTTCAACCTCATTCAATACAACTTTTTCTTGAGCCACACTGCTTTCAACTTGAAACTCTTCAAATTCCTCTTTAACTTGTACAACCACCTCAGGCTTTTCAACCGTTGGTGTTGACTCAGCATCCTTTAAAATCTCCTCAACTAACCCTACCTCCTCCTCAATCCTTTCAGCTCTGAAATCTACATCAGTCAAAGCAATTATATCATCATCTTCAGATACTTCAATATACTCCTCTCTCTCTCTTCTTCTATCCCTTGAATACTTAGCTCATGACTCTTCTCTTGAACGTCTTCATCTGAATCAATATACTCAACAAAGTGATAAATATCAGACTGAATGTTCAAAGGAACTGGAACATCTTCACGAAGAATCAATCCCAGCTCTCTTTGTTCACCAGCTGATTCTTTAGAATCTCCAACTTCTCTCTCTTGAACTTCCGGCTCCTTTTCTGGATATGTTATCATTAATATCCCAGGCGTTGGTTCATCAAGCTTTCTCCCTTCTCCCCCTCATGAGGAGCATCATCGGAGTCCTCATCATGCTCATCAAACTGTTCAAAGACAAAATCCTTCAATTCTTCCTTTAATTCTTCAATGGCTTGTTTTGACTCAGACTGCTTAACCGATGCCTCTGCAACATCCTTCCCCTTTAAAAACTTCTGAATGTTAGACATCTGGGCCATTACCTCAGCTAATTGATTAGATACATGCGTATTTACTCCAGACACAACTTCATTCAATGCACTTGTCAATGTTGATTCAGTAACAAATGGGGATAATGTCACCACTGGGTCACGTAGACTTCCAGTTGTCACAGCAGTTGAACTTGTATAAAGTACTTCTGTGTGGCCAGTGCTCAGAGTTGGTACAATTGTTTCTCTGACTGGACTTCCACCCTCTTCAAGTGACGGAGCAACAAATGCTTTCGTTACTGAGGATGTTCCAGTGGGAACACTAAGTTCAACCA
This sequence comes from Centrapalus pauciflorus, assembly GCA_020465985.1. Classification (NCBI taxonomy): domain Eukaryota; kingdom Viridiplantae; phylum Streptophyta; class Magnoliopsida; order Asterales; family Asteraceae; genus Centrapalus; species Centrapalus pauciflorus. Next base: position 265,154 of record JAANYP010004577.1, on the reverse strand, counting down.
TACTAACTTCAACAAATGAAGGTGACTCGAGTGTCCTAAGCTGTATAGGAGCTAGACTCGGTGATTGAAAAGAAGTCATACACACGGGCAGTTGTGCACTTGTTTCAATATCCATTAAGTCCAAGTGACTTTCGGATAGATTGTATGGTTCATCCCTGTGTTCAATTGAAACAATCTCCTGTTGAGAGGAGACTGAGTGGATAGTTGGGTGTGCAATTGTCAGTGGGATACTGACTTGTTCAATGCTAACTCTCATAGGAGAGCTAACAGTAGATGTGGTTAATTCCCGGCTTTCTAGGGTAATGGTATCCCTCACACTCTCTTCGGCAATTTCTACAATATCTATCATCATTCCACCTCCCTCATGATGATCACCTCCATCATCACCATCATCATCATCATCATCTCCTTCTCCTTCTCCTTCTTGAATATCTGGCAACGTTCTCTCAGAATCTGATTTTTCAACTTCTTCCTCACCACCCCTTACACTAACTTCTCCCTCACTCTCAGAATGGGCAACCTGAACTTCAGCCCCTTGCTGAGGTTCCTCTATTCTTAAAGCTCCTGGGCTAAGAGATCCCGGTTCCTGGGTCTCTACCGGAGCATGATCTATCCTATATAATCTCACATTCTCACTCTCTTGATCCATATATTTAAGCAAAGACTCTGGAATTGGCATAATGTTTGCATTTGGGGAGTCCGGCACTTCGTGTAAGCTCATCATAACATAATCCGGACAACGCTGAGAATTGGCTCGCTTCGGAATATTTTCATTAGCACGAAGAATCCCTCGGATAAGAATCTGTATGAATCTCTGAAGCGGAACAAATTTTCTTGCTCTATTAGTAGTTTTTGCAAGAACAATCTCTTTCAAATCCTGCCATATGCACTGAGCATAATCATAATGCTTGTTGAATGCTATGCCATGAAATATCCTCAAGCAATGAATGTTGCATCTGTCAATGCCTGTGTGCTTCGAAGTCATACACCTATTTATGATTCCAAAGAGTGTATACCATTCTCCATTTAAACCATTCCTATGAAACTTTGAGCTCTTTGGTAGTGGCTTTGAGTAGCCCAAGCAGATTAAATCATGTACCAGCTCCTCATCGGAAACAAAATCTTCAAAGTCAGCCAACTCTGAGAAGTTAACTGTGTCTATACGTCTAGGAAGAAATAGATTGTGACGAAGTCTGGCGAGAGTGATTTTTGTCTTAAACTGGTCTATTGTCACTTTAAAGTGATGATTGCCGTCAGCAGGAACAAATTTGACGGTGTGCCAAAATTGTTGTAGATATACTTGTGGAATAGACGGTTTGTATTGAAGCAGATAACCTAATGGATGGCCTTTTAGAATGTCAACAATGATAGGATGACTCACTTTAATAACCTTGGTATCTAGATGATGGTTATTATCTCGGAAAGGAAGGCAATGTTTAGGTTTTACTAACTGGTTATCTGGGATGATGTTTGATTGTGATGGACGGGCAACTGAAGTACACCGAACAGGGGTAGATACAAGGGTATGATTTGATGATGAATGGGAGTCAGAGGAATTGGAGTTCTGAGATTGTACTGGGGATGCCATTTGAACACCTGTAAAAATAAGAACATCATGTTAGTCAGATCATGTACACAAATGACAACCTTCAAAATGTAGAAAAATTGTAACATTTTATCAGAAATTGTAAAAACTTGTGATTTTCTTTTTAAGGCATCGGGATTCCGGACAATAATAGATAATTATTGAAAGGACTCCAGAGTCAATCGTTTAGAGACCAATGTTAGAAAAACACAATTTTATAACAATTTCTTAAAAAATGTGACATTTTTTTCTTAAAACATAAAAAATTTCACACCTAGAAAAATTTCCTGATGAAACTCGAATGAAACTACAAGTTTCTCGAATGACTCTTGAACAATGTCGGGTGACACATGAACCAACTCGAATAAGCCTATACACAACTCGAATGATGTATACAAGAAACTCGAATAAACAATGACACAACTCGAACAGTACTTGATTCAACTCGAATGAGTCTGAAAAATTCTCGAATGGAAGACATGTTAAACTCGAATGAAATATGTACTCAACTCGAATGAAACCTTAGAATCTACCCCTCAACTCGAATGACTAAGTCATTTTGTCGATAAGAACATCTTCCCAACTCGAATAAGCTTTAAGCAATTATGTTCTGAAAAGTTTCTAAGTGTTACACACTTGTCAACTCGCATGACACACAAATGTTTCTCGAATATTATTGCCCTCAACTCGATTAACTCTTGAGTTTTATATGAGTCAACTCGAATGTGTCATGATGCAACTCGAATGACTTATGATGCAACTCGAATAACTCTTATTGCAACTCGAATGACTTATGATGCAACTCGAATGCCTTATGATGCAACTCGAATGCCTTATGATGCAACTCGAATAACTCTTATTGCAACTCGAATGACTCTTTTGATCGAGAAATGCCATTTTATTTTATTACAAGTCCAATACTCACTGATTTGATGAATTTAAGTTCAGGGATCATTTTCAGTCTTTTAAAACATCTACCCCCTTCGAAAACGTATTTTAAACACATTTGTTTTACTGAACTTTGAACAAAAACAACTTTAAAGTTGTTAAAAATTCAAATTTCAGATTATTTATGAACTCGAAATTGTTTCATTAGGAAAATCAATGATTCTGTTTGTGTGATGTAAAAATGACTTATGAAATTTCAGATTCATGTTCATAATACCAATACGAACTTCATCACACATTTAATTTCAATTTCATGAACAAATACTAGGATTCTCCATTAACGGTCAAGAACACAAACCACAAAAAATACGAACATATAGTTTCAAACTACACACACTGAACATATACACTAAAAATATAAACAATCAAACTAAATTAAGTAACTTTTACTCACAATTTTGATGAAAAGAAGTCGGTTGTGGGTTTGAGGTTTCTTAGAAGTGAAGAAAGCTTGTTGGAGAAGATGAAGGAATAGAATTTCCGAAAAAAATGATTTGAATTTGAAAATTCAAATTTATAGGCAAACTTAACCGGCCCATTTTAATTTTTTTTCAAATTTGAAAAACTCGGCCCATCATCTAAACCAACTTATCCCACTACTTATCTTTTCAATCAAATATTGTGACTAACAAAAAAAAAATTTAACAAATTTCAAGATAAAATTTGAATTTCAAAAAAAATAAATTAAAACCACACCAAACAAAACAAAAAAAATTTCTGTTTTTCAAGAAAAATTTTTTTAAAAATGGACTAAAAAAAATATACACAATTAAAAAATTTCGCACATATAAAACAACCAAAAAAAAATTGAAAACACACAAAAAATATATTAAAACTATTAACAATACTCATTTGCTCCCCCTTGAATTTCTGAAAGTTGCTCCCCCTCAAATGTATATTCATTTTCTCAGCTCTGCTCCCCTTACAAAATAGCAAATAATTTTTATCAGATTTACTCAAAATCAGATAAATTTCGTTTCTGCTCCCCCTGCACATGACAATCCAGATCTTGTTAAATTCCAAAGAATAAAAACTTTTTATGATTTATGAATTTAACATCAGATAAAAATCACTAAAAAAATTGAAAATTTTAAAATTATATTTTGAAACTACTGAATTATTAAATCTTAACGATTCAACATACCTAATTTGTATACCAAAAAATTAAACCGATTTTCATCTAACGCTTTGGTAAACAAATCAGCTAGTTGATATTCAGTAGGTACAAAATATAATTCTATATTTCCATTTTAACATGATCTTATATGAAATGATACCGAATGACAATGTGTTTTGTTTTTGAATGTTGCACTGGATTTGATGCAATAGCTATTGCGCTCTGAGAATCACAATATATTGGAATTTTCTTTGGTGTAAACCCGTAATCGCGCAGTTGGCTCTTCATCCACAACACCTGAGAACAGCAAGACGATACAGCAACGTACTCTGCTTCAGCTGTAGACAATGAAACACAATGTTGTTTCTTGGATGACCAACATACGGGTTTGTCACCTAAGAACTGTATTGCTCCAGACGTACTCTTTCTGTCCATCTTATCACCTGCGCGATCAGCGTCAGAAAAAGCAGTCAGATTAAATGAAGATTCTCTAGGATACCACAAACCAAGATCTGGAGTTCCTTTGAGATATCTTAAAATTCGTTTCGCAGCTGTTAAGTGTGATTCTTTAGGATTTGCCTGATATCTAGCACAGACACATGTAGCAAACATAATATCTGGTCTACTAGCTGTTAAGTACATTAATGACCCAATTATACCTCGATAATGAGTCACATCTACAGGTTTCCCTGAGGTGTCCGCATCGAGTTTTGACTTTGAATCCGGAGCCATGGGAGTTTTCATAGGAGTACTATTGACCATGTTAAATTTCTTTAACATGTCTTGTATATATTTTGACTGATTGATAAAAATACCACCAGTTAATTGTTTTACTTGTAATCCTAAGAAAAAATTTATTTCCCCCATCATGCTCATTTTGAATTTTTGGGACATTAAAAATGCAATTCTCTTACAAAATTCTGGTTTTGTAGTCCCAAATATTATATCGTCTACATATATTTGTATAACTATGATATCTGACCCCTGACGTTTTATAAACAGGGTTGTGTCAACTGCACCTTTTGTAAATCCACATCTCAACATATATGTTGAAAGTGCATCATACCAAGCACGAGGTGCTTGTTTAAGGCCATACAGTGACTTATCTAAAATATATACATGATCAGGTTTCGAAGGATCAGTAAACCCTTCGGGCTGATATGTATATACTTCATCTGTTAGCTCCCCGTTTAAAAACGCAGTTTTAACATCCATTTGATATACTGTAAAATTTTTATGAGCGGCAAAAGCTAAAAACATTCTAATAGCTTCAATTCGTGCAACTGGTGCGAATGTTTCATCATAATCAATCCCTTCTTGTTGGCTGTATCCTTTGGCCACGAGACGAGCTTTATTCCGAATGATGACACCATGTTCATCTTTCTTGTTTTTAAAGATCCATTTCGTGCCTATAATGGATTTGTCTTTTGGGCGCTCAACAAGTCTCCAGACCTTTAACCGTTCGAACTAGTTCAGTTCTTCTTACATCGCCACAATCCAATCAGCGTCCAGAAGAGCTTCTTTTACATTCTTGGGCTCTATTTTACTTAAAAAATTTGAAAATAAGAATTCATTAATAGTTGCCCTTCTGGTTTGGACTGACGCGGATGGATCACCAATGATGTTTTCTATTGGGTGATTTCTTGTCCACTTAACAGTATGTGGAAACGGTTCTATTGGGTCTTGGTTGGGATTGAGATCTAGATATGGTTCGGGAGTTACTTCAGATGTTGTAGGTGGGACATCTGAGGTAGGAGCTTCTGAATGTTCAGAAGTAACGGGGGTTTCAGAAGAATACGGAGGTTCAATTGGTTGTACAATCTCAGTAGTTGACTGCACATTTGCTGTTGAGGCTTCTCCAGTTTCTTCTGAACCTTGTTGTTGAGAAAGATCAGAGACTATGACTGGATCTTCAGTAATCCTGTCAGGCACCAAATTTTGAACATTAGTTTTGGGCTTTTCAAAATAGTCTTCATAAAAATTCTCAAACAACTTATGTAATTCTGAGTGTTCAGCATTTTGTTCAGTTGACTCCAATGAAGTCTGCATATTAGGTTCGGGTCCTGAACTGGTGTGTTCAGAAGCCATTACCACTCCTTCGTCGAATTTGACATTCACGCTCTCGTTGACTGTCTTGGTTCTCTTGTTGTACACTCGGAAGGCAACCGACTCCTATGAATACCCGATGAATATTCCTTCATCTGCCTTTTGATTAAACTTTCCAAGATTGTCTTTATCGTTTAGAATAAAACATCTGCAACCAAAGACATGGAAAAATTTAATATTAGGTATTCGTTTATTAATCAGTTCATAAGGAGTCTTTCCGAATCTCTTATTTATTATTGAACGATTTTGTGTGAAACAAGCTGTTGCAACTGCTTCTGCCCACAAGAATAACGGTAAATTGGAATAGGCCAACATCGTCCTAGCTGATTCCACTAGTGTCCGATTTCTTCTTTCAACGACATCGTTTTGTTTTGGAGTTCGAGCAGCTGAAAACTGATGTGTATTTCCTATTGAATTCAAGAATGAGTCAAGTGATTTATTCTTGAACTCTGTTCCGTTGTCTGAGCGGATTGTTTGAATTGTGAGTTGCAAATTTACTTGTATTTTCCGGATGAAGTCTATAATCGTTTCGGTTGCATCTGATTTGGATCTCAGGAAGAAAACCCACGTGTATCGTGAATAGTCATCAACTATCACCAATATATGTCGTTTCTTATTTATGCTTTGTACTCTCATTGGTCCACACAAATCCATATGCAATAATTCCAGTGCTCTCGTGGATGAGTGTTCTGTTTTGGATTTGTGTGTGGCTCTTGTCATCTTTCCTTTTTCACATGCCGCACATAACTGCTCTTTTTGGAATTTGAGCGTCGGCAGTCCTTTAACTAACCCTCCTTTTGCTAGGTTGGTTAACTCATTGAAGTTCAGATGTGAAAGGCGACGATGCCACAGCCATGCTGTTTTAGATGTAGCTTTTGACAATAAGCAGACATCTTTCTTCAGATTAATCGAGGCTAAATCAATGGAGTACAAATTTGTTTTCCTGTTTCCTGCCAAAATTTCTTTTCCTTCTCCGGATCTGATGCTGCACCGATTGGCTTTGAAATTGACTTCTAACCCTTTATCACACAACTGTCCAATACTAAATAGATTGTGTCCAAGACCATCAACATAGAAGACCTTTTGGATGGTGATTTTGTCGTATTTGAGACTTCCGTATCCTTTGATCGGACAAAACTGATCATTTCCAAATCTGACCGTCCCACAGAACTTTTCTACAAAATCCGTGAGTGTGTCTCGTTGTCCGGTCATATGCTTGGAGCATCCGGAGTCAAGATACCAGACATGGTTTACCTATAAGACGAAGTAGCACATGAGGTACCCACTTGTAGTTGGGTACTTTTGTTTTAGGTACATCATGTACAGTATTATTTGTTTTTCTAACAGATATGGATTTTAGCTTATCATTTAAAGTTATTTTAGGTACCCACTTTTGAACTGTTCTTTTAGGTATCCATTTTTGTACAACTCGCGGTGGAATTGTTTTTGAAATATTTTTCTGTGGAACCTTTTTCTGTTCATAAAATGGGTCCTTCTTCTTCGGTTGCCATACGAGCTTATTAGATTTAACAATAGCAGGCTTACAAGCACAGGAATTCAAAGCAATTAAGTCCGTTTTTGAAAACTTTATATAAGAATTATTAACAAGTTTATTATTATTACAAACAGAATATTCAATTTTACTATTTCTATCTGTAACATTTTTGTCCTTGACGCGCCACTCTTGTTTTATACTCTTGTTTTTCTGTTCTCTTTTCTTCTTTCGCCAAACTTGTTTTCTCGAACCGTTCACAATGATATCTGACATAAAAGAAGTATGAGAATTAGTAGATTTAGATACTCGTTTCTTCTGTAAGTTTTTCATACCTTTTGAAGATTGGACTTTACGTGCAATTAAGTCCGTTGATGAAGATGATTCACCCTTTACAAAGTTAGGAGACTGAACAATAATTTTTGTTTTCTCCTTCTTTTGTTGTAATGATGGTGAATTTTCAGATGATTTTAAAGAATCTGTAGACATTTTTTGCAGAATTTTAACAGGTTCTTTATTATCATTTGATTGTTTGTTAGGCAAAGGTTTGATAAATTCACCAATTTTACCAAACATTTGATCTAATGAATTAACATCAGAGTGCATGTACAGATCAAACTCTTTTTCTGTATTTATAGAATGTAGGGAAGTAGATAATTGTGGATCAGACAACTTTATGTTCTTAGGCTGATCTTGCAATATTTGTTCCATCTTTCTTAGTTCAGCCTTGAGAGTTCCATTCTCTGTCTCAAAATTTTTAATTTTCAATTCTAGATCAGAATTTATCTATTCTAAAATTGAATTTGGCAAATATAATTTTTGAGATTGAGTAGGTAATTCAGACAAATCCTTTTCAGAATAAGTTTGAATGTACTCTTCTTTAGTATCAAGAATATTACTTGTTTCATTTATTCTGGTATAATCACTAGAATTTTGCATTTTGTCTGATCGTAACCTTTTTATTTCTTCGCTAGATTCTACTTCTTCAGATGCTTTCATAAATGTCACTTTTAATCCTAAATTCATGTATTTGACATCATATAGTGTTGGTGAACTAGATATTGCTTTAGTCAGATACTTACGATTTTCCCAACCAATTCCAGATTTAGAGTTATAAAATTCTGTGTCTTTTGGTTGATTTAAATAAATTGTTTGATCTGTTTGCCCTCTTTTGATAAATTCATCCTCCGTCTTATTTATTTTCTCATAAAGTTTACTTCTTTCTTCAAAAATGGCATGATATTTTACAGAAAAGTTTGAGGCTTCTAATTCAGCTATTCGCAGTCTTTCTTGTAAATCAGATATTTTGTGATTCAGATTGAGTATATTTCTTTGAAGTTCTCTTTCCTTATCTTGTAAGTCTGAGACCGCTCGTAAAGCTAATGCTTTATCTTTGGAAAAGTCTAGAACTAATGTGTGTTCATTTCGAAGTTTGTTTTCCAAAGAATGAACATTTTTCTTTTCTGCATTTAAAGACTTTTCAAACTTTTTAAGCATAAAGGCCATATTAGTTAGTTTTTCTTCTAATATACATGATTCATCAATATCAGAGTCTGAATTAGAATTTACCTCCGGTTTGTCTGAACCATCTGAGTTTTCAGACTCTGAATCTTCATCATTTTCAGCTTCATTTTGGCCAGTTGCCATTAATGCAACTTCTTCTGTTTCTTCCTCTTCATCAGACTCAGATTCTTTTCTTTCTGCATCCTCTTCATCAGTCAATCCAACCCATACCTCATCTTCAGCTATCATTGCTGATTCACTTAATTCTGACTCATTGAAAATTTCCGATTTAAGACAAATATGAGCATCTTCATCCAAAATGTCATCATCTTCGGATAACTGCAACCAGTGGTCATCCTCCGCCATAAGATCTTTGCCTGACTCTTTTTCTTTGGCTAAGAGGGCCTTTCTTGTATAGTAGTCTGAGTTTTTGACTACTGGAGATCTGCATTCACGGGCATAGTGACCTGTTTTTCCACAGTTGTAGCATTTCTGTTCCGACTCTTTCTTAGCTGACTTATCTGACTTTTCATATTTGTCAGTCTTTCGTGCACTACTTTCTCCAGATTTCTCATATTTATCTTTTTTCTCTATTTTCCTTGAGCCTGTTTTATAGCGCATCTTGTTGTTGGTTGGCTTTCTGTAAAATTTCTTTTGAAATGCTTTTGTAAGCAATGCCATCTGCTTTTTCATCTCTTCTATATCTGAATCAGCAGATGAATCTGAGGATTCTGATTCGGAAGATGTACTGCTGATTACAGCTCTTTTCTTCTTTTTCAGCTTGTATTTATACTTTTTCTCTGCCAGTAGAGCCAGTTTATCAGCAGTTTCTTTTTCAGCTTTCTTCTTTCCTGATATTTTCCTCAACACAACCTCTTGATAGTTGTTGAGGTTTTCAAATAGCATATGAAAATCCATTTCCTCAATATCTTTTGTTTGTTGGATAATCATAGCATATTTTTCCCATTCAGGATTTAGAACATTTAGAAATTTGACATTGATGTCCAGGTTGGACTTTGTCACTCCGTTTCTTTTCACTTCACTTACCAAATTCACAAACCTGAGGTAAGTGTTTTCCAAAAGTTCACCTTCACGAGCTCTGAAATTCTCAAACGTCATTAGGTTGTTTCTAGCCCTGTTTGTGGCAGCTCTGTCAGATCCCCTCATGATTTTGCATACTTCATCCCAAATTGACTTAGCAGTCTTTGTATTTGTTAGGCAAGTGTAAATATCATTGGGGATTGATATCAACAGTAACTTTCTGGCAGTCTTGTCCCCTAATTTTCTCTTCTTTTGGGCCTCTATCAGGTTGGTGACCTCAACAGTCCTCGGTGGAATTGGGGGATTACCAGTTGGTACTCCTGGGATCGTTTCCATGAAAGTGGCTGGTCCTTCAGTTAAGGATTTCAGCATCTCTTCGGACAGATCATGAAAACTGATAAATTCAAGAAACCTCTCCCTTCATTGAACATATTCACCCCTGTATAAAATTGGGGGTTTGGTTTCTGATCCCATTGCCAGTGCGTCTTTAGACATATTGATTGATCTTTTGGGAAACTTGTCCAAGATCTGATGAACTCCGATTGAGATTGAAAATTTTGATCACACTTTGAAACACAGATTAGTACTGAAATCTACAACACAGTAACTTGTTAGTAGCAATAATCAACTTGACTCAGATAGTGAATAGACTTGATGTTGGTGTATTGCAACAAACTCGATTAATGTGTGTGTCAAACTCGAATGATCTAAGTATTAAACTCGAATGAGTTTTGAGTGAAACTCGAATGGGTGTAGTGTGAAACTCGAATGAGTTTAGAGTAAAACTCGAATGAGTTTAATGTGAATCTCGATTGACTCTTGTGTAAAACTCGATTGACTCTTGTGTAAAACTCGATTGAGTCTTTGGTAAAACTCGATTGAGTCTTTGGTAAAACTCGATTGATTCTGATCTGAAACTCGAGTTTGTTTACAAGGTTGTCAACTCGAATTACAAGGTTGTCAACTCGAATTACAAGGTTGTCAACTCGAATTAAAAGGTTGTCAACTCGAATTACAAGGTTGTCAACTCGAATTAAAATGTTGTCAACTTGAATTAAAATGTTGTCAACTCGAATATCACTTATATTCAACTCGAATACCCAAAATACTCAACTCGAATAATACACAGGATGTGTATATTTCGAGTTTCTTAATATTTTCAGCTTTTTCAAGTCTGAAATTCAGATTAAATCCAAATATTGCCCATTTTCACTCAAATTGTAATCGAAGGTAAGGTTTTTGAATACAAACACTTTTTGTTAAACACCTTTGTGCAAAAATAGATCTAGGTTTGACTTTTTCAATGAAACAGTAGTCGTTTTTACACTTTTCAAAATTTAACAAAATTGCCTAGATTTTTTTAAGTGTTTTGTGAATCAATTCAAGTTTATATTCAATTGATTCGTCTATGAATCCTTTACCTTCGATCCAATTATCATTGACAAAGATCAACAGAGTAAAAAACCCTTAGTGATTTTAGGGTTTTTCCGAAAAAATATTGCTCAAGAACAGTAGCAGTTTCGAAAATATTCGATCTCAAATCTGAAAAATTCACCCCTAATGCTCTGATACCAATTGTGAAATTAAGTTTCTACCAATCAATCAACAATATGAATAATCAAGAACAATAAAAGAAATTAATACTGACCGAATGATTATATTGATGAACAAATTGATTACAAACGATGTCAGAGAATATTAAAGATCTGCTGCCTTTTCCAGAGAAAACAAAACGTACAAAATGTAACTTTTTCAGATCTATATCAAAATAGAAAGTCAAAGATACTATATATACAAATCTACTAACTATCAAGGAAATACAAAATAGTCCCTAGACTTTGTTTTCATCAACTAAAACATATCCTAACAACCTAAGAACCCTTACTCACACAAACTAAAGTGGTTTGCTCCTTGGGTAGGTCTTCCGGCTCTGGTTTAGACCATAGGAACGATATATATGCCTAATCACACATGTTGGGCATCATCGGAGTCAGCATGATATCTTGAAGGATATAGCAGTTAAGCTCATGGGGTATTCCAGAAGATGGATGAGAGTTGAATGAAATATCTTAGGAAGTTTGAGAGACTGTATGAGAGAACTTCAATAGAAAGTCTGATATGAGATTTGGAAATGAATTAGACTATCATGAAAGAATTAGCTTATATGGGAGAAACATGATGTATGAGAGAATCAGACTATGTGGGAGAAATCAGAATATTTGAGAGAATCTCATGAAGAATGAGATCAAGATCATCACGAAGATAGATCAATTAATCTTAGTGGAAATTTATTCAGTTAGAGAATCATATTGTTTTCTAACAAAACCTATTAAAGTGTGCATTAGAGTATTCAGAATGCTTACACACTTTTCGTTAAGATGTCATCTCCAAAGCGCATCTGAAACTCCCCCTGCAAATAAGAACAATATCAGTGAAACATAAAATGTTATGAGTGAAATTCAAGAATGAAACTCAAACTCAAACTGATAAGCATAAAAAGTAGAGAGAATTCCAAAGAAGTCGCGTAAACATGGGTTCTAAATTGGGTGTTTAGAAACCATCTAAACATGAAAGATCGGGTTCTGATCTGTCATGATGCAGAAGCCATTGCTTTGAAGTACGGGATCTACTCGGAAGTAAGTAGAAGCCATTTCACTGAAGATTGGGTCCTGAACTGAGTGATCAGAAGCCTTTACATTGAAGGCCGGGTTCCAGTCTGAAGTGATCTGAAAACCATCTCATTGAAGTCCGGGTTCCAGTGTGAAGAGATCTGAAAACCATTTAACCTGAAAAAAAAAAATAAAACCACTTTTGGTACCCATCGAAAGATGGGTCCTTTCTTGTTAGATTTAGGATTTCCATCATCATGTAACAACACAACAGTAGGAATGCATTTATCATTCGACACAGGTTTAGATGCAGAACCTTTTGGCACCCATTTGTATATGGGTCCAGCTGATTTTGAAACAACCTTAGGTAATGGAACAACATTTGGCTTGGGTGACTTTGGAAATGCCTTAGGCTTGGCCTTTGGCGATGGTTTTTCTAATTTGTCAGGCGGTGATGAGGCATGCACTTTTGTTTTCTTAGATTGGCGGCGTTTCCGTTTTTCAGGATAATGTACGAACTTAGTCATTTCAGGAACAGCACGCCGAAAGCTTTTTGGACATAATTGAAACAGATTGCAAAAAGAGTATATCAAAGGATTACTAGCAACATCCTTTCCAGGCACACTAGCACTACTATCGATTTTCACAAAAGATTCAGGCATGATTGCCTTTTTCACAAAGAAACTTTGAAAATCAAGAGGTGTTATTTTAGGAATCCTTCTTACATGATCTGTAGGAACAAAACAATGAGAGTCGTACGTTTGGAAGACTTAGACTTTGAAAAATTTTCTTTTCCTTGGTGAGTGGGTTTCTTGGAGACTTAGATTGACTCCGAGTCTTCTTTGAAACCTCAGCTTTGGAAGATTTGGAGCACTCACCTTTACAATTGACAGAAGAAACTTCAACCTTGGCTTTACCTTTTTCAGATGATGTGAGATCGACTTTTGTAGGATGAGAAACCTTTGAATCTTTTAAATGAGAATTTAACCTTTCTGAAACTGTGTCAAGCTTTTCTTTGTAGATGGTTAATTCTACATTTTGTTCAAAACTTTGATTTGCCAATTTTTCCTCACTCTTGAGAAGAGCTTCTTGATAATCAAGAGCTTTCTTTCGAGTTGTCTTTAATTCCTTTTCTAAAACAGTAATTTGATGTTGAAGAACTTTTGTAGGAATGTAAAGGTGAGGGGTTGGTTTTATAGGTTCAACTTTCATTTCAGCTTCTGAATAACTAGACAAGAAGTCTTCCTCTAGAGCAGGTACTCTATAGGGATAACTCTCGTTTAGCTCATTATATTTGAAAGACATTTCTTTTTCTTTGTTTTCAATTCGTTTCTCATCCTCTTGGGTTAAAATTTCTTCCGATGATTGATAAACGAAAGATTTCAACCCAGCACTCATATATCTCATGTCATAAAAAATAGGTAAAACTTGTTGAACCTTTTTCAAGTACTTAGGATTTTTAAAACCAATTCCTTGTTTGGAATGATAAAACCTAGTCTCTTTGGGTTGGTTTAAATGAATAGTTTGTTCAGTTTGACCCCGTTTTAGAAATTCATCATCTAGGGTCTTTATGCAAGAGTACAGACTTATTCTTTCTTCTTCTATCATTTTGTATTTTTCCAAACTTTCTATGTTTTCCATGATTACAGACTCTAAGTGTTTTGAAAGAACAAATATTTCTGATTTTAAAGAGTTCTTTTCATCAGTGAGTTTATCCATACAAGATTCAAGGTATTTATTCCTATCCTCAACATCTACCTTTTCAATCAACATCTTCTTTATCACCTCATGATTAATTACCATTTCTTTTTATACACAACAAATTGTTCTTTTTCAGCAATCAATTCGTTCTTTAATTCATGTAGTTGTGCATGCAGTTCATCAAATTCATCCCTAGATTTAAAATCAGATAAGGATTGTATATCAAATAAATAAGATGAAGATGAAGAACTTTGTACCTGTTTGGAGTGGTTCATGAGACAGACTGGAGATATATCAACTTTCTCCTCCTCGATAGTCTTTTCATGTGTGGAAAATCCTTGAGCCATGATTGTGGAGTGCAAAAGGTGGATCGATCTTCTAGATTGGAAACTGGAAAAACTCAGAAACTTCACAAGTTCGGATGTATCCGAGGTTGGTAACTTGGAGAAACTTGGATCAGAAACGGGTTTTTGATGTTGAAACTTCAGCTTTTCTAATCTAGAAATTGTATATCTCGTTTCTAGCTTCGTTTCGGCGTATGGTAGGCCGTCTAACGATGTTCCAGTCAAAAGTTATGGCCTCTGGAAGCACTGAATGTCAAAAGTTTGGATAGACCCGGACCCGAAATTCGGATGATCCGAATTCGGATGGGTCCGAATTCAGATGGGTCCAAATTTCGGTGAGGTCGTAGATCTCGTTTCAAGCTTCGTTTTGACGTATTGTAGGCCGTCTAGCGATGTTCCAGTCAAAAGTTATGCCCTCTGGAAGCACTGAATGTCAAAAGTTTGGATAGACCCGGACTCGAAATTCGGATATGGTCCGAATTCGGATGGGTCCGATTTCGGATAGGTCTGAATTTCAGTGAGGTCATAGATCTTGTTTCAAGCTTCGTTTTGACGTATTGTAGGCCATCTAGCGATGTTCCAGTCAAACGTTATGCCCTCTGGAAGCACTGAACCGAGAATAACACTTAAGAATTTACCGATTAACAATTTCAACGATTAAACAAGAAAAACTTGTAATTATTGAACAAGAAATGCTCGAAATCAGTACAAGATTAATTGCTTATGATTATGGAATAGAAAACCAAACAAAAACAGAATATTAACATAGAATTAATAGCAAAACCTTTTATTTTTGCGAAGAACATGAAGAACAATTAGATTTAAAAAATGCAATTACTCATTGGATACTTCAAATTAGATCATGAAAATTTCCAGAACAAATAATCTAACATATAAGATCATTCATGCAAAATTTCAGATCAATTCAACAAGTATATCACTCAAATCAAAAATATAATCACAAAAACGTAACCGAAAATGACCAGAATAGTAAAATTGCGATTACTCCCTCGATATTTGGAGTTAGCCTCTGAAATTTTGACAAGATGTTTCTGGCATATACTCGCACAACATATCCAAAAATCCGCTTAAACGGATATCGTATGAATATTTGGTGATTTTGTGAAGTTTCAGCCCAATTTCATGACGTTTTTTGTGAAGAACACGAACAAATTTGAGATTTCAAGTTTAAATCCAATCTTCTTGCTCTGATACCAATTGACAAATTTCATTCCCAGTATATTTTGCACTCAAACACAATAATCAAACGATTTGTATTAAGAATATGAAGATTACAAGAGAGAATTTTGACACTCAATCTCTAGGAACTTTCACACTCAAGAACACACACACTTGGTGGACGCTAGATGGAGGCTCCTTTGTGTATTTTCCTCAAACCCTAGGAGAACAATATCATTTATACCTAAACTTACTTTGAGGGTTTGTCCAAACACTCCTCTTAAAGTCTTGGAAATTAAGATTCCCCCCAAAGTAAACTATTCCTAATTATAAATTGAACCTAGACTTTTATTATATTTAACTATACACTATTTTAGGGCTAACAAGTTTCTCGAAGGCCAAGGACGACATCGAACCGTCTAGTCACTTGCCTTAAATGTAGCCTCTCGTTAAGTAGTTCTATGCCGCTGAGAATATCTTGAATCTCATTCGGTTTGCATTTGAGTTCAGAGATTGTCTGAGCATCGTTTTCTTGAATTCTTTTGGTAAGCTCGGCTCTGACTAATATGTAGGGGTGAGCGACGGGTACCATTTCCCAAACCCGAACCGGTACTGACCGATACCGAATTAATATATTCGGTTCGGTACTCGGTTTTTAAATTAGCTAAAATTCGGTATTCAGTTCTCTCGGTTTCGGTACCATATTTATCCCGAATATCCCGATCCCGAACTGAATATATAAATTAGCTAAAATTAGGTATTTGTAACGTTAAAACGTTAAACTTTGTTCGGTATTCGGTATTAGGAATTCGATATTCGGTATTTGGGTGCAATATTTGGTGATGTATGTATGATATTTGCTATATTTTTCTTATATGGTCCCAATACGTGACTGGCACCGAAAAACCGGTCCCAGAACCGGAACCGAACCGGCTCCATATAAAATTATACGGTTCGGTATTCGGTTTTTTTCAAAACTAATAATTCGGTTTCAGTATTTTCGGGATCGGTACCGGTTCGGTACGGCCCGGTACCGAGCTCACCCCTACTAATATGATAGTTCCGTCGGAGTAACAAGGTAAATCCTCAAAGCGCATAAACCTTGTCAGTAATTTCTGGTTCAAAAATATAATTCTCGGCTGCCCTCCCAATAAAACTTTGAACGCCGGGTAGTGGTCTAGTAGAAAGATGTCTTGCTCCGGGGCTTTCAGACCGAGTTCAACCATCGCGCTCTCAATAGCCATTTTGAAGTCCCTTAAGCACATAATAATGGAGCGGCGATTCATGCGTCTGGTAAGGGCAGCAACCGCTGTCATGTGAGTTAGACGTTTCTTGATTCTGTTTTTCAATCTATTGTGCAAATACTCAACGATGTCTACGTTCACGAAGTCTAGGTCCTTTTCATGCAGATCCTGAACTGTTCCATCTTCTCGGAGAACCTCGAATGCAGGAGTGAACACTCGAGCTCTCTTGTACATATGGATCCTGACAAGCTTTACAATCTTTGATTTTGACCAATATTTATTTTCTCCCTGAGCATCATCTGATTATACTCTGCCTGTTCAGCTTTAGATACATTAGTTAGTTCCATTAGTAAGCATCTATTGAAAGACCCAGGACACTTCCTGAACACCATTTTAAACCTTTCTTCAAGAAAAGGATTCTGAAACTGCTCTGCCGGGAATTTCTTCAAAAAATCTTTCAGGCCTTGAACTAGGGGTTCTTCTAGTTCGGCCGGAGCGGCTTCAAGTAGTTTAACAATTTTCCCCCTACGTTCTTGCCTTAGCTCTTCTTTTAATTCTTCTGGTAAAGCATGTACCCCACCTTTAGAATACCAGCTAACCCAATATAGATCACTTTCATCGTGGATGCCAGGTTCTTCAGGCCTAACATCTAAAGAATCCACAGTTCTAGGGCCTGAAGACTCTGGTTCCTAGGTTTGAGGTTGGGGTATTGATTGGGCTTTGGGAGGACTTTGGACTTGTGGGATTTCTTTGGGGGCCGGGGAGGAAGTTTGGACGGATGATAATGTTTCTTGTTGAGGTACACGGGGTGGGGAATTCAAGAATTCAAACGAGGATGATGATTTCTGTGGTGATTTGGGTTCAGGCTTGGGATTAATTAGAGGATAGTCTTCGTCAATATCAGAGTCTGTATCAGACACTAATATGATTTCGATCTTTTCAAAGATAGGCTCATACTGCACCATAGCCGACATAGGATCTAAAGGAGCTGGGCCTTCAACCATAGGCTCGTCTTCTAACATCTCTTGAACCTCGGATCCTTTTTCTCCATACCCTTGAACATCTTCTCCCTCTGATTCTGCTCCCCCTACAATCATTATCAGGTCCTCAGACAGAACTCTTTGACACTTCTCCCCCTCATGGCGATCAGGGTCGTCCTGATCGTCATGTTTTCTTTTATGAGAGTCAGCCTGTGGACGACCCTGAAGCTCGATAACTGCAGACTCTGAACGGTCCATTCTGGACTTTATCTATTCTTGTACTTGAAGGATTAGACGTGTAAGCACATCCATCTTGTCTGATAATTCTGAAATTTGGGCTTGGACTGATCGGGTACCTGGTGGTGGTAGATCCTCGGAGGTAACACCCTTGCCCTTGATGAATGATAAAAGGGCGGTATGTCGCTCCTCGGTAGCCTCCTTTTGGGCGTCCAGGTCACCCCGGGTGACAACACCAGCAGCACAGAGAGCTGCTGTTAACATGTCGAGATTGATCCCGGGATGGCCCGAAGTTGATGGCATTTGAGTTGCAACATCAGGACTTCCTTCCATGATTTTTGGCTCTACTGCGGGATGCTCAGATCTGGAAGTTTCTGGAGCCGCCACGAAGGCAGCTCGTTCGGGGGTGGACACCACGGAGGCGTCATGTTGTGTGTGTGGGGGTGGGGAGTGAGTTGTGGTCGAGCGAAGGATGGTCACTGGGGGCGACGTGTGACCTATTTCAACATCACGACTCTCCGAGTGAGAGGGTGATGGAGTATGTGCAAGATCCCCATGGAATGAAGTGATATCCCTTTGAGGGGATACCAAGTGGATGGTGGGGGTTGTTTCAACCATTGGACGGATGGTTGTCCAGCTTTGGGGGCTAAGATCTCCCTCAGATGCAACTTCTTGACCTCTCATTTGGACAAAGACGGTCTGTTCAGAATTGGCCGCCTCTGCCTCCTCACCTGCATCTCCCTCCCTCGCCTCAGACAACTCCTTCTCACCCAAACCCAGAATATTTTGTACTGCTACCTCTGCTCCCTCAGTCTCACTCACTCTCGCCTCACCTTCGGACTGGTTAGGCTCAGTCGGTTCTGACTGGGCCTCATTCGGATAGAAAACTCGTATATATTCCCTGACCCTCTCTGTTTGAACAGCTTGTTGCAACAGTGATAGTGGAATTGTCATTACCGGTACACTGGGATTTGCCTTTGGAATGTTTAATCATTGAAATGCAGCTGTGACATATACGTCTGCTTCTGGACGCTCATGAATGTCATCGTCCTTGTCCATGGGGTACTAGATAATCAGTTGTAGAAACCGTTGAAAAGGTATGTACTTACACCCGTGCTTGGTTCTTTTCTCTAGGACAGCTCTTTTCAATTCCTCGAAAAGGAATGCCGCGTAGTCGTAGTGTCGGTCGAATGAGAATGCGGCAAACATGGACATATCTTGGATTGAGGCAGAGTCGTGGCCCGAATGTTTCCCGGTGAAACATTTGTTGACTATGTCGAATAGGACTCTCCAGTGTGCTTGAAGATGTTTTGTTCTGAATTCAGATGGCTTTGAGAGTGGGCCATCATATCCGAGAGATTTTATTTCATCAAGTGTTTCTAGAAGGGAAGGGATGGGTGCAAAGGCATATCTAGAGAGAGAAAACGCTTCAGCAGGTTGGCGGATGGCTTCTTGGGTGATTTTGACTGGAACGCAGTATATGGTAGAAAGGAAGTGGGGTTCGGCATCAGACACGAAAGTGAGATGATGCCAGAATTGTTGGAGGTATATGGAAGGTACAGATATAGCGGTGGTGAGGGAGTAGAAAAGTGGGTGGCCTTTGAGGATATCAAAGGCGATATTCTCGGCTTCATTGCGGAGGGTGGAAATGTCAAGTTGCCAATTGTGGGGGGCAAACTCGACATATTGGGATTGGGGTAGGATGGACTCCTCAGGGTGTTGGGCATTATTATTCGGGAGAGGTGAATGGGGAAGGGTTAGAACGATTTCGGGTTCCATGAGTCCTGTAAACATGCAACAGTGTTAGAATAGTAGACTCAAAAGGATAAAACATTGATGCTAAGTCTGAGAAAAGTGTGAGTATGAAACTGTCTATTCTGTATAAAGCATCGGGTCTTTATTAGTAGAATGTGAATTCTACTGAATAAAGTCCAAAGTCAATCGTTAAGAGACCAATTTTAGAATAGACATTTTCACTCAAACGTTGATCCTAACTCTAATCAATGGTGCATAGGACATGAAATATTTTTGGGATTTTTGATTTTTGATAAAATGCAAAAAAATGGAAAAATTTTAAAAAATGCTAAGAGTTGAATTTCGGATGAGCCGAAATTCGGATGAACAGTGATCCGAATTCGGTTCAGTCTGAAATTCGGATGAAAAATGCATGAAAAATCTAAGTGGGGGAACCGAATTCGGATGGTGGTGAAAATGAAAAGACTTAGAAAAATAAACATAAATGAACAATGCTGATTAGGTCCGAATTCGGATGCATAGTGGTCCGAATTCGGATGGGTCCATTATAAAAAATGAAAATTATCTAAGGAAAGTCATCGAAGTTCGGATGGTCCGAAATTGGGACGTAGAATATTTTCCAGCATTTATGATGTTCATGTACATGCAACATGAACAGTCAAAAAATTCATAAAAAACATGAAAATGCAGATCCTAATGTAAGAACATGCAATGAACAATTTATATAACTACACTAAGCAAAAAAGAACATATTAAAGGTTCTAAAATGTCTAAAAACCGAAGTAAAAAAGCCTAAATAATTTGAAAATTAAAAACACTATAAATGAAGTAATAAACTGAAATAAAGTGGAAAATATATTACGTGATGGTGCAGAAGGTGAAAAATGCAAGAAAAACGAGTAAAAATGGTTGATTTTGGAGCTTGAACGGATGTTAATGGAGGAATCGGCGGTGGGTGAACGACGGGTTAGAGTGAGTAGGAGGAAGAAGATGAAACTTAGAGTAGAAGAAAGTTCAAACCCTTGTTTTTAAGTAGACGGGCGGGTCGAGTCTGACAGAGGATCCGCGCAAATATTGAAGAGGGGCCGGCGGTTTTAAAATTTAAAACAAAGTGGACCAAAAATAAACACACAATATTTTAACAAAATTAAAAAAAATGAGCCCACCAAAAGAAACTTTTCGTATTTTTCTGATTTCTCTTTGAAAAACAAAATTAATACAGAAGTTAGTAACTCATTTTAACATAAAGAAGATAAAAAAATATTTTTGTGATTTCTAAAAAATTAAGTTAAGACAAAAAATTGAAAAAATAGAAAATATTTTTGACTTTTTGAAATATTGAAAAAATAAATTCTTTTTTGTGTTTTTCTAACATATGACATTAAAATTAAAAATTAAAAATTTAAACAACCTAAAACTTAAAATTATAGAGAAGTTAAAAAAATGACAAAATACATAAATTAACATCCTAAATATAAACCCCCTCAAATAAACACATATCATTTTTCTTTTTAAAACTCTTGAACCTTTTCAACCTTTAAGATACAGACAAACCTGGATAAATCAACGTCCCACTCAATGATGAACAATTTGTCAGGATCATTATTTATTAAAAATGTACATAGATAAGAAAGTATTGAAGTTTAATTTTGTGACACAACTCTTAAATTTAAATAACAGATCTTTTCTAAAATAAAAGAATGTCAAACACGTATGTTTGAAATAAAATTATTTTAGAAAATGTATGATATTTTAACTAGAAGGTGGATTCAGCATGCCGATATGTGATACTAAAAACTGAAAACGAGGTTCGTCTAAAGCTTTAGTAAAAATATCAGGTAGTTGATACTCCGTGCCTACAAAATATAATTCAATTGTTCCATTTTCTACGTGATCTTTAATAAAATGATACCTGATATCTATATGTTTTGTTCATGAGTGCTGCACGGGATTGCAAGAAATAGCAATCGCACTTCTAGAATCGCAGTTGATTGGGATGTTGGTGAGCGAGAACCCATAATCACGTAATTTTGTTTTCGTCCACAGCACTTGAGAGCAGCATCTTGTAGCTGCTACATACTCAGCTTCAGCTGTGGATGTTGAAACACAATTCTGCTTTTTGGAGGACCAACTCACCGGTCTGTCTCCAAAAACTGTATTCCACCTGATGTGCTCTTCCTATCAACTCTGCAACCTGCAAAATCAGCATCTGAAAAGGCAGTAAGATCAAAATTGGTTCTCTTTGGATACCAGAGACCAAGATCGGGTGTACCAAGATCGGGTGTACCCTATGTAAGTTGTATTATCGACACTTTTTCCAGAAGGATCTGTGTCTAACTTACAGTTTGAAGTCATGGGAGTTGCAATACTTGTGTAAGAGTCTAACTTATATTTCTTGAGAATGTCAAGAGTATATTTCGACTGGTTCACAAAAATCCCGTTTTCAAGTTGTTTGACTTGTAATCTGAGGAAAAAGTTCAGTTCCCCCATCATACTCATCTCGAACCTGGACTCCATTAGGGATGAAAAATCCTTACAGAAATTACTGTCAGTAGATCCAAATATAATATCGTCGACATATATTTGGACTAGCATTATGTGCGGGCCTTCCCTTTTTGTGAACAATGTTGTGTCCACCACACCTTTGCTGAAACCAGCAGAGATAAGAAAATTAGAGAGACTATCATACCATCTGCGAGGTGCTTGTTTTAAACCATAGAGGGCTTTGTCTAGCACATAAACATGGTCAGGTTATGCATCAACAAATCCTTGTGGTTGTTCAACATACACCTCTTCGTTAAGTTCACCGTTAAGAAAGGTTGTCTTGACGTCCATCTGGTACATGAAATCTTTGTGTGCTGCGTACGCCAAGAAGATCCTGATCGCTTCTATCCGTGCAACTGAAGCGAAGGTCTTGTCATAATCTATCCCTTCTTGTTGTCGGTAGCCTTTGGCGACAAATCTAGCTTTGTTTCTTACCACAATACCGTTTTCGTCTCTTTTGTTCTTATAGATCCACTTTGTTCCGATAATTGTTCGGTCTCTGGGCTTGGGAACTAACCGCCATACTCTGAGCTGTTTAAATTGGTTGAGCTCTTCTTGCATTGCAACAATCCATTCAGGATCTTTCAAGGCTTCATCCACACGAGCATGCTCTATCATACTAAGGAATGACGCAAAGAGACATCCATTAGCAGACTCCCTTCGGGTTTGTACACCGGTCTAGAGATCACCAATAATTTGTTCGGTTGGGTGACCCCGGGTCCATCTTGTCTCGTGTGGAAGGGGTGAACGAAATGGAACCTCAGTGGTGAGTGTGGGAATGGATGATGAGTCATGGTCAATGGTTTCGAAAGAAGGCATCACTGGTTCCGGTTCGTGTTCAAGGTGCTCAGATGTAGGAATGATGTTTGGCATTATGTGTGAGGGTGTTTTTGGAGTAGATTCAACTAGAGATGTATCAGTGGATGAAGTGGATGGATGTGGGTATAAAGTGGATGAAGAAGGATTAGACAGAATTTGTTGCGCAGTTGAATCGTTGGATGTATTAACTACAGAAGAAGAAACATTAGAAGGATTAGAACTAGAACCAAAAAATTCTACATAAAAAGGATCAAATAAATTAACTAAGGCAGAAGGAGAAAAAGAAGTAGATTGAGAAGAAGAGTCTCCATGCATTGGTGTAATGCGTGGTCCTGATTGATCAACTTCGGGTGCTAGTTCAGCCATTTCATTGAATGTGACATGCACACTCTCATTGACTGTTCTGGTGCGAGTGTTGAATGCACGATATGCCTTCGAGTTGGATGAATATCCAATGAAGATCGCTTCATCCGCCTTCTCGTTGAATTTACCAATGTTGTCTTTGTCATTAAGCACGTAGCACCTACAACCAAATACACGTAAGTACTTGATAAAAGGTACTTTATTCAAAAAGAGTTGATATGAAGTTTTATTGAAACGCTTATGGATTATGGAGCGATTCTGCGTGTAGCAAGCTGTTGACACGACTTCGGCCCACAAGAAAGGAGGTAGCTTTGAATATGTCAGCATTGTACGAGCTGCTTCCACAAGGGTACGGTTACGCCTTTCTACGAATCCATTTTATTGAGGTGTTCTAGCAGCAGAATACTGATGCTGAATACCTTTGGATCGAAGGAAGCCCTCTACTACCGAGTTCTTGAATTCCGTGCCGTTGTCAGATCGGATTGATTAAACGGACAACTGCTGTTGGGTTTCCACACTCTTAATAAAATCAATGATCTCTTGAGTTGTCTCATCCTTGGATCGCAAGAATTTTACCCAGGTATATCTTGAATAGTCGTCAACGATAACCAACACATATTGCTTCCCATTTATGCTTTGAGTTTGCATTGGTTTGCATAAATCCATGCGAAGTAACTCCAACACTGTCTTCGATGATGGTTCGGGTTTTGATTTGTGAGATGATCTTTTCATTTTTCCTTTCTCACATGCTCCACATAGATGGTCTTTTTCATATCTCAATTCTGGGAGTCCTTTCACCAGTTGTTTGCAGCCAGCTTGTTGATGTTCTCAAAATTTAAGTGGGATAGCCTACGATGCCACAACCAAGAGTCTTTTGAAGAGGCTTTCGACAGAAGGCAAATGCTATCCTTAACCATAAGCTTAGCTACATCGATGGTGTAAATGTTAGAGTTACGGGAACCAGATAATATTTCTTTACCATCCATACTTTTAACACTACAGTTCCTAGCGCTAGATGTAACTTCTAATCCTTTATCGCAGAGTTGACCTATGCTAAAAAGATTGTGTGATAACCCATCAACATAGTCAACATCATTAATGACTAGATTATTCAAGACTAAATCCCCGTATCCTTTTATGTGAGCATGATGATTGTTCCCGAATTTGACTGTCCCACAGTATTGTTCTACTATGTTGGACAAAAATTCTCTTCTTCCAGTTATATGCTTAGAGCAACCCGAATCCATATACCAGATGGATTTTGCCTGAAAACAAAAAGTACATGCAACGAACATCTATAGGCATTGTAACATATCCATCATAAATTAACATGCAAATCGTGTTCTGAACCGAGATGTTCAGAAAACATGATGATTTTAGACCGGGTCCTGAGCTGAGTGCACAGGAGACAAACATGTCGGTTTAAGCACAACCGACAAGCAGAAGAACGGGTCCTAGTCTATGATAACTAGAAGCCAATTAACATGATATTTTACTTAGATTACATGATAATTAACACAAAATATGTTCGCTGGTTAATTTGTTAAAACTGTGTTTTTAATGTATTTCTACATAGAATACGCGATACTCTACATAGATTATGAATAATAATGTTAATCTACATAGATAATGAATAGTAATTTGTTAAAACTGTGTTCTTACATATCATTTTATGTAACATTCTACATAGATTATGAATAGTAATGTTAATCTACATAGATTATGAATAGTAATTTGTTAAAATTGTGTTCATACATATAATTCTATGTAACCATATACATAGATTATGAATAGTAATGCTAATCTACATAGATTATGAATAGTATTTTGTTAAAACCGTGTTTTTTACATATCATTTTACATAGATTGTGAATAATAGTTAATCTACATTAAAAAAATATAGAAATGTATAAGATTCATAAAAATATATGAAATGTATAAGAAACATAACATTCTACATAGTTTATGAATAACAATTTTAATCTACATAAAAAAATATAGAATGATATAACTATCTATATAGACACATAATATTTCTATATAGAATACGTTGACTTTTTAGCAGTTAAATAATATCTATATATAAAAAGAAATTTATAAAACTTTTTTTTTACTATAAAAATCAATTCTCATGGAAAAAGAGAAAATGAAAAAAAGTAAGAGAGAAAGAGAAAAAACAATTTTTTTTTCTTCCAAAAATATCATTTGCACACATTTTCAAGATTTTCCACCATCGAAGTTCTAATCAATTATAAAAATGGCATTTGCCAATTTTGAGTCATAGATCTTCTTGATCTAATGGTCCCAAATAGTTTTTAGGTTCTCATAAATATTTAGGTTCTTAAAAGAACTCTTTATATATATATATATATATATATATATATATATATATATATATATATATATATATATATATATATATATATATATATATATATATATATATATATATATATATATATATATATATATATATATATATATATATATATATATATATATATATATATATATATATATATCTATATATATATATATGTATATATGTATATATATATGTATGTATGTATGTATATAAAATAAAAAATACTTATATTTAATCATCAAGTAGTCTAGGTTAGAGACTCGTGTTTGTTATAGGATATAAATAAAAAGTAAACATGCACACATATACAAATATGAAATTTAAATTTGGATTAGGAATAGATAAGTTTAAATTTTTATGTGTTCATGTTGATTTTATCATAATTAATAATCAAAATATATAACGTTTTGATGAAATATATATAATATACAAGCTTAATATATTTCAGTCTAATGATAAACTAAATATAAACATATTAAGTAACGAGAACTATGTGTGTGTATTATGATAAATTATAATTTTTAATAATATCTATGTATGTCTCAAAAATATAAAAGATTAAATAAAGTTAAACGGCTGGGAGAAGGAAAATAATTAAAAATAAAGCAAAGTTAGAAAAAAAAACTAAATTGATATACTCGATTAAATCAAGTATTTAATGCATATATGTTTTTAAATAATAAAGTTGAAAAAAGAAAATAAAGATGAAAAGATAATAAGGATAATAAATGATTTTTATAAATTATAATCTTTTGGTAAATAACTTAAAGAGTTAATTACAAAAATGGTCCCTGTGGTTTGTATCAAATTTTGGATTTGGTCCCTAAACTTTTAATTTTGCAAAATTGGTCATTATCATCAAGGTTTACTTTCAAGATTGGTCCCTTATCCATTAACTTTAATTAAAATACCCATTTTGCCCTTGTTTATATTTATACATTTGAGCCTTTTATTTACAAATTATTAACAACTCTCTTTTTGATAAAACAAATAGATATAAAAATATAATAGAAGTATTAATGTTATTAATCAATTAGAAACAAAAAAAAAAAAATAATAAATACAATACAACATTTCGAATAATTCTAATTTCATTTCGCAATTTTATACTTTATATTTTCTATTTTTATGGTATATATAATATACCATTTTTAGAACGAAAAAATTTCGAATTAAATTAGTTCATCATTTTTCGTTTCGTTAAATTGGAAATCGGAATTGTTAGTCATTTTTCTGCTAAAAACATTAAAAAATAGATTATTTGTTTATTACGTTTGGTTAAATTAAATATTGAAATAATTGTTCGTTTTTTTCCATCGAAAACACTTAAAATTAGATTGGTTGGTCTTTTTTCCATTTAGTTAATCATTTCGCTTGAAAAATTGAAATGGTTCATCATATTTGATTTTATATGTTTTTGTTTGGAAAAATGACAAACCATTTCGGTTGTCAATTTAACTAAATGGAAAAAAACAACCATTTAATCTAGTTTTAATGTTTTTTTTATAAATTAAAACAAATAAAAATTTTGATTTTTAATTTAACCAAACGCAAAAACGGTCAACCATTTTAATTTTAAATACTTTCGTTCGGAAAAAACGACGAACCATTTCGATCTTCAATTTAACCGTTGAAAATAAGCCAACTGATTTAATTTTAAATGTTTTCGCTCCGAAAAAATACGAACTCCGTTTTTTAATTTAACCAAACGAAGAAAACAATCAATCAATATGTAAAATTTTCCAATTCAAAAATGACGAATTATTTCACTTTTTAATTTTTTTGAACGAATAGAAGAACAAATCATTTAGATTTTCAATTTAACCGAATATATATATATATATATATATATATATATATATATATATATATATATATATATATATATAATTACACAGACCAAATAAAAACTTATTTTTCGAAACAAAAAACAAATAATAAAATTGCAAAAGTTTTTTAAAGTTATAAAATTGATTAAGATTTGAAAATTTATTAAAACTATATATAATATAAATAAAATGACGTAAAACCGATTAAAAGATTATATATATATAAAACATAAAAAACTAAAACTAATAATAATAAAAAACTGGAAAAAGATATTGTTGTTTTTGTTTCCAATTAATTAAGAATATTAATATTTTTATTACTTCTTTTATCTATTTATTTATTAAAATAAAGAGTTGGTAATGATTTGTAATTAAAAGAGTCAAAAGTGTAAACATAAACAAGGGCAAAATGGACATTTAAATAAAAGTTGATGGATAATGGACTAATTTGAAAGTAAACATTGATGATAATGACCAATTTTGCAAAATTGAAAGTTCAGGTACCAAATCCAAAATTTTATACAAACCACAAGGACCAATTTTGTAATTAACTCTAACTTAAATAGTACAATGATTTGAAAAATAAAATTTCAAAATACTATGTTTTTTGTAAAAAAAAAAAACTCCAATAGTAGTACGGGAAATTGTTCAAAATAGAAGTAATTTTTTTATTATATCAATCTCGTAAGTTTTGTCCCAAAGAATGAAATCAACTCAGACTTACTCCGGATAATAGCATTTAACCAGTAAACAAAAAGTAGATTGTTATTTCAAACAATATATTAAATAGTAAAAAAAATAAAACTCATTGCCACAATAAGAAAAAAAAAATAAAAAGTAGGTTGTTATTTCAAACTATAATCCCTATGTATAACCTTTTTTACGGGTTAACTATGTTGTTTACCGGTTAAATGTTATAATCGAAAATGAACAAAGAGTTGTTTCATTTATTTGAGACAAAATTTACGAGATTGATATAATAAGAAAAAAAAAAGAAAAATTGCTTGTTTGAGCAATTCGCGCTAATAAAATTTTTATTAGTATTTATAAGCAGTAATAAACAAATAAAAAAGCATATGACACGTGTTGGTATCTTTTTTATTTTGTTACATATCATCAATTCTGTAACAACCCGGAAATTTTAGAGTAAGATTAACAACAATTATATAGCACGAAAATTATAATCACATTCCAAGGTTTACTTATATGATCATCACTTGTATAATATTTTAGAAAACATTATGAATGCACACATAAAGATAATGAATGATTCTTAGATTTAAACACATGAAATGACTTAGTATGTGTGACTTTTTAACATGCTTTAACTTGTTTATGAACAATTTTAAAATGATAAATGATTCTACTTTAGGACCTAAAAATAATTTAACAAACTAATTTTTGATACATACATATGAAATGATAAGGTCCTAATGAATCAAGGTCAAATGCCTAAAGCATAGGCTTTGGACTGAGGGGACTAAGGCCAAGGCCTTGGGGCCAAGTCTAACGCCACTACACACACCACTCATCATCACAACCTTTATTATTGTTGTTATTGTTTTCAATTAAAACACTCACTCTCATTGAATTACTGGTAATGTTTATGTTTTGGAAAAAACTTACATACAGTCTCGGGTCGGGTCAGGGTCTCAGCAACACACACACACGTACATACACCAGATGCTACTATTTTCTGTTTTGCATGTGATCACCCATGATTAAATCTAGGGGTCAAGGGCCATCACACACACACACACATAGAATATATATGATGTTCGATGTGCTGCTACTGTGTTCATTTCATGACCACCTCGGACTTGCAAGTCTCGGGGTCCAGATGATACACAAACACTACACAATTAGATTATATATACATGATGAGAGTGTTTTTGCTATTTTATTTTTGGTAGCCACACCCTAAGACTTGTAAGTCTCAGGGTTTTACTTTAATGCAAACACACACTACACAATTCACTTGGCTACTTTTTTATTGAATTCACAGAAGGATGAAGGGTGATTATGGTGACAATGATCAAGCAAACATAATCAATTAAGGTTACAAGTCCTTATGGCCAAGTTTCGGACTCCCTACACAGAAATATGCAGTATCGAGACTAAGTCTGTTGGTCTGGCCTGACATTGATTTTCAATCGAAACAAGAAAATTGCTTATATGAACTTAGATTAGAGTTTTATGTATGTTTTGAGGTTTAATTTAAGATGGAATTAACACTTCTTTTATGCATATGATCGGGAACCGTAACATACATAGAAGATGATTTATAGATGGAATTTACCTTGAATACTTGATGTAATCTTGTTGTTTGATGATTGATAAGGTTGTGTTCTTAAAACTATTTTAATAGTGGAAAAGATGGAAATAGAAAGAAACCAACAGAAGTAAAACTAGTTTGTGTTCTTTTTGGATTTTTAGGATGGAAAAGAAATGAGATGGAAAGAAATTTTAGTGTTTTTGCCTCTAAAATTTTCATCCCAAAAGTGGGAAGAAACCAAAGGAAGAAAATATGTCTCTTCCTTTTCTCTCCTTTATTTTCTTTCCACCCTCGAGAACACATCGTAAATGAATTTCCAACTTGAATTCTTGATTTTGATCAAGACTTATGCATAATTTACAGTGAGAAGATGAATGGATGAGTGAGAGACTCTCAATTTCTTTGGTTGCAAGATGGAAATGAGCATAACCTTGTATGGCTGGTTGATACATGTTGAATTATTAAAAGTTTGGTAATTAACATATTATACCCCTCAACTTAAATTCTTATAAACAACACAATTAACTTTAATAATAACTTTATTAACTTCCACATAAATTACATGCCTAAATTACACTTAAATTGCTAATGAAGCTTAACGAGCGACTTGCCGAGTCTAACACAGTTGCGCCATTCTGCCCTACAATTTAATACCCACAACCACCAAAACTCAAATGTATCAAATGTCATCGGTTGGAAACTTTTACCAAATATATTAAAACCCATTATTAACATCAAAACATCTTTAGACCATATACAAGATCCTAGTGTTCATAGAAACCCTAACTTGAGTTTTTGAGTTCAAACTCAATATACCACATAAACTCTACATAAAGTGACTTCAAATGATGAAATAAACATCATAGGCTAACCTCCTCTAAGGTTTAATTCTTTTAGATGAGTTTCCAATATAAGCTCATGTTTAACCAATCAGGAATCCATTATCCGAATCCGAGTTGGCGAGAAAGACCTGACATTGGCCTTCATGATCTTGCTTTCCTTCCTTTTACTTTAATAGAATGTCCTTCCTTATTCAACTCGAGTCACTGCATAGACATCTCTATACAATTCAAGGTTTATACCTCTTTCAAGGTGAAGATAAAGAGGAGGAAGAAGATGATGTCAAAGAAAGTGTTACCTTCAAACAATCTTGTAGATATTCAAAAGAAGCTTCCAAAATCTCAGATTTGTCTTCACCCAGTCAAAACACTCCCTTTATTTTCATTCTATTGGTTGCTTGAAAAGAAGAAAACACACAACTATATGTTTGCGTGTGGGTTATGTTTCTTTTAAAGGAAGAAAAATTGTTTTTTTCACTTAACTCCTTAATCTTTCATCCAATTACACAAAACACCTTTCTTTCACCAATAATCTTTTATTTCAAAGTCATATGCTAATATTCAAGATTTATCCAACACAAGATTATATAAAACATTTAATTATTCATCAATAATCACATCTAACCCAAATGTTTATTCCAAATTATTTGGGGGTGTTGCACAAATTAGGGATGACAAAAAATTTAAAAACTGAACCCGGCGGGGAAAACCGAAATCCGATCTAATCGGGGCGGGTTTCCCCAAACCCGATCAAGTTAAACGGGGGATGGGGCGGGTATAGTTTTTGATAATATCCGCCTCGTATATCCGATTACATAGTCCATTTAAATTCCCGAATGCTCCGATTACTTTTTTTAATAGCAACATGCTATTTATATTGTATATATACTATATATAAAAGATGAATATTTTTATCTATTTTATATATTATGCATAAAAATGATTATGTATAATTTAAAGAACTTATTTATTTATATATACTTTATTAAAAGAATATTTTTTTCGTTATCATTTGATAGAGATACGAATTTAATTAAATATTAGTATTGTAATTTAAACACATTGACGTTTTAAGCTTAAATTATGAACCATGTCATTAAATTTCATATTATTGATTTATAAATGGGTTTCCACGATTCACCGCGGGTTTTCCCGCGTACCCGATGAGGATCCCCGTTTAATACCCATGGTTTTTTTTAGTCGGGAACGGGATTTCCATTCCCCGGCCCGAAACCGCCCCGTTGCCATCCCTAACACAAATCATATAATTGATGCAACAGATCCCTTGTAGAGTTATTAAACACACATTGGGGTGTTTTATTGATAAAAAATCATTTTTGGGTTATTTTGTGATTTCGGTTGAATTCATGAAGAGAAATAATAACAAAACTAAAGTTTATTAACAGACCCACTCTGAGTACTTAGATTTATATATCTGCATTTATTTTATGTCAGTTGTTATTTCATCGAGACATGTTTCACATTCATTTGACATTCTACTAACTAGCGTTTATTTGATACACATTGTTGCTTGCATGCATGCTATTACATGTCCTGTATTCTTTGTTGTGTATCAGCGTGATGAACTTTTGAGCTATACTTGAGAACCGATTGTTACCGAGTTTATATGACTTGGAGCTGATCCATCCGAGGTCCCAAAGGGTAGGTGTAACATCCCCGATGGTAATTTTTCGCCTCAGATGGTTTATTTGTTCCGTGCAAATGCACAGTGGAGGTTTATGCTCATATTTGTTTCCACTTCATGTACGAAGGGGTGTACGGTGTTTTGTCACCGGCGTGACTCATATTTTCTACATAAAGACTTGTGGAGTATGATATCTTTGTACTCACTAAGCATCTGCTTACCCTTCAATTGTTAAAATGTTTTCAGGAAAATGAAAGTTTGTTGAGAACCTTCTAGCTAGGTCACTTGAAGTGTTTGAGGACTCTATCAACTGTGGTAACTGGAATAAATATTGTATTTGGGAGGTACTCTGAGTGTTTGTTATAAAAATTCGAGTATTTAGAAGTTAGTTTTCTACCATGTAGCACCATAGTGTCTTTGACTTTATTTAACTTATGTATCCAAATTCCCTTGTATTTTACTAAGCTTCTAAGGATCATTATTGAATTATGGTTGTGTTATGTTAATCCTGAGTTACGTGTATGCAGCATCAAAATAAGGTATCACTATCATTTATAATCCCGATGTAACGCGTGAGATTAACCAACCTCGTTTGCTTTCATTTTCAAGCATTCATCTAAATATGCACTACCACATGTCCATAACTCGTACGACACTTGTATATAATTGTATATAATAGAATTTAATTGTTAATGTGACATTATAGTATCATGAAAAATATGATTTGTAAATTTTATCTGCATAAAAGTTCTACACAACCCCAATAAAGTAAATCTAATCCAAAGATTTTCAATAATTTTCTAAAAAACAACACCCATCATCCGAATTAAAAGAAAAAAAAACCCCATAAAAAGCACATGGAAGACCAAAATTACAAATATTTCCTAGATTTCTTTTGCACAACAAACTAGCGAACTCCTACTCCTAATCAACCACTCTGCCCTAGGTAAGGACTTCAGAACTTAGATTCACCATCTAAATTTCAACCTGTCTCCAACGGAAGTCGAACCACCCCTCGTACCAAATGGGCTAAACCCGTTAGTACATATTTCCTAGATGTTTTGCGTTTAGTTCACGAAAACTAGTTGATTTTCAATTTCAGTTTTCAAGTTATAGTTTTTAGAAAAAAACAAGGGTTTTTATGAAAAGTGAAAACTTGTTTAGATGATGAAGTTTTTGTTTTAAGAAAAATAAGATTGGTGATTATAAAATAAGAAAAATAGGTTAGGTAATAGAAAAGTAAGAGAGAGAAAGAGAGTATTATAAAAAATATAGGGTATGTAATAGAAAAGTAAGAGAGAGAATATGAAAAGTGGTATTTTAAAAAGTGAAATGGAAATTTATGAAATTGTTGTTAAGTAAACAAGTTTTCATTTTCATTGAAAAGTGATATGAAAATTTTGAAAATTTTCATAAACTTAACGCACTGCAATCCAGATGTTTTAGGCCAAAATACGACTATGAGAATAACAAACATTCTGAAAACTTAAACTTTTTATCGGGACAACAAAACCTTATGGGTACCAAGACTACGAAGTTCGTAGAACCCTTTCAACCAAAGTTAGCATATATCAAATACTCGATTCCTCGAGTCGTACTCTGTTTTCCAACGATTTTTAAAATTTGTGCAGCATCAAGATATCGATGAACCATTACTAATGAGAATGTCCGGTTAACGAAAACCTAATAGCTAAATGCCTATAAAAGTCGTACATGGTTAGCTAAATCTAGTCAAGGGTCAGATACTTTGACTCGGGTGTCGTGGCTCGTTCTGGCTCAGTGAGTCAGTGATGCCGTATCGTTTTTTCGTGTTGTTCAACTACTACTTCAATATGCTGCATCTGAGATGACACTTTGTTTTCTTGTTCGTATACGTGTGATGGTGAGTGGGAACCAGAAACAGGTTCGATTGGTAGTTGACTCGGGATTTGAGCTCGGTTGTCGTCAACTCTGAACTCTTGTAGCTCGATTTCTTCAAACGAATGTAAAACTGGATGTAAATATGCATCCGACAAGAAAGTTTTCATGTCGATCATAGGTTCCGAAGCTTCATCTTGTGCGTCCTTCTCCACGGCTTCCTAAGAATTGGCGCCACAAAAAGGAAAACATCAAGACATCAAGTCAACAAAAAATAATCACGTTAATTTCGATCAAGGCCGTTCCGTTGATCTTTTTGGCCCCGGACGAAAAAGTATAAGAGGGCCTATAATGCACACATATATAAATATACATACACACATGTGTGCGCGCACACACACATATATATCTATACATACATGTGTGTATACAAACATACCTTTTGTTTTCTCTCCGTCCATAAATCAAAAAAAGAAAATCACGTTAATTTCGATCGGGAAAGGAAACGTGTGACCTCAAAAGTCAAAGTTTTCGAGCGGAATGCCCAAAAGCAAATTCTGATCTCTTTTCAAGAAGCGAGAAACGGGCATGAAGTACGTTACCTCTTTTTACTAAAAGTGTTTTGTATCATCATATAGCAACCTACTTTTTCATTTATCTTTTACGTCATCGTATTTTATTTCGTAGCGATTAAGTCATTATGCTTTCAAAACCATCTTATTACAGTCATTATCATAAATAAACTATCCCTAAAAGTGTAAATTTGCCACTAAAAAAGTGTCATTCAAATTATAAAGTAACATTTAAAGTGACACAAAAAAATCCATAATAACCAAATTAAGATAAGAGTTTTGAATGTACAACCTAATCAATACTAAAAAGTACAATGACCTAATTGTGAAAAATGAAAAAGTATGTTGCTATTTAACAATATAAAGTATAAACTCTTTCGTTAACCGCAAACGTACTAACATTCCTAGTTTGATGTCCAAAAACCACGCGATCTTTAACGTTTTTAAATGCTTTTAACGTGCGAAAATGAGACAGATGAGAATTTACCTCAAGAGGGTATTTTCGGAAAGCAGGTTCGAATCGGTTTTTGCAGTATTTGTGAAAAGTAACCGTCAAAATGGGTAAAACAACAAGCAACGGAGTCGAATTCGCAGCTTTTTTCGTGCTAAGTAGTCCCAACAAAAGAAACTGAGATATCAACAAACTCGCTATAATCCGAGTATGAACATGCGGCCAGAACGCAGCAGCACTCTCGTATCGCTGATTGTACACGTTAATTATCTGCATCAATATAAAAAGAAGAAAATCACACACATCTTTTATTCCTTAATCTATGATAAAAATAGCAATGAAAAACCTTAGGGTGCGTTTGATACAGAGAGTTAAGGCTAGGGAAATGGAAATAAGAGGAATTCCCATGTTGACAAACATGAGAATTCCTCTTGTTTCCATTTCTCTATGCTTAATTCTCTGTACCAAACATAGTGTTAGGGTGTGCAACGATCTAAAACCAGATCGAACTAAAACCAAACCAAATGAAAAAGAAGGAAATATTGGAACCAACAACCAAACCGAACTGTACCAGTTTGGTCCAGTTCCATTATATCCCTATTTTTCCCGAATTTTACAATGAAAAAAATACAAAACCAGACCGAACCAAAACCAAAAAAATGGAAAAACCAAAACCGACAAATGGGATTGGTTTCGGTTTCGGAATGGTTCGTCAGTTATTGGGCAAGTCCAAAGTTCTGCACGCCCCTAGATTCCTAGAAGGCTAGAAGAAGGCCCACACGAATTGTTCGATGAGCAAAATTTACCTGGTGACGATATACGAAGTACGCAAACGCGAAGAAAACGAGTATAAAAGGAAGAAGGATCGGAGTAACTACGGCATAAACGGCACCCATAAGGAAGTAAAGTTGAAGAGAAGGAATCGTCTCGGGAAAATCTATGCTCTTGGGATTCATTGCCTTCTCCCGATCTCTTTCGGTTTTCACAAGTAATATGTTTTTGAGATGAAATAAGATCAAAGGCTTCAACCGAAGAATCTCACCGGCCATGCCTGCCCACCCGTCAACCATTATATACGTTATAAAGAAAGTAGCCTTCATCGGAATGGATACCGCAATGGTTCTCGGAATCCTGTAAAACGTAAACCATTAGGCTTCATTTTTTATTCTGCTACTAGCATGAAACTATAACGTACTTTCAGTTATATCCAAATTGCTAAAAATAACAATAACTTTTTGCTATTCTAAATTGTATAACGTTACTTTCAGTTTTTATTCTTTCGGTTTTCACAATTGCTTCATTTTTTGTATTTTTCATAAATAACAACATTAACTAAAATATTTAGTATCATTAACAGCATTAACATTTATTTTTTTTTTATCATTAATAGCAACTTTTTTAATTTTTGCTACAAATGGTAAAAAAAATATAAAAGCTGATGCTTTCAGTAATATATATATATATAGGGTCAGGATCAATGGGTACCATATTAGACTGGGGAACCGGAGTCCACCAATGTTTGGTTACAAGTACAGAAAGATAATATATTCAATTATGTTTTATTTTAATTAATAGATGATATTTAGTGATTTAGGAAATCCCTTAATTGTAGGGATTTGATACTCTTACCTACTATAAAGAACTTATTGAGCATGTTCAATAAGGGTACTGAACATGTGCAATATATCGGTGATTGCATTTAAAATCATATTGAAGAATTTGAACATGTGCAGCAAGGGAATA
The DNA here is from genome assembly GCA_020465985.1 of Centrapalus pauciflorus. Classification (NCBI taxonomy): domain Eukaryota; kingdom Viridiplantae; phylum Streptophyta; class Magnoliopsida; order Asterales; family Asteraceae; genus Centrapalus; species Centrapalus pauciflorus. The sequence continues at coordinate 228,011 of JAANYP010004577.1, read as the reverse complement.
TATGGGGATAAAACACATTAAACATGTGCAGTATTCAACATTTGCAACATACGTGTGCAGTATTGAACATGTGTAGTATTGAACATGTGCAGTATACGTGTGCAGTATTGAACATGTGCATTTAAAACCATATTGAAGAATTCGAACATGTGCAATATACGAAGACAATGGTAAAACTCGACTTTGAAGCGGACGACAACAAGAAATAAATATCAATGGAGGGTTATCACTAAAATAGGCAACAGAAATATTAACCGCAAATGAGATATTCTTGGGATTTAGAGAATATTTGATTCTCATTTTAAATTTTTTTCATACCCAATTTACCCCTCACATTAAATGACGTGGGATTCAATTTTCAACAGAATTTTATATATTAATTAATAATTTCAATGATAAATGATTGGCTGTAAACAGTACCCCGGTACCCCAGTCTAACATGGTACTCCATTGATCTTGAATATATATATATATATATATATATATATATGTAAGGTCTACACACTACAGATCTATCTAGACGCGAGACCGTCAACGAGTGCGGAATCCTCGTTAACGGGTTGACGGAAACAACTCTCACACGGAACACGGAGACTATCAACAAGCTGTACGGACGAACACGAACGCACCTACTAGTAGATTCTCTCCGATAGAACACTCACAAAGTTGATAAACTCGAGATCGCCTTTTGCTAATCACTCACACGAAATCTGCAAAAGTTTGCTAATGATTCGAGTTAATCCCTAATTATAGAGGCTCATTCGAGTTTGCCATGGGCCAAACTCGAATCAGGCCCAAGGCCCATTCGAGTTTGTCCCCTGGACACTCTCGAATCTGCCTTATGGATTATAGTCGAATCTGTCATAGATTCGAATCTAATTACTAGTGAATTCGAATTTAATCTAAATTCGACTTTCACATATTTAACCTATATTTGAAACTTATGTTTTTAACTTATGCTTGAATTTATCTTTGAACTTTATGTTTGAACTTCTTGTAATACGTTACATCAAGTTCAAACATACAATCAATAATTGTCAAACATATATAAACATATATATCAAACACTTGTTAATTCCCAATACTTTGAATATTACTTGAACCACAATGTTAGATCACTTAGACTGCTATCGTCACACAGGGTGTACCAACAGACTCCCCCTTGACGATAGCTTCTAACAATTCACACATTTGATTAAGTACTTTGTTTATTTATTTAAACTGCTGCCAGCATACAAACCTTTCTCGATACACACTTTAACTACATTTTCATATTTCCTAGCCTCACTATCCATATGAGCGTCGCTTGAGATTCTATGAGCATGTAGCACTTGAAGGTCATCTTTAGAAAGGTTTACAAGGTGAAGGGGATCGTAGACTCTAAGAATCACTTTTTCTTCGAAGTCCTCCATCACAGCTTCTCCTGTGTCACTTTCCACATACCACCAATTTAGATTCTTCATGACGTCCTTGTATTTTCATCCACGGACGACCAGTTAGAGGGTCAATTCGAGTATGGTCCATTACTCGTTTACCTACCCTTGGATTGAGTCGTTCGAACTTCCTAGACCTCCCTTCTTTTCTTAAGATCTTTGCAATTATTTCAGCATAAGGGTCGTTGCCGATGTTGATTAGCTCCTTCCATGCTAACGCTTTTATTTCAATCTTTGGCAAGGAATTGAACACCTTCAGAGTTCTCCTGAGATACTGGAGACCATCTTTTCGTTTGATGATGAATAGCTGCAATTCCTGATCAAAGAATCAGCTCAAAATATTTCCTGATAGCTCTCCAGCACCCGGCACACGTATCTTCTTTTTCAGCTCCAACTCTATTTTCTCTGCCCTAAACCATAGTTTTCTTTTTTCTTCGTTGGTAAGTTCTCTGGCAGGTTCTTCACTTGCTGATTCAACATTTAAAGCAGCTTTTACCACTTCTATGTCAATCATATGATTTCCTTCCGTTACGTAAGTATCTGTGATGGGGTTTTGTTGAGCAATGATCTCATTTGCTTCATCATCTTCATCAACACAAACTTCATCATCAGATTTCCAATCGGTTACGTCTTCAGGCACAAATTCTCCTTCTTCTAACTCCTCCAATTCATCCTCAAAATCAAATCCAAAGTCCAAAGGGTCTTCATCGATATCCATTAGCGCTTCGATCATTTCATTTATCTCTGACTCTGTGACTTTGGAGGAACTGGCTTCACCTCTTGCAGCTCCTGTCTGTTCCGGCTCCCCCTGAGTCTCAGCATGCTGAGCAGCAGAAAAATCTACTGGCTCATTATGTCTTTGCGCGCTGGGATCATTGCCGTCATTATCTCCATTATTATCTTCATCCCTGGGCAGCTCTACTTGATCCCTGCAGCTTGTCTCCCCCCGAGCCTTTAGATTTTGCCATAATTGCTCAATCAGGGAGCGCATCGATCGTATCTCGGCCGCTTGATCAGCAACAAAGCTTTTAAGTTCCAAGTTTTCTTCCTGAACCTTGCCCACAATCTTCTTCAACTCGGCATTCTCGATGTCTATTTGGGCATTCTGCTTCTGTATTTCCCCAAGAGCCGTTGTTAAACCAAAGATTTGGACTTGTTAGAAGTCGACTCTGCTTTTCAACTCAGAAAACTGTTGATTCTCCATGAACGTGGATGAAGTGGATGGTATGGATTGTATGGGGGTTGGAATGATTGGTGATGGAATGTATGGTTCAACAGGTGGTGGTGGTGGTGGAATGGTAGATTGAGCGGGTGGAGGTTGAGGTATTTCTGGCTGTGTAGCAGAGGCCGAGGGAGCTCCCTGCATGAACCTATGACGCTTCGCCCTTTGCCTCGTTACCAACGGAGCAACTTCTTCTTCCTCAAAATCAGAGTCATCAGACTCCCTTGACGCTCGTCGCCTTGTAGCTTCTTCAGTCACCACTAATCGCGATCCATACGTTCCTATTTGGATGGATGGTTCCTCAGTTACGGTCTCTGGAACTTCAACTTCAATCTCTTCCATTTCTTCAGACTCAGATGCTGAAGATAACCTGTCATTACCTGATTGTTGAGGCTGATATTCATCGATTTGCCTAAAGATATCAACTTCGCCTTCCGGAGGCTCCAATATATTTCCAACTAGTTCAGCAGTTATTTCCTCATTAGCATTTGGACCGGCTGCCCAAATCTCTTCCAACGTTTGTAAAGTCTATTCAGATGTCGATGGCGCACTTGAAGGTCCAGCCTCTTGTGGCTCTTGAATTTGACTAGTGGAAGGCCTGTCTGCCTGAATTTGACTCGCTGAAGGCCTTTGACGTCTTCTCTGCTGCGGAGGCCTTTGTTGTTGTTGACGCTGTTGCTGTGGCTGTCCCTGCTGAACTTCCACCTCTCCTGCCCAGTTGGCATTGTCATTGTCAGGTGCTACAAAGTTCTGGTCGAGTACAGCACCAAACAGAGGTCGCTGTATTGGGACAGCTAACCTTCCTCGATGAGAGGAGCAATCGGCAAAAATTCTCTTATCAGTGACTGCAACGCTCTGAATATCGTTCAGCTGCGGCAGATTTGGTAAAAAGTGCCGGATGAGCATCATCACAAAACGAGGGTAAAGAAGAAATCTTTCCCGCTCCGGAGCCGTTATCTGATGAACGAACTCCGAGAAGAACATCTCTGAAAAACTGAACTTCCGGTTATATACCAACGCGATCATCCCTGATTGGATCTTCGAAACTATATAATCAAATCCAGCTTTCTTTGCAGCGAAACAAACCATGAACACATGCGCGAGATATCGCCATTGTCCAATTAGCCCACTCTTCATATAAGATGTCTTAGTAACATCTAAACTATAGCCCATTCTTGTAAATGGTGCCTGCCTGATTGATAATTGGAAATCAATAGGCCCATCTTCCTGCTCCTGAGTGCCCAATTGAAGCACTTGACGAAGAATATCAGCAGAAAACACTAACGGATTACCAGCAATCCTTGTCCTAAGAACTGTCGGAGTGACAGTGCAATCGACTTGCAAATGATCATAGAATTGTCGCACGTAAGGAATGACAATTTGGATGTTATGAGACAGTGCATATGAAATTCTGGACTCCACCAGGAAATCCACCATCTGGCGGAAAGCCTGCGCTTCAGGGATAGCATGGTCAAGGGAAATGACCATATTATGCTTCGAAACAAATACTCTATCCGCCATGTCTGCACAATATATCAAATAAAATATTAGAATTATTAAAAATGAATAAACTTGTTTAAATTCAAATTTGTTTAATTTTGTACTTGTACAAGAACAAAATCTAACACTTATGAATTTCTACAAGTTTAATTAAGAATTAAATTAAATAATTCAAATATAATGAAAAACTCGAACATCAGATTCGAATGAACATATATTCTGAGTTTGATGACACATTCGAGTTTAATGACCATTCGAGTTTACTGACAAAGGCCATGAACGTATTCGAATGAGTCGGCCACCATCATCACAAAAATCCATGATTTTAACCATGTTAGACTCAGAAAATCACATCTTCTAGTCCTACTAGGTTCTAATCAATGATATTTGTAATTAATTTGACTTTTCACCGGTTCAAAGTTTGTAATTTTGAAAAACAAACTTTCTACCAATAAAACTTTAAAATCTGATGATTTTGGCCTAAATGGAGTATAATACTACTTAAATCTTGTACAATACACTTGGTTATACCTAGATCTACGGGTAGTATCGAACCCACACAGACAGAAACTCGACAAATAGTTGATTTCTTGAAAACGACAAACTCGAGAGAATAGATTCGAAATCGCTTCAACAAACTCGAGAGAATAGATTCGAAAACAGGTGAAATAATGACTATCACTGTTGACCTATTTATACCACCAACATTCGAGTGTGTTGCCCTTCTCGAGTTTACTGACAGATTCGAGTTCTGCCATATTCGAGTTTAGGTTAAACTCGAGTTAACCCCTGAAACTTTGAAAATTTCGAAAATTTTTGAAATAAATTCAACTTTTTCAATCTTATCGTGTAACGGAATAAACTATGCCAAATCTTTTACCCTAAGCACAAGATTTTCACGCAATGTTTATTTTATTCAACTATGAATGCACCCTCAGTAATTTTTGACCTTTTTCCTAAGTAAAATAAAATAAAATAAAAATAAAAATAAAATAAAAATGAGTAAAAACAAAATTTTAAGATTTTGACTAAAAATTTGACTTAGACTTAAACTACATTTATTAAAATTTACAACCTATGCTAAACACTTAACAAATTATTTTTGATGAGCATAGTCAAAGAAAGGTTCAATCAGATAGCGGTGTCAGATACTCACTTTCAGTACTTAAACTTTCACACTTAGGAATTTTTGATTCCTTTGATTGTTTGGCGTGACATACCCATTTAGTCGATTGTTGGTATTTACCCCTTTAAACATGCTACATTTCGGAATATCTCTTGGCATTTTTTATTTATCATGAAATTATCTTACGTGACTCAGACATAGACATACTTTTATGATCAAGGCATACAGACAATGATTCTAACTTGTTGGTATTTGCAAACTTTCTTTAAAAGACAAACATCGGACACAGGTCTGTATTTACATACAACAAAGTGTCTTAGTTTGACTTAAGGTTTATTTTTAAAGCTAGCAAGACAGCGGTGACAGGTCTGTACCGACGTACAACAAAGCGACTTATCTTGCTAACCCGAATCAAAACAGAGGCATCAGGTCTGTACTTACGTACAACAGAGTTACGTGTTTTTGACTCTCAATTCTGTATGATATTTCCATGCTTTCCATTTTAAGATGTATTTGATGTAGCTATACATCCCCAGAAAGTTTGCATACCTCATTTATAATCAAAGTTTGTATGTCTTGTACATAAAAATTAAGACCGATTGGTCATACATCTAAGTTAGTGACACGTTTGACTTTTTCTTTAATATTTTATTAGCCTTGAGACTCCCTATATGTATTATGCCTACCAACACATCAAACTAAAATAAAGTATAACACTTAGAATTTTAGGTGTATTATGTGTGAAAGCCTAAACACTTAGAGGTTGTAACGACTGTGCTAATTTTTGTCACTTTGAACCTAAGCATCTAAGACTTAACTCTTTTTCCGATATTCTCTTTTTTTTTTTTTGAATTTTTTATGGTTTTCTCTCTTTTTTCTTTTGTTTTTCATAAGAAATAGCAAGAAAATAATATAACCTACTAACTTACTAAAAATAGAAACTATCCTAATTTGGCAAACTTACTATAAAAAGAAAGAAAGACTACAACTATAAAAGGAAATAAAACTTCTACTAAGGTCCATTTACTCTGGGTTGCGCATTCCATTTAGTTGAATCAAATATTCAAACCGTGACTTATCAAAGGCTTTGGTAAATAAATCAGCATTATCATCGTCCGTTGCCACTTTTACCAATTTGATTAAGTTCTTTTCAGCACAATCCCGTATAAAATGATGTCTTATGTCTATGTGCTTTGTTTTACTGTGTTTAACTGGATTATTAGTTATAGCAATCGTAGATTGGTTATCTATCCTAATGGGAGTTTGAGTGTAAGCCAAACCGTAATCCCGCAATTGTTGTTGTATCCACAGAACCTGTGAGCAGCAACTACCAGCAGCAAAATACTCGGCCTCGCACGTTGACACGGCTACCGATGTCTGTTTCTTGCATTGCCAGGAAACCAGTCTCCCTCCTAGGAATTGACAACCTCCAGTTGTTGATTTGCGCGTCAAGCTGCATCCTCCGTAGTCAGAATCCGTGAACGCCTCCAACTCTAGATCTCCCTCCGCGTGATACCAAAGTCCCAGCTTCGGTTTCGACTTGAGGTATCGTATATATATATATATACACACACACACACAGAGGGGGGGATCAATGGAAAACTAACATGCATCGGAAAACCTTGGAAAACCTCAATGCACCACCACAAATGCACCACAATTCCCGCGTGAGCATCAAATTCCCCGCGTGATGCATCGACTTTCTGCGTGATGCATCACCTGATCCAATGGCTATAAAGTGGTTTCCCGGGTTTTCCGATGCATATAGGTACCCTATATATACATATATATATATATATATATATATATATATATATATATATATATATATATATATATATATATATGTGTGTGTGTGTATATATATATATATATATATATATATATATATATATATATATATATATATATATATAGAGGGAGAGAGAGAGAGAGAGAGAAGGGTTCTTTTAAGAACCTAAATATTCATGAGAACTTGAAAACCTAGGTATTTTGGAAAATATAAATTTATCTCTCCAACCTTTTAACTCTAACAACCATCAGTCATCCCTCCCTCCCTCTTACACTCTCATTTTATTTCCAATCTCAAAAATTTCCAACCTCCTTCTCTTTCTCCCCCTCCCTCTCAATATATATACATATATCGATTCACTATTTTTTGAATATATAAACAATGAATCATACTTTTCGGATTAAATAAACCAACAGTTCATTACTTTTTTACATTGACTCATTAGTTTTTTAATTTATAAATAATGAATCACAAATTTTTAAATAAGTGAATCAATGTACAAAATTAGTGAATCAATATACAAATTAGATGCTGTTCTTTTGCATAAGTGATAAGTGACTGAAAACTGATTGCAGTGCTGATTGATAAGTTAATGACGCTAATTACTGATTACTGAATTATTAAGTTTGTTTCTTTTGCATGTTGAATCTGTATTATATATATATATTAATCTAGTAACAAAACTTGAACACAAAAGTTATACGCTTATATCAATTTTTTAACATATAAACATAAATAAATCTGAAAAATCAAGTTTGTAAATAAACATAAAATGTATTTCAACATTCTTTAACATTTAAACAAGAAAAAAATATAAAAAAAATCAAGAATCTTTGAATACATAAAAGAAACGTAAAATAGATAAATTAAAGAGTAAAAGACATTTTTGGTCCTTGTGGTTTGATGGTTTACCCGGATTCAATCCCTTAACCATAATAAGGTCAAATTTCATCCCTATTTTGCTAATTTTGTGCCCTTTTAGTCCCTCGT